>JAMPIV010006332.1:130000-510004 GCA_024509875.1 Oreohelix idahoensis
AAATATACTGGTAGAGAAATAATTTCTCTCAGTTTATGAGACACATTCTCACCAGTCGCTCCATAAGTCGACTTAGCCTCATATTAGGCGTTATAGGTATTCCTGATATTTTCATCTGCGCATTATTCATGCGTTGTGAGCCTATTGTACGTTGCTCCTAGATGTATTTCAAAAAGAAAAAAAAATGTTCCATTTTTTTTTCCCGGGAGGTGTGGTAAGACTGTTACGTGCAGTCTTTGATATCTTACAATATTATACATTGGTATTCTTGTTATCTTCGCAAATATTTTGAAAGCAAAATAGTGCTTAAGGGAAAGTCATTATTGTGTTACTTCCCTTGAAAGTTGTGTCGGCTCTTTCGATCAAACTCCGCGGATAAATCCATTTTACTGCGATTTATTCGTTGTTTGGGTAATAATAGATTGTTCTTGCTTCAGAATATCTATGGCCTGAATTTATGTGTATTGTTTGTCTGAGTAGGACGAGTCTGTCTTATATCTGTATATCTTTACATATCTAAGTCGAACTATATGTTCTGTTGTCTCTAGAGAGGTCGAAGGCTATTCGGCGGATGTGTCGCTAGAGTGTGGTGTGATTTGGCTTCGTCCTGATAGGGACTGTGTGTTTTCCATGTCGGCCTGTCGCCGGGGAAAACACACAGTCCCTATCAGGACGAAGCCAAATCACACCACACTCTAGCGACACATCCGCCGAATAGCCTTCGACCTCTCTAGAGACAACAGAACATATAGTTCGACTTAGATATGTAAAGATATACAGATATAAGACAGACTCGTCCTACTCAGACAAACAATACACATAAATTCAGGCCATAGATATTCTGAAGCAAGAACAATCTATTATTACCCAAACAACGAATAAATCGCAGTAAAATGGATTTATCCGCGGAGTTTGATCGAAAGAGCCGACACAACTTTCAAGGGAAGTAACTCAATAATGACTTTCCCTTAAGCACTATTTTGCTTTCAAAATATTTGCGAAGATAACAAGAATACCAATGTATAATATTGTAAGATATCAAAGACTGCACGTAACATATATATACATATACGCCACATCCTTGGTATTTCGTGGAAGGACAAATTGACAAATGTGGTGGTGTTGTCACGTGCTGGCCTCCAAAGCATGTATACACTGCTTAGACAGCGTAGAATACGCTGGCTTGGCCATGTCCGCCGCATGGACAATTGTCGCATCCCGAAAGATATTTCCTACGGACAACTGGCAGATGGCGGCCGAATAGTTGGGCGACAGCAACTGAAGTTGAAAGATGTGTGCAAGAGAGACATGAAGGTACCGGACATAAATGAAACAACCTGGGAGGATGAAGCTGCCGATTGCACCACGTTGCGCTACTCTCTATGGCTTTGAGTTATGATTTTAAGTTATAACTGAAAGTGGTTTTGTCGAAGATTGAATTTATTTTAAAAAAATATTTTACCAACTTGAAAAGCACAATGTAAAGCTCACACGAAGGTTGGTCATTACAAGAGCTTTATTTAAAACACATGATTCGCCGACTTAGCTGTCTAAAGATGCACATTGATCAGTCAAAATGAAACCATTCCCCACCCGACGCCCGCCGCTTTAATTAGAAGAACAATGTGTAAATTCACAGTTCATAGTTTCCCGTATGTTAAAATTCTTACTTTAATGGAGTTATCTACACCTTATTTTACATTGTTTTGATTATTATTTAAAAATCGTCTTTGTCAATGCCAATAAAAACTTAAATGGTCAAATTGTATCAAGAAAAGGGAGCTGCACGCAAAATTTCACCTCTCCGCGACAAGTAGAACATAGTCATTCTGAGCATCAAAGATACGCGACAAAGAAATAACGCTCAGATGATGTTAACAGAAAGTGGTTTGCATTATATTATACCATTTACGAAAATTGATTTGGGAACAGTCTTACTACAAGGATAACCCACGTTACTTCAGTGTGTACTCCAATGTCACGTCACACGAAAACTGAAAAAAGGGAAGATTTAGCTATTCTGAAAGTAACAAATCAATAATATGATACTACGAGTGCATGAAGATATCCCTTTTGTGCACCGGACAAATCTAACGAAAGTAATACAAGATGCATATATAAAACATGGAACGGAGAAAATTACAAGAGCTGATGAATTAAAAAGACAGACAATGGCGGAAATAAAAAAAAATTCCTATGCATTCTTTAAAAAAAAATAGACCAAAGCATGAGAAGAGACAAAACAGTAACACGTGGGAGGAAAAGAATCTGGTAAATATGAATGAAAAACATTTACATGTTATTTCTGTTCTTATATATGTGTGTGAATTTGTTAAAGTATTCGTTTCTTTTGACCTTTTTTTCTCCAGTTCTAATTTCCGTGTGTTTATGATCCTCCTCTGTTTATTTTACGCCAGGGATAACAAAATAGGGACTAACTTATGTTGCTATCATTTGGTTGTTTTTTTTTTCCTACATTGTATATGCTACTAACCGCCAGCAAAGTCTCCTCAGATCTTGTTGCACTCGTTTTTCTCATAAGTTCCTGTGACATATTATGAAAATAACATTTCATATATCTATTTCTTTATCTACACTTTTCTTTTACCTATATTTCACCTACGCTTGTTGGTTAACATAAAACCATTCTATCACTCAGAGATCTGTCCCTTTTTCTAATTTAGTACGCATATTTTATTGCTGTTCGCTATTTCTTTGATGTATGTTCTCGAGCAGACCTATTAGCTACGTTGAGCTGTAATTATTAACGCCAGCGATTAAGAATCGTGATAATAAGATCAGACAGCGATCAGAGCAGATTATTTGGAATTAAGGGGCAGACAATTTTTATTACCTTCCCCTGAACTGTTCGTTTGAAACCCTCTCACTAGAGCAGGTAATAAACACGGCGAATTGCCAGATCAAAAGACATTGGTCGCTAGAAGGCCATACGAGGAGAGACGTGTAAAATTTGCACTGACGAGCAAATTACGTTACGCCGGATCTCAAGCGAGTCCATACGCAACAGAGAGAGTCTGGATTTCGGCTTTAGTGTGAGAAAGATCTTTGATTTGCAGATTGAACGAAGAATTCCCCGTAGGTGCGACATCTGGCAGAGAGTCTGGTATTCGATGAATAGTTTCTTTCCCTGTGATTTCAGATATATGAAAACCCCAGCAGTCTAACTAAATTTATCCAGTACCGCCAGAATTTCAGAGAACATCTAGCTTTCGATTCTAAAGATCTCTTATAATAGTAGTATCACTTAGTTTTCGATTGGAGATCGTTTATTTCTGGCTTGTGGTAATTATTATACTCGTAGTTGAGTGATTTAACTAGTTAAATCGTCAAGTATATTCGTCTAAGATTTGTGCAGAGCGATTTACTAGATAGGTCCGACTATTATATTTCTCTAAGTTATTGTGTTACAGTGGATAGCAGAACTAATAATAATTTCTAGCTAAAAGCTTCCAGCTATAATATAAATTTTAGTTAATAGCTAGTAACCAGTCAGAGAATATTCTAACCAACTAAGTAAATGCACTGATTCATCATGAGGTTATTGACGAAATATGTATTTATTTCTAATTCGCGATGACTGATTTGTTAAATGACTAGAATTTATTTCACGGAAGTTTTTAAACGATAAGACAAGCTCTACGCTTTTAGTTTATAATTTAAAGTTAAATAACCGAAGTGGATAAATATCTTCTATGTTACGCGGGGTAAGGATAGGATTGTGTATACTATATTATGTTAAGTATTTGTACCTTTTCTCTTTACACAGTATTGGGTCAAACCCTAAACCTTACCAGCGGCTTCCATATGAATCTGAGAATAACTTTACAAAAAAGAACATCCTGATATAAATATCGGGTTTTTTCAAGGTGACCTGTCTGGCCTCGTGTGTTTTACACCCAGAAAGGGACAGAGTACCAACCCAAAGAATATTAAGAATAAATTGTAACTGGACTTATAGAATATCTAGATTTCTTTTCCCAAGTTCATATACAGTCAGCCTGTGGTGGCGACATTATAAAACATTGACTTTACCTGAATAACAGCCACGGTGTTGGGAAGAAGATTTAGCCTGAACAGATTTATTAACCTGACACTCGATTTAACGTATGAAGATTCCAAGCTACTGTACACTGTGAACATTAGACCTCTTAATTATTTTACTACCTGGACAAAAATTGAAGTGACATAATCAGCATCCTACTACTTGTAGCGAATCAAGCGTTTCCCATCATTTGTATTAATTTGTCTTTGGAGAAACTGGGGCTTGATTTGCCAATAACCAACCCTGGACGGTCTGTGTGTACCTTACGATTGTTCCAGATGTGGTGAAGGCACCTATTAGGTAAGAGTGAATGGTTGTGATCACAGGTCTGTCAGAGCGAGAGAAAGCAGGGATAAATAATTCTTTCATTGTATAACCCATGTACTAACTTTATATTTTTTGTGCAAGTTTTGCTAATGCTGTCCCTTTCAGAATAAATTAACGTATAAACTCTGTTCTTTATTGTAGAGGGAAATCCTAGACAATAGCATAAACACCTTTGACTCTGTGGGGGTTAATAACTTCTCTTCAAACGGGATCTTGTCTCAACAGAGGGAACGAGGATTACACCTATGAGTCCATTTTCTTTATTAATTCATTAATCTATGTTAAATTGTATTTGATTTGATATTCAATATATGGCTGTTGTGAAGTTTCTTTATGATAAATAAAATTTTCATAAACTTTATTTACGTGTGTTGGTCAGCTCGTCCCAAAAGATCCATATTCCATTGAAATAGTTTTTCCACGTCTGTGCGTCTAACTGTCGTCACTTATGTGTGTGTGTATGTGACATAATAGCAGTCATGGGTGATTTTAACGCCAAAGTAGGTGACAACAACGATGGAGTACAAAGATATCTCGGTACTCATGGCATAGGCTGTATGAATCAAAATGGCGAAAGACTTCTAGAACTTTGTGAAATATCAAACCTCGTTGTGGCAGACACCATCTTTCCACATAAGAATATCCACAAGATAACATGGAATTCACCTGATGGCAGAACTAAGAACCAGATAGATCACTTCTGCATAAGCGCTAAATTTCGCTCATCAGTTCAAGACGTCAGAGCATACAGAGGTGCAGAGATCGGAAGCGATCATAACCTCTGCATAGCTAAACTGAGAATTAAACTGAAGAAGTTATACCTACAGAATAAAAATAGAAGAATAGATGTACACAGACTGCAATCAAATGATATAAAGGAGGAATATAATGTCAAAATGAACAACTATTTCGATGCTTTAGGCAAAATTGACAACGATATCACCACCAAGACAATCAATACTAAATGGGAACAACTGAGAACAGCAATGACAGAAGCAGCAGTAGCGACCACCGGATACCTAGTACATAAAAAGAAAAAATGGATGAGAGAAGATACTTGGGATAAAATACAAGAAAGGAAAACAGCAAAACTTAAACTACTAGCGGCAAGTACACATAATGCAGTTGAATCTTGCAAACTAACTTATAACTTGTTAAATAAAGAAGTGAAGACAAAAACTCGAAGAGATAAAAGACATTTCATCAATGAACTGGCCGTAGAAGCTGAAAATGCTGCAAGAACTGGTAATAGTAGGTGCCTTTATCAGATTACAAAACAACTATGTCACCAGCCTACTGCTATGGAAACACCTGTTAAAGGTAAATTAGGGAATTCAATACCAACAGAAAAAGAACAAATGAAGAGATGGGCTGAGCACTTCATGGAGGTGCTAAACAGACCACCACCAACAGTAACACCTGATTTTAATAATGAAACACCCACAACCACCTTGCCAATAACTTGCGATGAATTCACGCTGGACGAGATCAAACAAGCCGTTAAAAGATTTAAAAATTTTAAAGCTGCTGGAGTTGACGAAATTTCAGGGGAAATGATTAAAGCAGTTAATGACAACAACCTCTTGAGAATTTTAGATATTATAAATGAAGTATGGAGAGAAGAACAACCACCACAACAATGGAAAGACAGTATTATTGTAAAGTTACCGAAGAAAGGTGATCTATCAGACTGTAATAACTGGCGTGGTATATCTCTATTATCAGTACCTGGAAAATTATTATGTTGCATGATGTTAGAAAGACTTAAATTGCATGCTGACGAAAAGATCAGAGAAGAACAAGCGGGTTTCAGGCCGAAACGATCATGTATTGATCAAATATTCACACTAAGAACAATTATAGAAGAATCAGTGGAAAGGCAATCGCCACTTATTATCACCTTCGTCGATTTTCAAAAAGCCTTTGATAGTCTACACCGCCCATCATTGTGGAAGATACTTACAATCTATGGTTTTCCAACAAAATATGTGAATATAATCAAAGCGCTATATGACAATGCAAGATGTTGTGTTAGAACAAATAAAGGGAATACAGAATGGTTTACAGTAGAAACAGGGGTGAAACAAGGCTGTATTATGTCACCACTACTTTTTGGAATAGCTATTGATTGGGTTATGAGAAACTATACCCACAATGAACAATTGGGTATAAAATGGACAAATGGAAAATTCCTGGGGGACTTGGATTTCGCAGATGATGTAGCATTCTTAAGTTCAACACCAAGACAATCCCAAGAAGCAATAAATAATTTGTGTCATCTCTCGATTAAAATAGGTCTCCAAATAAATGCCTCTAAAACTAAAGCTATGAACTTTTCTAACGAGACCATTGATATCATCTTGAACGGGGAAAAACTACAGAAAGTTGAAAGTTTCAATTATTTAGGCAGTAAAATGACTCAGGATGGTGACACAACAAGAGAAATCCATACTAGAATTGCTTTGGCAGCTAGCGCCTTCAATAGATTATCTAACATTTGGAAATTACGATCATTGAATATACATACCAAGCTTCGTCTGTTTAATTCAAATGTTATCTCAGTGTTAACATACGGCTGTGAGAGTTGGAAAATAACAAAATCATTGGAGAACAAGCTGAATACATTCGAGAACAAATGTCTTAGAAAACTCATGAACATCAGTTGGAAAGAATTCAAGACTAATCGACAAATAAGAGAAGACTCTAGGCAGAAATATGTCTCCGACTATATAAGGAAAAGACGATGGTCTTATATCGGTCATGTCCTACGAATGCAAAACAACAGAATACCACTACAGGCGCTCACTTGGGTTCCTGAGGGTAAGAGGAAAAAAGGAAGACCAAAAGAAACACTCAGAAGAACAATAATAAGAGAAGGAAGAACGTTGGGCCTAAATAATGTGCAAGAGCTAAGAGGAGTGGCGTCACAACGAACAACCTGGAGAGCACTGGTTTCTGCCTTATGCGCCGTGTTTGGTGCTTAAAGAATTTATTATTATTATTATTATTATTATATATATATATATATATATATATATATATATATATATATATATATATATATATATATATATATATATATATATATATATATATATATATATATATATATATATATATATATATATATATATTGATAAAGGTTGATAACGTTGAATTTTTATTCCCGTTAATGATATCCACCAAAAGATAGATAGATATAAGTGGATGGAAGCAGACATCATCATCATCATCAGTTGATAAGATCTCTATGGTGTTGTTTGCTCCACTGTAGTGTATGGAATGTCAACTTGACCTACGCAGTGGTGTGTAGACATGGATTGAGTGTATAATGTGCGAATGATGATAAAGGTTCGTGGTGTTGACAAAAAATGTTCTTTTCTCACACTCATGTATGGCTGGAAGTCATCGACACCAACGACTGTGTACCTTTACTACAGTTTAATTGGACGTACACACTCGACAGCACAGATAGTGACAAATCACAGGTTGCCATAATACATCATAGTACAGTGGATAAATGGTCTTGCAATGTTACATGGGCACTCATGTAGAATAAGTGTATAATGGACTGTCAGTAGCCAAGCACTCAGTATCGCCCATACATATATCATCTGACTTCACTGTCTGAGCACGTCAGCTTATAAACAATATTTCAGATGGCTTCTAAACCTAATCTCGTCTAGCGACGATTCTTCAACATAATGTTCAGCACATATTTTTCCATATAATAATATTGAACCGCTAGCAATGGGTTCTCATGTGTAGCAGTGATCTCTGGACTGATCAAGCGATAATACGGGCATCCCTTTTCTCTTCTTGAAAGTCACTACATGTTTTGGTTCCAAGATGGCTTCACTCGTGAGCTGTCACTCACGTTTGGATACAGATAATGAATCTGTCCTAAAGTTAGTCATTCATAAAACATTTCATTGCTCTGTAGATTTGATCATGAACAATTGACTGCAATCTACAGGATATAGTGCTGCTAGGAATCGAAGTCGTTTTCATCGAGTCAAATATATTCTCTTAGACATTCAAATCGTAACTATCGAAAATGGTGGCTTCGATCGAGAGTTCATAAGAGTATCTTTGATTACCTTGGTATAGGAAATATGAAACTGCCATTCCTTGGCAATACGACTAAACACTGGGGTAAAGCATACACGATAGGTTTAGACGACTATCACCTTCCCCACAAATACTGAGATCACTTTTTCCCCGGCGACAGGCCGACATGGAAAAACACAGTCCCTATCAGGACGAAGCCAAATCACACCACACTCTAGCGACACATCCGCCGAATAGCCTTCGACCTCTCTAGAGACAACAGAACATATAGTTCGACTTAGATATGTAAAGATATACAGATATAAGACAGACTCGTCCTACTCAGACAAACAATACACATAAATTCAGGCCATAGATATTCTGAAGCAAGAACAATCTATTATTACCCAAACAACGAATAAATCGCAGTAAAATGGATTTATCCGCGGAGTTTGATCGAAAGAGCCGACACAACTTTCAAGGGAAGTAACTCAATAATGACTTTCCCTTAAGCACTATTTTGCTTTCACAATATTTGCGAAGATAACAAGAATACCAATGTATAATATTGTAAGATATCAAAGACTGCACGTAACAGTCTTACCACACCTCCCGGGAAAAAAAAAAATGGAACATTTTTTTTTTCTTTTTGAAATACATCTAGGAGCAACGTACAATAGGCTCACAACGCATGAATAATGCGCAGATGAAAATATCAGGAATACCTATAACGCCTAATATGAGGCTAAGTCGACTTATAGAGCGACTGGTGAGAATGTGTCTCATAAACTGAGAGAAATTATTTCTCTACAAGTATATTTTTCCAGGAAGGTGTCATCAAAGTATAATACAATTCTGGCAATTACACAATGCCTAAAAAATTCATATCATCATTTCGTATTAGATATCTTAAATTTATGATTTATGAAGAAAAAATCATCAAAGCACAGCGGTGAATAAACATCAATGAACCGCTATGTAGTGATACAATCATTATATTATTAAATTACAAATGTGTATCTATCATGATATAGAAAAGGAACTACTATAGAACTAGACATATCAAGAAGTCTAAGCCCTAATAGTTATGTGGAATCATGTGGGCATCTTGACAGAATGTCTGCCATCACATTATCTGATCCACGAATAGCTCGCACAGAGAAATGAAAAGGTTGAAGAGCAATTGCATATCGAGTAGACCTCGAGCTCTTCAAATTCTTACTCTGTATAGCAGTAAGAGCTTTTTGGTCGGTTTCTACTATGAAATGTGCGCCTAGAAGGAATCTCTGTAGTTTGAGGATCGACCAAACCATAGCTAATAGCTCACGGTCTAAAACCGAATAATTCCTTTCTGCCGCATTAAGTTTTCTGGAAATATACATTACAGGATGCAGAGTTCCAGAGTACTCTTGCATTAGTGCCGCTCCAATCCCAGTGGATGAAGCGTCACTACGAAGAACGAATGTCTTATCTTTAGTAGGTAGCACTAAAATAGGTGGTGTTGAAAACAATGTTTTAATCTTATCCAGAGAGCATTGGCATTCCTGAGACCAGTGGACCACATTAGGCGAACCTTTCTTTAGAAGTGTTGAGAGAGGTGCCATGATAGAGGATAGATTCTGAATGAATCTGCCATAAAATTGAATAAGACCTAACAGACTTCTCACCTGTTTTTTAGTCTTAGGGATTGAGATGTTAAGTATCTTACTAGTATTATGGTCCTCTGTCTTTAGGAAACCATGACCAACTCGGTGGCCTAGGAAAGAAATTTCGCTAAAACCAATATAGGCTTTAGAGGGTTTCGCTGTCAGGTTGTGCTCACGCAAAGTAGACAGCAATTCATCTAACCCTGAATAGTGATCTTCCCAAGTATCGCTGAAAAGACAGATGTAGTCTAGATATGCAATGACATCTGACCGATAAGATAGGATTCGGCGCATCATGCGTACGAACGTAGCTGGTGCGTTCATAAGACCGAAAGGCATAAAATTCCATTGGAACAAACCTCTAGGTGTTGAAAAAGCCGTGAGAGGTTTGGCGCGTTCAGATAAAGGAACTTGCCAATATCCTTTAGACAAATCAAGTTTAGTGAAAAAATGAGATTTGGAGAGTCGAGTAAGTAGCTCTTCCAGTAAAGGCATAGGTTCGGCATCGAACTTAGTTACTTGATTCAATTTTCGATAGTCAACGCAAAGACGTATGTTATTGTCTTTTTTACGCACAATAACCATCGGCGAAGAATATGCAGAGGTGGATGGTTCGATTATTTTCAAATCTATCATCTCATCCAACTCTTTCTCGACCTGTGCTTGAAAATGTATAGGTATAGGATAAGGTCTAACCCTAATAGGAGTATGGTCAGTTAGAACAATGTCATGTTGAATGACATTCGTTTGTCCAGGGATGTCAGTGAGTACATCCTGAAATGTTTGCAACATAGTTGAAACTTGTCGCTGTTCTCCTAGAGACAAATCAGGAGAGACAGTAACGTTCTTCCATGATTCACTGGAATGAAGTGGGATCATTGGAAGAGGAAGATTTACATCTGAAAAACTTGTTTCCTCATCCTGTATCACGGACAGTGATGAGTAATGACCATGTTGTACTGGAGAATTGTCCGTTGCTTGGAAAATGGGTTGCAAATAATCCGGACGTTCATGGAATTCAGTAAGCATATTGATGTGGAAGGTTTTATGCTTCCCATCAATATCGACAATATAGTCGACATCGGAAATTTTCGATATTATATCGTACGGACCTTTCCAAGAAATAAGTAATCTGTTTTCCCTACAAGGTAGTAATACAAATGCTTTGTCACCAGGACAAAGTTGTCGTAAGCATCTCTTCTTATTGGCAAATTGCCTTGCCTTCTGTTTCGCAAATTCAGAAGAAGAAGTTGCTAATTTGCATGCTTCGATAATTTTTTGTCTCAACGCGATGACATATTCGTAGGATGACTTTGTGTCATCGTCAATATTGTCAGATGTTATGAGATCGTGAAGCAACGACATAGGGCCACGCGGACGCGCGCCAAAGACGAGTTCAAAGGGAGAAAATCCCGTATGTTCATTGGGCACCTCTCTGTAAGCGAAGAGGGCCGCAGGTAAAACTCTGTCCCAGTCTTGAGGATGATCCTCAGTTATCTTCCCCAGTAAGTTTTTAAGTGTTCTATTAAGGCGTTCGACCATACCATTAGACATTGGATGGTAGATACTACTTAAAGATCTATCTATCTGCAGAGTAGACATTACTTGAGACATGGTATCTGATATTAGTTGGGTGCCATGGTCTGACAATATCTCTCCGGGGAACCCCAGACGAGAAAATATAAGCCAAAGAGCATCTGCAATATCAGCAGTAGTAATGCTCTTCAGAGGAATAGCCTCTGGCCAACGTGTGCACATATCAACACACGTCAAGATAAACTGATGTCCTCTGGCAGACTTGATCTTAAATGGACCAATAATGTCTATGGCCATTTTTTGAAACGGCCGAATAGGAATGTCCGCCGCCTGAATGGGTGCAGCATGCCGTGGACCTTTGGATTTAACTTCCTGACATACTTTACAAGATCGACAATAAATACGTATGTCCTTGTTTACCAATGGCCAAAAGAAAGCCGCAAGGACTCTTGACTTAGTACGGGAAAACCCCATGTGTCCAGCACACTGAGAGTCGTGAGCGTGCTGCAAAATTTTAACTCTCAAATTCTTGGGAACCAGGATTTGAGAATGACTTGACGTAATGGAGTCTTGAACCATACGTACAAGTACGCCATTCTTCTTTGTAATCCACGATTTACGACTTGTGTCTTTATTCGGATCACCTTTAGTTGCAAGAATGAAGAATTTCTTCAGAGTGGGATCATCTTCTTGCTGTTTTATAAACGAGTCACGAGAAATTACCAAGGGATTATCTTGGTTATGCACTTCATTATCTTCAGTAGATGAAGTTTGAGGCATATTAAGAGCCTGAGCTCTAGTGACTACAGCGTTAGCAATCTGCATGTTTTGCCTTTCCCACGTGGAAATTTGTTGCGGAGTGCATTCCTTGACTCCATGAATGCGACCGATGATGAGGTCAGCGATCAGATTCGGAAGAAGACATGCGTGTACATCTCCTGTAAAGAAAGGAGTAGCAATCCTAATGATAGCAGTAGAGTATTTCTCTAATGTGCCGCCAAATGTTACACATTTGACTACTTGTCCAGTGGCACGGGAAGGATCTACGAGTGACTGCCTAACACCAATTGTGGTGCATCCAGAATCAAATAGCACAGAGACTGGATTGTTATTCACTAAACCCTTATGTAAGACAAGAGAACCTCTTCCATCATGCGCGACTGATGCTGGAAGAGCAGGAAGAGGATGGCCACAGCTTAAAGTAGACACTGTGGTTGGCTCAAATAACGTTTTGCATTGGGGGCACTGAGATGCTCTCCCAAAATCAAAAGCGGCACATGCCATATTACTAGCATCATTATTATCTTTACTCTGTTTATAGGCTTCATGGGACTCTTGTTGTGCAGAGTTTGCCTGAAAATGTGGTTTATGTCTTTTGTTTTGAGATCTACCTCGGTTATTATCACCTCTGTAGTTATTGTTACCTCTATTGTAACCCCTATTTGGGTTTGAGTCATAGTTCCCTTGGTTACCATTATCATATTCATTATAATGAGTATCTCTGTAATTATGATCTTGTTGACTCCAAGACGGATAACCCTGATAGTTTCTATAATTACTTCCTCTACGGAAATTCCTATAATTATGACCACCCCTGTGTCGAGAGCTATCAGGTCGTCTCCAGTTCTTTGAAGAAGAACCCTGAAATGATTGGTTACCTTGGTTTTGATAACTATTATGGTTACCTTTTTTATCAAATCTGTTTTGAGGTCCCTGAAATCTGTGTGAATAATTGGGATTGTATGGTGTTGCTGAAGCAACTGGCATACTCTCCTTAATCTTAGTGTTGCCAAAAGTCACGTCGGGGTGTGCAGTGACATATTGGGAACAATATTCTTCCATTTCTTTTAGAGATTTAGGTTTACGCTCATGTATAAATTCAAGGAAAGGTTTGTTCACACATGACATAATCTTATCTCTGAGCAACAAATCCATAAGTCCTTCATACGTTTTTTCTGTTTTGGAAAGCTCAATCCAACGATCAACTGTGAGACGTGCCTTTGCAGTGAATTCTGAGAATTCTACACCCGTCTCAGGTACCATCGTTTTAAATAAAAGGCGATAGCCTTCCTCACTTAGCTGATATTTTTTTTATCAAAGCCGCCCTAATGACATCATAATTATCCTTATCTGCTTCTCCTACAAGGCATAATCTAGTCAAAGATTCACCTTTCAAGTTTTCTGATAATTGATTAGCGTATTGTGATTTATCCACATTATGTGTACGACAAGAACGTTCAAATCTATCCAGCCAGAATGTAATATCGTCACTGGACTGATTGAACGGTGGAACCTTAACCTTGTAAGTAGAAGGTTTATCATTACCACTAGATGCCTGATTAACATTACTCATACTTGTCAATCTTAATTTCTCCAACTCAAATTCATGTTCTCTTATTGCTTTTTTTTTTCTTCAGCCTCTCTGTCTAATCTTTTTTGTTCAGCTTCCCTGTCTAATCTTTTTTGTTCAGCTTCCCTGTCTAATCTTTTTTGTTCAGCTTCACTGTCTAATCTTTTTTGTTCAGCCGCAGCTTCTCTTTCCAATTTTTTTTTGTTCAGCTTCACTGTCTAATCTTTTTTGTTCAGCCGCAGCTTCTCTTTCCAATTTTTTTTGTTCAGCTTCAAATCTCCTTTCCTCTACCTGCATCTGCAATTTCTTTTGTTCAGCAGCAGCCTCAGCTTCTCTTTCTAATCTTTTCTCTTCTGCCATAGCTCTTCTCTCTTCTGCAGCTAATGCTTTGTCATATTGAGCAACTGCCCATTGTTCTAATTGTTGACCAGTCTTATCAAGGGCTTTCCCTTGTGTAATGAAGTATTCCAAAGTAGACATGATGTCTAACAATAATACTAATCACCTGAACCAATAATAATACCACAAGTTCTCAATGACTTGATTAATCAGTATACTATCCCAATATCTGTGGGTCACAAGCCTTTAATAAGGTCTTGTATAATAGTAATAATAATCAGGTACTGGTTTATACCATAATCCAAGTGCAGTGCACAGGCAATTGTGTCTTATGAAATATACCTATATAAAACATATGTCAACCAACAGAATACATAAAGTACAAATAGGACTGACAATACAAGAACGTTTGCAGAAATCAAAATAAATCAAATAGGGAAATGAATGAAAATAATCACTGAATCTGCAAAGAATAACAACACAAATGACGTCACAATATATGAATATAAATTGTGAATAGAACTGAAAGATAGAAAAGGTTAGACCAACAAATTACAAACAAATCAAAACAAAACTAAAGAACAAAGAAATATTACAAAAATAACAATAATTACAGACTTCACAGCTAACACAAAAGCAACAGTTGTCGCAGCAAATTTTCAATCAAGAAAATTGCACCTATAGAAAACGCCCACAACGGACCCTCTATGACGTGGGATATTCTGTTGTGAGGACGCCGCCCAACCTTAAACACAACCCGCTGACATAGAAACTAACATACTATACAAACAAATAACATGTAAACATAAATATATATAAATTATGTGTATGATAGTATGTGTTGCAAAATAGGCTCAGTCTTACAGTAATGGCAAAGTTATTTTTATGAAAACAAACAAACTGCCACTTTATTCAATTAAACATTCTGGCCTTAAATATTAAAGTTCATATATGGAAAACAAGAAGATCCATCGATGAAAATAGGACTTCTTAGTTCACTCATACTGTCTTCCTGTTAATATTGACAAGAATTGATCCAACTGTTCTGTGAAACTCTATAATGTCTAATGTAAAAAATGTCAACAACGCTGACCTACATACTGCATTCACCTGACAGGTCACGTGACGAAGTGTTGACAAAGAGCAAACCAATACTCCAAGTGTGTCGTATCAGCCACAGGAAACGGTCTGGTATCGGTAATCTGTTGACTTCTGAACTTCTGCGAGGTCAAACCCAGAAAGCTGGTCCACCAGTTGATAAAGGTTGATAACGTTGAATTTTTATTCCCGTTAATGATATCCACCAAAAGATAGATATAAGTGGATGGAAGCAGACATCATCATCATCATCAGTTGATAAGATCTCTATGGTGTTGTTTGCTCCACTGTAGTGTATGGAATGTCAACTTGACCTACGCAGTGGTGTGTAGACATGGATTGAGTGTATAATGTGCGAATGATGATAAAGGTTCGTGGTGTTGACAAAAAATGTTCTTTTCTCACACTCATGTATGGCTGGAAGTCATCGACACCAACGACTGTGTACCTTTTCTAAAGTTTAATTGGACGTACACACTCGACAGCACAGATAGTGACAAATCACAGGTTGCCATAATACATCATAGTACAGTGGATAAATGGTCTTGCAATGTTACATGGGCACTCATGTAGAATAAGTGTATAATGGACTGTCAGTAGCCAAGCACTCAGTATCGCCCATACATATATCATCTGACTTCACTGTCTGAGCACGTCAGCTTATAAACAATATTTCAGATGGCTTCTAAACCTAATCTCGTCTAGCGACGATTCTTCAACATAATGTTCAGCACATATTTTTCTATATAATAATATTGAACCGCTAGCAATGGGTTCTCATGTGTAGCAGTGATCTCTGGACTGATCAAGCGATAATACGGGCATCCCTTTTCTCTTCTTGAAAGTCACTACATGTTTTGGTTCCAAGATGGCTTCACTCGTGAGCTGTCACTCACGTTTGGATACAGATAATGAATCTGTCCTAAAGTTAGTCATTCATAAAACATTTCATTGCTCTGTAGATTTGATCATGAACAATTGACTGCAATCTACAGGATATAGTGCTGCTAGGAATCGAAGTCGTTTTCATCGAGTCAAATATATTCTCTTAGACATTCAAATCGTAACTATCGAAAATGGTGGCTTCGATCGAGAGTTCATAAGAGTATCTTTGATTACCTTGGTATAGGAAATATGAAACTGCCATTCCTTGGCAATACGACTAAACACTGGGGTAAAGCATACACGATAGGTTTAGACGACTATCACCTTCCCCACAAATACTGAGATCACTTTTTCCCCGGCGACAGGCCGACATGGAAAAACACAGTCCCTATCAGGACGAAGCCAAATCACACCACACTCTAGCGACACATCCGCCGAATAGCCTTCGACCTCTCTAGAGACAACAGAACATATAGTTCGACTTAGATATGTAAAGATATACAGATATAAGACAGACTCGTCCTACTCAGACAAACAATACACATAAATTCAGGCCATAGATATTCTGAAGCAAGAACAATCTATTATTACCCAAACAACGAATAAATCGCAGTAAAATGGATTTATCCGCGGAGTTTGATCGAAAGAGCCGACACAACTTTCAAGGGAAGTAACTCAATAATGACTTTCCCTTAAGCACTATTTTGCTTTCACAATATTTGCGAAGATAACAAGAATACCAATGTATAATATTGTAAGATATCAAAGACTGCACGTAACATATATATAAATATTATATATATATATATATATGCCTCCGCCATATATATGTATATCATACATATATTATATATATATCGTACACACAATATATAAGCTATGCGTCAACACGATCATTTATATAATATGTATTGACGGACACGTTTCCACAGGTGGTCAGACGGATCCAAAGAGACAAGCGGGTGACCGGACTGACGACTAGGTATTGTTACGATAATACCACAGTTCAGATGACGGAACGTAAATACGTCTGACGAGTGGTAAACCAGATAAAGACAGTCCTATAGCAAATACTGTCATAGGTGAGTGACGTGTTAGAGACTTTCCCTACTATGTTCATCATAAAGAGTAAAATGAATGAAAGATATAAAATAAATATATAAATAATATAGTATAAAATGAAGAAATATATAGAAAAGAAGTATATATGCCGGATATATATATAGGTATAGAGATCACACAAAGGACATACATATATTTACATATACATACATACATATACATCACAAGATAGATATATAAACAGATACATACATACATACATACATACATACATACATACATACATACATACATACATACATACATACATACATACATACATACATACATACATACATACATACATGCATGCATACATACATACATACATACATACATACATACATACATACATACATACATACATACATACATACATACATACATACATACATACATACATACATACATACATACATACATACATACATACATACATACATATCAGAATCTTTATTCTCCATAAAATACATTAATATGTACAGACATGATATAATAGATACAACATGGCATATAGGAGAATCATTAGAATTTACATAAAGTGTTGAAGACGTCTCAAGTAGTTATATGTGGGTGTTTTTACATCGAACCTTTGTGTTACACATACATAAAAAAAATTTTAAGCTTTCTAAAAGACATTGGCATATAATGATATGATATAACCTGCCAAATATGAGAATTATTGAAATTTACAAAATGTGTGTGGAATACCATTCAAGTAGAGCAATATGGTTGTTTTTACATGGGTGTTTTATCAGAATTTTTGTTTGCCATAAAAAACTTTGACAACTAGTAGAGTGAGATATTAAATATAGCATCAAATACAATTGTCGTTTGGTATAGTAGACAGAGCACAATTGAGATTAGATGGTGGGGAAAACATCCCAGCAATCTAAAATGGGTGTTTTTTACATCGAAGTTTCCATATTCTGTAAGAACCTATAATTGCACTAATACTGACATATTTACATAAAACCTTTGCTTCAAATTTCCGCAACACATACATACATACATACATACATACATACATACATACATACATACATACATACATACATACATACATACATACATACATACATACATACATACATACATACATACATACATACATACATACATACATACATACATACATACATACATACATACATACATACATACATACATACATACATACATACATACAGACAGACAGACAGACAGACAGACAGACAGACAGACAGACAGACAGACAGACAGACAGACAGACAGACAGACAGACAGACAGACAGACATACATACATACATACATACATACATACATACATACATACATACATACATACATACATACATACATACATATATATATATATATATATATATATATATATATATATATATATATTAATATATAGTGTGGTAGACTGTCTGGCTAACAAAGGCTTGTTTTAGAGATAGGCTGAATAAGAGAAGTTTCTCGATTTCAGGGACAGACTATACCTATTTTCCACCATCTCACTCGTGAAAATCTATTTCTTTGCCTTATCTCCCACTGAGCTATCACTCGTTCTAGTCCTATTCAGAAGGGACCAATCTATGTCTTAATTCCCCTATAAAAAATCTACGATAGTTCCATATGTTGTTTACTTCTTTCCATGCCATGATGTCAAATTATTCTTCATACTAGCAATAACCCGTCACAGTTGACGGGTTTTTAATTATATTGTGCTGTTTCCGTTCCTCGATGAGCAGATAGAAGTACATTCTTAGAGTGTTTTTGGTTTCTTTCCATTATATAGTGTAATCAAACTGTTCATGAACACCGTCATTTGAACGCTTTTCTTTGTTGATTGTAACTATTATAATGGAAACAATACAATTTTTCGACACGGTTGCATTCCTCAGCTGTGACCAACGTACACACGGCGAGAATTCTGTTATTTTAGATTCAATTTAAAAGTTCTTTGATGACATTTCGTGTGAAAGTGCGTGGATTGTTTTCAAAGAGTGTTCCCTGATAATAAGTGGTTTTAACAAGAACTTTCAAGTGTTCATGATTTGTACATCGGGTGAGGGCTGATGCACACCAATTTTTACGCACTTTTTCTTTATCGAGGGCTACTAATTTCGTGAAAGAATTAAAAAAAAAACAAAAAACCAAACTATTTGTTTTATATAACAGTAAATAAATATTAGACAAAGATAAAAGTATGTTTTCAGGCCCTCGTAAGAAATAAAGAAGTAGAACACTAGACAACAGAAAAACAACAGACGTGAGTGGCTTACCCATGACTCGAACCCAGGACCTTCCATGCGACAACCCCGCCTAGCTATGCAAGCGAATCACACTATCCTCACTGCCATCTAGGTATCACCAAAAAATGATGCTTCGATGACGGGTCATTAGTGCGAACCGCAAGAAATAACACCGGAAATTGACCATGGGCAGTCCAGCCTATTAATGACCGATAGCAAATAAATTTGAGGATGCGACTATCTTTAAATTGGCGGACATGGCCAAGCCAACGTAGTCTGCGAAGTCTAAACAGTGTATGCATGCTTTGAAGACCAGCACGTAATGGCACCTTTTTGTTACTTTGTCCTTTCACGAAATACCAAGGAAGTGGCGTAGACACCGTAGATGGAAGGTATTGAACCCTCTTTATCGCTCAGCATAGGTTGTCCATGTCCCGCTGCCATATAGAAGCGTACTGGTGACGCAGGCAATCTATACTGCAGCTTTGGTCTTCGTTGTGAGTTTGGAGTTTCCCCAAACACGCGTTGTAAGTTTGGAGTTTCCCCAAACACACAGAGATAATAGATTTAAAATTCATTCTTTTTCTGTCTGTCCTGTTTGGAGCGCAGGGTTCCAACAATAACACTACCTTCATGTCCTTAGATATCTTCTCAAGGTCTTCCTACGTCTTTATTATCCCTTTCATGTCCATCTCAGGTTCTCGTTTCTGTATATTTGTGATCCATCTTTATTTATTTTACGCTAGGTATACAAAACTACCTCGTATTGCTATCATCTGTTGTTTTTTTTTTAACCAGGTGTATTCTAATCACCGCCAGCAACCTCTGCTCAGATCTTGTTTCACTGATATTTGTCTGGTTTTATCATCAGTTCCAGGTTAGTAATCATTTTTTAGAGAGTGGCTAATAGTAATGACATCCGTCTCGAATTCTACAAGTACTGGGTTCGATTCTTAGTAGAGGGAATATAGTTTATGGACAATTTTTTTTCTTCAGAACCAGTGGTCCTAATGATGTCATACTACCCCCTAGTCTCCTGGGTAGTGAGATCGGAAGTCTAGCTTTCTCAGCTAAGGGCGACAAAAGTAGGATTTTCCGTGTGCAGGTTGCGCACGTTAAAGATCCCACGGCAGTTGGAAATCGTAAAAAGTAGGCCATAAGGCCGCTGCCGTAGCAAAATAAAATTTAAAAAAATAGAAACCTACCCACCACACAAATATTTATAGAGTTTGTAATTCCTATATACACACATTAGAATTCTCACTGGTGCTATAGAGTTCATGAACTGTGCTGAGATCCTACTTGTGTGATCCAAGGGAGAATATCGGAGCACTGATGGAGTTTCCGTGTGCAATGAAGATAATCCTTAAAACGAAATCAAATGAAACCAAACCAATCTTTTCATAACCCGTCAATCTTTCTATTTTACGCAAGCACCTATTTATGAAAGGCTGTATTATTTGGTTGTATTTTCTCTATGTTTCAGAGCCATATACTAGGACATCTGAATAGCTGACTTTTTTGTTTGTGTTGCGTTGGATTTTGTTTCTACAATCTCCATAAACTTCCCAGTGCAACAAAAGCTTTTCTTGCCATTCTTTCATGTTGATATCCTTATCTGTTCTTTCGAGTTTATTTATATTGCTGCCAAAATAAATGTATGATATCATATCTTTAGGAATGTATCTGCATGTGCAATCTGGCTATCGTTAGCCGCTTTCATTCTCATATTCTTTGACTTGTCTCTATGTATTTACAAACTCAATTAGTGTGACGTCTCATCAATATTATAATATTGTCTTACATCTGGTTACAGTTTTTGGGGAAAATTAACAACGATTCTGTACAAGAATCGACATTCTTTTTCCCTATTCACGTGTTTTCTCGTAAAATAGAAAGTTATAAAGAAATTTCTTCTATTTCTTCGTACACTCCCAGATGTGTACTTGGATATTTTCAAAGAAAACAGTGGTCATCTTATGGCTACTTGTATTTATATCAAGTTTATTTTTTCCAGGAATGGCACTGGTGACAGCCATATGTACTTTCTCTGTTGCTCATATGTTGGGCAACTTTGAAGTACATGGTCAGCAGTCATTTTAACTATGCAACATCGGCAGTATGTTGAGTGTTTTGGGGGCTTGTTTAGTAACTCTTCTCCTTTGCCGCTGTGCCTTGACACCACAGTTCAGGGGAAGGTGCTCACCAGTAGCATGTGGTGGACCCCTTGGAGGTAGGAGGTCAGACACTCATAGCCTGGCGGAACTCCATGGGGTTAGCGCCATTCTGCTTACTTTTTAGTGACGTCATCATCGACCGAGTACGTTGCACTGTTCCATTAGGCCCGTGGAACAGTGAATCCGATTTCAGCAGGCATTTATGTCGGGTTGTCTGCCTTAGCCTTTGACGGTCCCCAGCCGACCTGGAAGGTAACAAGTACGGCGATCCTTTTTGACAGATCTTTACAAAACGTAGAAATTCTTTGACATCAACATTTAAGTCGCCATATTGGCAAGGGTGGCGTTATAATGAAATGCATGTAAACATGTGTAAAAGTTATGACAAAACGGTTTGTGCATGTACTTTTGCGCCCTTCTTTCTCCCCTTCATCGTCATATTATTTGCGTGCACTTTTCATAACTGTCGTTCTCTCCGGCAGTATCACTTAATTTCTTCATTCATTGTCTTATTATTCGGCATTTTTATGCCCTACATTTTTGCATCACCGCTCTCAAACGTGTTTACGTTTCGCCAGGTAAATCGTAATAATACCAAGCTAAATAGACAAGTCAGCGGATAATACGTTTATCACCTAAGTCGTCTAGCCGCCTTTGATAGAGGCGATCTGTGTTTGTGCAAGATGGTCGCGCACGATCGATGAAAAGAAAGCCATACTGTCTGTCCGAGAGATCCGTCTGGGGGATCTACGCAAACACGGGTGAGAATGCGTAATCGCTTCCGCTGGCGCATCTCGATATCAAAATTACCGATAACCTGTCTGGGAAGATTATGTTGGGCAGGACATGAGTTTACAGATGTGTTTGTGAGTTTGCATAGATGGTATCGGATGTTTTATGTCCATATATAGGAGAGGAGACCTTTTATATCACGCACATTATTTCGGGCGGAAATAATTTTGAAATTACCCCACAAAACACGCATGTTTGAAACGATTGGAGCTTTCTTAACATCGTAACAAAACAAATGCGGGGGAGGACAGACAATATAACCTGACCGTTTCACAGTTTTAAGACACTGTGAAAATTCACTGTAAGGATCGCTTGCCAAGACGAAACCAGACTGCCAGAAGTTAGAATTCAGAATTCTCTTTATCAGATCGGACTTTGTGGAAAATCTTAAAGGACTTAAAGAGCCCAGGAAAACCATTTTAATAAGGACGACGAGTTTCTGAGGAAACCAAAACACAGAGTCATAGTAGGAGTTTAGTGCTAACATAACGACCCCAAAGACACGTGAAAAAAGGCATCAGCTAGTGCCTTAAACCTACTTCTTTGAGTAAACAGTCTGTGAGCCAAGATTGGCTTGTTTATGGTACCAGTTGAGGGTACTATTTCTGGAACAAGATGCGAAAAGTGGCCTGAGCTTTAAGACGAGGGACGAACTTCGTAGACACTCCCTGACACTTCTGGAAACATGCTGCTCCCTACAACCTTGACCAGCGACGAGCGTGATCAGTCTACCAAGAATCAAACCATCTAAGGAGCATAACCGTCACTGACAGCTAAGTAACCCATAAAAGCTGCCACGTGACCTCCTTTATAAACTTTCATTCCATCACAACAGTGATGATAACTTTCTGTTAAATCATTATTCAAATTTTCTAAAACATTGTTAAAACTAAATGATTACTAAATCTGTTATTTGTAATTATTCAAATTTTACTTCGATTTAATCATTTTGAATGTACTGCATGTTTGTCTCAGTCAATTTACTAAATACACTCTAAACAGAGCTACTAAATAATAATAAGAATTCCACTGAGTAAATCAGGGTGGGGGCTTGAAAGAGCTGAAATTAATAATTGCTTAATTCTTCATAAAAGGCGGCGGACCGAAATAAATTAACAATTGCCCTGCCAATGCAGCATTGTTCTTGACTTCGTAAATATCTTATGAAAACTCCCTTGAGATAGACGCATCATTATCCTTCTATCTACAGCTCTGCCAAGAGTAATCTTGTGCGAAAGTAGACACCTTTTAAGGCCCATATTAGATACTCTTGAGTATTGGCCACTGTTGGACCACTACTGCAAAGCAGAGGAGGCAAATCTGTGACAAAAGTTAGTAAGTAAAGATATGAAAAAATTGAAAATTGCTTACAAAATAATAGACAAGAAATATTGGAGATAAAAAATAATAATAACAAGAGAACAAACAAAACCAGCCGATCAGCCAATGCCATTGTTCTTTTTCTTTGATCCTTAGGCGCTGACTGTAAAAACAGTCAATGGCCATCACGCCTAGTTTCCTCTTGTAGGGCAGCAACAAACTGCTTCCACTTTCGGAAGTGGCCATTTTTCGAGCAGTGCCTTAGCTCTGGTTCATTCTTTGCATATCGGCCTCCACTGTTCTCCGCCATGCCGTTTTTAGTCGGCCTCTTTTTCGCTTTCCTTCAGGGGTCCGTAGCATAGCTGCTCTTGTGATTGTATCAGGGTCTCTTCTGAGGACGTGACCAACCCAACCGCAGCGTCTTCCAGCTATGATGGTGTGCATGTGCTCTTGGTAGCTCTGAGTAAGCAGTTCTTGGTTGGTGATGGTATTCGACCAAAAGATTCGGAACATTTTCCATGACAATCTTTTATTAGAACATACTGACGACATGAAGCTGAACACGTAGATATCATCATCCGCATTACCCTGTAGCTCCCGGTCAAGCACAGACCTCCAAGAAATTCACGTCAAGTAGACTCGTGCTGTGCGTCCGCCGCAGGTTATTCCATGTCTTTTTTATCTCTTTTATTCCTGGCTTCAAATCTCGTCTTCATGTGTTTTTGGATCTCACCTTATCTCTCTTTCTCTGAGGATTCCAGATCAAAGACTACCTTGTAGTGCTATTAACAGGTTTCGACAAATTGTATCATATTCATCGCCAGCGTTCTCTTCTCATCTTTCTTTTTATTCCAATGACACTTCTTGTCAACAATTCCACATTGGTGAACTTGTCATGAAATGTATCCTTTTGTTTCTATGCAAGACCTGATTTATGAAAGTGTATCACTTCCTGGAAGGTGTTTTTGCTGTTCTCCATGTTTTGTCTGTATACAATAAGAGAGACGACATTATAGTTGAAGATTCTTATTTCTTTGATGTAATTGATTTCTCTTGATTTCCATATATTTCTCAATGTAAGTAAAGCTCTTTATTCTTTGTGAAAATGCAAATAAGTAAAGAAACGAAAAAGTTGGCAGCGTGCACAGAATGATAGAGGGAAATGTGAGGGAAAAAAAATATAATCAATAAGAAAAAAACACAAACTACCAAGTCAGCACAAAAAGCATGAGGATTTTTTTTACTTGGATACATTAGCAAAATTACCAACTCAGTTGGGAAGATGATTTGAGAGAGTAATTAAAATTACTCAAGGAAAGTGTTTTTGCTTTCAAGCAGTTAACCCTGCTACTACCACTATCACAACTACTACTACTTTTACTACTACTACTACTTCTACTACTACTACCACCACCAATTCTACTACATTACCACTATCATAACCATGACTACTTCATTGATTCGAGTATTTGCAAACATACACATTATGACACTTTTTTTGAAAATGTAAAAAAGTATAAACAATAAATAATTATACAGCACTACCCCAGCCTTACGCTGTTCGATTAACGCTGGTTGTATTTAAGTCAAATTTCTGTTACACGGTTTAAAAATTCGATCTTACGTTCAGCGCTACACTCCATGGCAGACAGAAATATAACGTTCACATGCTCATCAAGTTCATTCTTGGTAATAGCATGCCCAAGAAGCGTTGTTATTGCTAGCGTAAAGAAACATGACCCCAAAATGGAATTATATTCTATGGTAATTCTTAACATAGAACACGTTCTTAATTGCTACAAAGTGTTTCTTGAAGAGGGAAAGAGGGTGGCAAAGAACGCTTGATTCTCTATCTCTTTTTTTTTTTTTTTTTTTAAGTTTCATGAGCATCTTCTGCCCCCATTGCTCAAATAGAAATGCCCTCTACATATGGAGCTGGAAAAACCTTTTCAACACTTACAAAAACTTTAGCTTACCTGTCGTCTGATGATGAATACAGCTCTGACGTGACAGCTGTAGCCATTAGCAACGGAGTAGCACCGATTATAGTCGTACAATTTCTTTAATTTTTATAAATATTTATTTTGTGTTGAGTATGTCTTATAATTATATGTAGTTAATAAATGTTGTTAACTAGCTAGTTTTTCGAAATAACTTTTTACTTAATTTTGATACAGCTTTCTAGGCCTTGGGGAGGAATTAATTTGATTTCTATTAATTCTTATGGGAAATAAATGTTAGTTTTCAGCGCTTTTTCGGTTAGAGCTCCAGTTTGTAAGAAAGAATTAACAACGCTAAGCGTGGGATTGCTGTACTTTTAAAATATATGAAATCATATTGATTTTACTGAAGAACAGTTAGTGAAATTAGACCTACCTGATGGAATTCATAATTTAAAAAAAAACAGTGTAAAAGAAGATTGCATACACACATACACAAGAACCAGACAAGTGCCAGTGGAACAAGAGGTGAGAAGAAGACGCTGGCAATGGATAGGACACACATTGAGGAAACCTGCTGATAGCATTAAAAGGCAGTCCGTGTTCTTGAATCCCCAGGGAAAGAGAGGCAGAGGTAGGCCAAAAAACACATGGAGAAGAGAACTGGAAACAGAGGTGAAAATGATGAAGAAAACAGTGAAAGAACTTGAGCGGATGGCACGGGACAGGAAGACTTGGCATGTGTTTGTTGAAGGCCTATGCTCCCTGGGGAGCTAAAGGGTATTACTTACTTACTTAGTCGTTCCCCTTCTACCGTGAGGTGTTGAGGTTTGGAAGAGAGAGCGCAAGACTATCCTATCGGCTGTCTTTCTCCTAGCCTGGTTCCATTCTAGTCCTCGATCCTTCAAAGATTGTCTAATGTTGTCCTCCCAGCGGACTCTGGGTCGTCCTGGGGTTCTGGATCCCTGGCTCTGTGTTTTCCATGCTTGTCGTGGTAGCCGATCTTCTCCCATTCTGCAGACATGGCCAAACCATCGTAGTTGGGACTGTTCTACTTGGGTCTGCAGGGGGTGGGATTTTAAGCCTTGACGTATCGTCTGGTTGCGGATCATGTCTCTTCTTGTTACTTCAACCACCTTCCTCAGATACCTCATTTCTGAGGTTTGGATCTGGCTTTTGTGGGTTGTAATCATTGCCCATGACTCGCATCCATATGTCAAGACTGGGACATAGGTGGAGCGGTATACAGCCATCTTCGTTTTCTTATCAACCTCTCTCTCTTTCTGAGGAATCCTCGATTTATGGCCTGAAAAAGTCTCCCAGCTGCTGCTTTTCGAGTGGCCAACTCTTCTTTGATGCCTCCCTTTCGGTCTATAATAACTCCGAGGTATTTAAAGTGGTCGATCTGCTCCAGGACCTGTTCTCCCAGCTTAATCTGATGTCTTCTTTCTTCTCGTGATATCACCATGGATTTTGTTTTAGAGCTGCTTATGACCATCCCTCTCTTCTCCAGCTCTTCCTTCCAGACTTGCATGTTGAATTGGAGATGTGCCTCTGATTTAGCAATCAGGGCAACATCATCAGCAAATGTCAGCTCTGAAATACAGACCTGTCTCATCTTCCCCACTGAATACTTTCTTGGTCTCTCCTTACATGCCTTGATGACATCGTCCATGAGGAGTATGAAAAGATAAGGTGACAGGATATCACCTTGTCTTACACCAGTGGTGGTTCTGAACTCCTCTGACTTATGGTTTGCTGTCCTCACATAATTTCTGCAAGACTTGTAGAAGCTCTGTATAGCATGAATCAGAGGTGCTGGAATGTTCTTCCTTGCCAAACAGTCCCAAAGTTTGCTCCATGGGACCCTGTCAAACGCCTTTTCCAGATCTATGAAACAAAGATGGATCTCACTCTTATACTCAAGGGCCTTTTCACTCAGCTGTCTGAGTGTGAAGATTAAGTCTTGAGTACTTCGGTTTGCTCGGAATCCGCACTGGACCTCATGCAATTGTGGCTCAGCTAGGCGTCAGAGTCTCTGCTCTAGGATTCTAGAGTAGATTTTACCAGAGACACTGAGAAGCGATACGCCTCTATGGTTTCCCCATTGTCGATTGTCACCCTTTTTGAAAATTGGTGTTATGATGGCAATCTCCCAATTCTTTGGTATGGTCTTGTTGCACCTCGCTGCCTGTAGGACCCTTAAGAGTAATAGGTCGCCTGATGCTCCCATGTACTTAACCATTTCTGGTGTTATACCATCATGGCCTGCTGCTTTGCCCATCTTGATTTTCTCCAGTGCTGCCTTCAGTTCCTCCATCTTTATGTCATCTTCACCATAATTGGTTTTCTCTTCTGTGCTAGTGGTTACCATTTCTGATGCTTCACCATGCTCACCATCCAGGAGTTCTGAGAAATATTCTTTCCATCTTTCCATTACTTCCTTCGGGGCAGTAAGCAATTTGCCTTGCTTGTCCTTTATAAATTTGAGAGGGCATTGTTTTTCTTTCCTCATGTTCTTTAGGGTCTTATAGAACAATTTCTGGTTTTCTTGTGCATCTTTTTCTAGCTTTTCTCCAAATTCTTCCCAGGACTTCTGTTTTGCTGCTAGCACTTTGTTCTTTGCTTCTGTTCTGAGTGTCACATATTCTCTATATTTTTCCATTTGTCCTGTTGTGTTTTTAGCTCCTGAGTATTGTTTCCATGCCATTTTCTTCTCTCTTATTTTCTCTTTAAATTCCTCTGTCCACCAAGGTGTCCTCTTTCTCTTGTTCCCAATTCGGACTCACCACATGCTTCTGCAGCAGCTGTCATTATGATGTCTTTGAATTTAAGCCAGAGGGTTTCCAAGTCATCAGGTTGTTCTTCTGTGTTGCTCACCGCTGCAGCAATAAGCCCCTGATATCTGGTCTTAATTCCTGGCTCTCTCAGCTTGTTATAGGGTATTGATTGATTGAATTATCGGGATACCGGGCTGTTAAATGCCTGACGGAGAAGGCAAGTCTTAAATTCTCTTACCTTAAAAAGGAATATCTTTTTTTCCCTTTCCGTCACCTCGGGATCTATCAAATCATCCCTCATTATCTAATGGTCCATCGCCATCGACCGGGTTTTAACCTCTCGTGTGAAGTAACTGACATATTTATTGTTTCAAACTATCAGTGACGTGCAGTAATTATGTCAAATGCAAAGCCTATTTATAACGTGCAGTAATTATATATTGTTTATTGATCTATTAATGACGCACAGTAATTAAACATGCAGCACTTTTCGGGATGAGAACTACATAGTGCGCCTGTTGAAACAACGCGTATATTGTTCCCATCCGTAATAAAGACGTATGATTGATTTCGGACACAGTTTCTAGAATGTCCCGATGTGTATTTCAGATGAGTTTGAATCTTAAATATTTATGAATGAAGTTCATAACTAAACTCCACTTAAGCTGGTCCCAAGCCCGGCTGAAAAAGGAGGAGGGCGGCTTGGATGAAAGCCGTAAAGAGGCAGCCCCTCCATCATGCAAAGGCACCACAGGCCAATCACCTGTTTGCCTTAAAACATGATTACAAGAAACGCAAGAGAGATAATCGGACCGATTCTAACGGCGACGAACTAGACAGCCGATAGGAAAGTATGGCGCTCTTCCTTACCAACCTCTACACCTCACCGCAGAAGAGGAACAACTAAGTAGGTAAGTAAGTTCATTACATTTGCAGTACCTTGGCCGATTTAGTTGTTTAAGTTGATACTCTCTGAAATAATGATTCGGAGACAGAGTTGTAGAAAGCTGATTTTGAATTGTTTTTATTTTTTACGTACCAAATCAAGATTAACAAAAGTTATCCGCACATTTACAAAAGATCTTGTGATAAAGCAGTTATCAGTTAATTAGTCCTATTTCAGTCAACTAGCTTTTTTTCATTAATCCCCAGGCCATTTTTCGACGCGTTGCTCCAGAGCTTCAAAGCCAATGCATCAAGATAAGTGACCATGGGAGAATTAGTGCAGTCATGAGGACATTCATCAGGAAAAGCACTTACTTTTTTTTGTCATATACGTCTATATATAACGTGCAGACACAATAGCATATATTGCGTCTATTTAAGACGTGCCGTAATTATGTCTTATTTACATTGTGTGAAACTGTCGTTGACGGTCAGTAATTATATAATTTTTAAAATAAAAATTGTATCAAGCTACCACTTACCTGTAGTAATTATATCATGCATATTGCGTGGAACTGCGCGTGACGTGCAGTAATTATGTCAATGTCACTGTGCGAAAAGGTGTAATGTAAATGAAGTACAGCTTTTACCATTGATAAATGCAAACAATCAAAGGGGCATGATAAAACGGCGCTGGTTGTAGCCATTCATTATTATTTCCCGTGAGTTCCCTACTGAGAATAGGCCCTGAATAAATTCGTTCTAAATCTTCTTTGTCTTTCCATCCGCTCTAGATCTTTCCAAACATGTTTTACTTTCTTCGTTTCCGTCTCCTGTTTCACCTCAACGTGTTTTTTTCGGATTCTTTCTACCTCTCTCACCCTGAGAATTCCAGATAGGGGACTGCCTTACAATGCTATCAGCAGATGTGTATCCTATATATTACCAGCATTGCCTTCTGATCTCCTGCTCCACTTGAATCATTACGAATTAAGAAAAACAAAAAGAAAAAAAAAACACACACACACAAACTTACATTTTCTACGCCTCTATGACACAGGGGAGATAGAATATCACCATCATCATCAGGAGCCATCTTCACAACGAAGGTCGGCTGCAATGGATCTCGAACATCTTCTGTCTCTTATCTTGATGGTGCACTCTATCCTGTCTATCTCTTAATGTTATCTTCCCACTTATCGCTGTGTCTTCCTCTTGTACGTTTTGCCTTCTACTCTTCCTTCTGTTATGGTGGTTAGTAAGTTGTTATGTCTTTTTACATGGCCAAAATATATAAAGAATATAGACACTGTCAGTTATCCGTAAGGAGTTCGTAATTTCACATAAGATGAAATTAAACAACTTGACAATTATTGACAAAAAGAGAAACATTTTGAGACAAAAGTATGCCTGAAAATGTGCAAATAATAATAGTATACATACAGAAGTTTGTTACAGACACTCGTGAAAAATCAGGGTCTGGGTCGTTCCTCGGTCCACAATGCCGTAGTTACCTGGGGATATCATGCTAACGACTTCTGTCTCCGAAGCACTATTTTATGGTGCCTAGTTAGCAGAGTGGTTAGTCATGATTCAATCCCGTAGCGGGGTCGTGGTGCCGTTTGGATGGTACTGGGTTCGTGTTCCCGGTGAGCCTGTTGTTTCTGTTGTGTTGTTTTCTACTTTTTTAAAAATTTCTGACGAGTCCCTTTGTGTGTGTTATTTGTTTACGGTTCACAGGCCATGGGTTTCCCTTTGGATTTATTCGGTAAGACTTGTATGACGTGTAATTACACATTCTAATTAGTTTACAAAGACCAGCGGTCTTTAACATTTTTACATCCTTACAAGAGCGATTTGAGACACTCTTGCACCCAGAGCCAAAAAAAAAGCAAATATTATGGTAGTTAACTGTTTTCTTTATTCATCTAGAATTTTGGCAGTTATTAAATTTAAGACTGTTTAGCCTCAGTTACAATAGTGACTATCAACAAGACATCATTCAAAGCCACCGTTGTAAGTAAGAACTCAAACTGCCTCATTTAATGGGGCCAGTTATCTAGCTTCCAACAGTGATTGAGTCATTTTTACTTTGGAATTATCTTTTTAATTTTTTCTTGTTCTTTTAATATTTCAATTAAAAAAAATATTTTTAAACGTTTCGGTACCCCCTCCCAAGACGGCACCCGGTGCGATAGCGGCGTTCCTACCACTCGAGGTCCGGCTCTGCTTTCATTTAAGACATCTTAGCGCCCTACATGCGTGTGACGTACGTCTAGTTTGACTAGTGAATTTTCCCTGATATGATGGATGATTTAAAGGGACCTTTAGCTTTTCATAACATTAGAACCCCTGAACATTTGTTGTAACTTTTCGTTTGCCAGAACGCATTCCACCGGGACTCATGTAGGATACAGCGACGAGATCAAAGAGACAGACCGAGGGATCTTAGGGGAGACTATCGGCGCTATCAAAGACAGTAGTTTTCCCTGATACGAGACGCAGTTGCTTGCCGCTAATTTCGCGTCTCGGTGTCAATCGAGGAACCGAGCGAACGGGGGAAAGCGAAACGGGCAGCAGCGAGCGGATACGAAGACCAGGGGGGCGGCTTCTTCTCTTGATTTGGCGGTCAGATCCCCAAAAGTTCGTGAGATCAAATAAGTTGTCAAGTTTATCATGTCCCACTCAACTTACATTCCATTTTAGCTAAATAGACCATGAAGAACTAGACACGTTATCACTCGCTGGCCAGACCTTTACAGAAGCACTAGCTTTATTGAAATCTTGTTATAGATTTTCCCCTGGATTTTATATATATTTGCAGTGATTTCTAATTCTGTGCAAAGCGGTAAAATATATATTGTGTAAAGTGATCAGTGGTCTAGTCATTCTATTTCAAGGGATTTTGTGTTAATTTAAATCTATTTAATTAAACCATCTCAAGAGTTCCAGTTTTATATATAATGATCTATCTATTATATTATTTCAAAAGATAATAGATGCTTAAATTAACTTTTAAAGTCGCGAAGGAATTTATAATTAATAAATTCAGTTAAGTCCTAGTTTTATAGATGTGGGTTTTTAACCACTAGAATTCGCGCAGTGTTTATTAAATAAATAATTAAATACTCGAGTGTATTATAGGCTTAACGGGAAATTCATCGCGCTTTAGAAGGTTATTTGTTTTCGGTATATTACATGTCTTTTTTTTCTTTCACACAGAGTGATCGTAACCTGTGCGATCCCAGCATTAAGAAAGCAATAAAGAAATCAATCTAAGCAAAGCAAAGCATAAACAGTGTGTAGAGTTCCCCTGACGCAGAACTTGTTGAGACTGTGTAAAAATTTTTAATCTTTGAGGCGATTCTATGTTTGGAATTCCGCTATCTAACTTATAGCAAAGAAAGCACACCCAAAGACAAATTTAACGCACCATCAAACAACTTAAGTCGTAACGGGAAGAAGAACACTGGCCCGAGCTTTGTTAGTTTACTGACACAGAGAGATAATTCATAATTTCCTGAACAGTGATGTGACTAGTTTTCTCACTGGACTTAAACCATACCTCACGGATAAAGTGTACCAGCACGCGTAAGAATTTTATTATCAGCGGCATAGTCAAATAGACCACACCATCCTCACCCCGGTATCAGAGACCGTGCCCTCCCATAGAAACTGTTATTAAGAAAAGAGACACAACTACAGATTCATTTTCCAGCGATTACGGGACCCTTTTATGTGCTGACCGCCTACCCGATAATCTGGGGCTAGAACTTGAACAAACACTCATACATTTAGTTGAGGTGTAACTGCTGTTGTGTTATTCTATGGAGTGCAAGATTTTTTCACAATCGGTAAGTGAGAGCAAGATGAGTGAAGGCCTTTGCTAGCGCGTGTATGAATGACAGGAAATTAATTCTTTTGTGTGACCATTTTGTTAACTTGCTTACCTGGTAACATATATCTTTTCTGTATACCCTACATTGTTCCTTTAAGTGGGATAGTTGATAATTTGTTAACTCTGTTAAAACCACCTCCTTTCCATTTGCTTAGTAAAGGGAAGAACAGCTGGGAAGAACAGGTTTTTTTTTCTATCACCTATATCAAAATTTGTAACACCTCTTTCAGAGTAATTAACTTCACTGTTAGGTTAACGTACCTATGTTCCTGATATTATCTATCTTTGGACTGGGTTTATCTTTGTCTAATAAGCGGGAAGGGCTTAGTCGATACCAATCTTCTTCACCCCTTCCAAACTTGTTATTTGCATTTGTGTACTTATGATAATTTATGTAATATCTGATATTTTTAGTGATTGATGTTTAAAGTGAATAAAATCACCTAAACTCATTTAGTTCTGTGTGTTGGATATACCCAAAGCCCAACTTTTCTCCTATTCGTTTAATATAGTTTGTATCAACGTCGTGTGTGTGTTTGAAAACACCAAATCGGTGAGCGCGCAGATGCGAGTCTGGAAAACTGGCAAATAATTGTTTGACCAGGAGAGTGAAAGAGAAGATTGAGAGACACGATTTGTCGTAAATAAGTCTGTCTTTACTCTCCTCCAGCACGCTGTGAAGTAACTATTAAATCTCTACATTTTCTATCACTGAGCTTTCCATCATCATTTTCCAATCTAAACCGGACCACTATTTCTACGACTCTTTTCTCTCAAAATAAATTTACGACAATATTTGGCTGGCTCGTCTGGGATAATTTTGAGATACATTTGATGCACACATATTTGTGGGCTGGTTCTGGGATCTTGAGCTACATTTGAGGCAATCGCATAGCCGGGTTAAAGATATTTTGAGTCTGATTTAGTTTGGGTCTAACTAGGTAGAGTGTGAATGATTTGTCTTTGTGAATTAGGGAAATAAATAAATAATTACACCCCTAGACAAACGTTCTTTAAGTATTTGGGTTGTCCACACAGCATATTTACAGGTTGTTGTCTCTCCACAGCAGTAGAAAGTACAGATAAACAAATATATTTGCTATTTTATTATCCTCTGGCGGAGATAATTATATTTCTTTCTTTATAAAAGTTGCTGGGATTGCGTGATTGTTTTACAGTCACTAAGGTTTTTGAAGTTAAGAAGAGTTGAGCTTAGCTAAAGACGGATTGTTCTGATTTTTAAAAATTAAGTTAACAACGTCTCATCTCAATAATTGACTTTAGGGACGGAGTTTGTTGTCAGAGATTTAAAAATTTAGGGAAAATTTTTTTTCTTTTAAATTGTTTTAATATAAATTTTTCTCGACTGTTAGTAAAAGTAGATTCTTTTCCAGTGTAACTTACCATTTAGTGGCATAGTCGCTTGCGTTTAGAGCCTTAATTGCCAGATAATAGCAGCGATAAGTTTGCACAGTACAGGTAGGAGGTAACACAGGTAAATTTGTACTTGTGTTTTTTTCTCGTAGCGGTTCAGAGTTCCTCCCTTTCGCGTTTCTTCTTACTAGTTCTCTAAGCATACTTCATCTTATTCTTTAACAATGGCAGAGAGGATAAAGATGAGGTCCATCTTGAGGCTGGAAGCGAAAGAGGCAGGATTAGATGCAGAAGCTGCAAACGCGTTTATTAACCAGGAATTGGAAATATATGACGCGGAGCAACAGAGAGCCGAAGCTGAGAGGAAGGCGAAGCAACAGAGAGCCGAAGCTGAGAGGAAGGAAGAGAAAGAAAGAACAGAGAGGAGAGAAGCCCAGGAGAGGGCAGATAAGAAAGAAGCGGAAGAACGTCTTTTGGAACAGAAGAAAATTGAAGCAGAGATGGAAACTCGCAGAGAGAGAGAGAGAGACAAGGAAAGACAGCATCAACTGGCGCTTAAGGCTCTAGAGAGTCGGGGCGCCTCTACTTCGACTAACGGAGAGCCGTCTTCGCCCCAGTCTCAATCAATGGACCTCTCCAGTACTCAATCTGCCCAATTAACTGCTATGTCGTTTTCTTTAGAATCTTTTCCTAGCCCTAACGAAAAAATTGACAGCTACCTAGAAAAATTCGAGAGACTCGCGAATCTTTATGGGTTAGAGAGTACCCGCTGGGCGCTCAAACTTTCAACGTCACTGAAAGGCAATGCTTATGACGTGTACACAAAGCTGGGACCGAATCAACATGATTACGACATGTTGAAAAAGGCCTTACTACAGCAGTTTGAGATGACTGCCCGAAAGTTTCTGCAGTTGTTCAGAAACAGCCGAAAAGAGAGCACGGAAACATTTCCCCAGTTCTCTTCACGTCTCACGGGTTATCTGACAAAGTGCATTGAATTATCTGACCTACCTCTTTCATATGAGGGACTCCTCGAACTTGTTCTTGTGGAGCAGATAAAATCCACTTTGTCGAATGAAACACGTAGATTTTTGGCGGAACAGGGGGCAGTCAGGCTTGAGGACATACTCAATAAAGCCGAACGCTATAGCAATGCAATGGCCGAACTTCCCAGCACTAAACGTAAACCCACCGATGAGCCATCTCGAAAACAGAATCTAGAACAGGCATCCTATTCTTCCACTTCCTCTCAACATTATAACCAACGAGATAACAATACCCAGAAACCTCCCCAGGAAAAATCGAAATTCTACAAAACCCGCAACCCCCCCCCCCCCCCAACAAAAATTCTGATCAACCCAACAAGCCTACGTGGCAGCGCGGCCACCAAGGTCAAGGAAAAGGGAAGACCCCTACACCAGGAACGTCTGATCAGGGCAAACAAACCGGTGCAAACCGCATTGGATGTTTGCATACAGCCTCGAAAGGTAGAGTCAATGTCAGTGATTCTCAACCTGAGGGGGACCGACCCTCAACTCGAGGAACTGTAATTTTGAACGGTACCTCTACTACTTGTCTTTTTGACACTGGATTAAGTTTTGATTGTATTGTCGCTAGGCACCTAGTCAAACCCGGTCAGGAGACAGAGGAAACCGTCAAACTTAGTGGAGTTTTCAGGAGTGATGCACCCAGGACGCTTCCTATCGCACTGGTAGAAATACACTCTGACTTTGTCAGAGGAGTTATTAAAGCGGCCATAATGGATGATCCGATCTACGCAGTTATCCTGGGATGTAGATATGTTTCATTGGGAGACCTAAGGAGCCGATTGTGGCAGCGGTAACCACAAGAGGGCAAGCCAAGAAGGAGAGGGAGCCTGCGCCAAACTTGTTGCCAAATGAACTGAAGGAGGCGCAACAAAAGGACCCTACTCTGGCGCCCTGCTTTAAAAAACTGCCCATGGCTAAGGACCCCAGACACAACGGAGACATCTTTTCTAAGGATGGTGTATTGTATCGTAGAACGGGCAACCCGGACACGGGGAATAACCAGCTCCTAGTACCGACGCAGTACAGAAACCAGATCTTAGAAATGGGGCACTCTCTTCCCTTTAGCGGACACATGGGACAAAACGCCACTATTCAGCGAATAAAAAACCACTATTGGTGGCCAGGAATGAACTTTGACATTGTCAGGTACGTGAAATCCTGCGCCCAGTGCCAACAGGTAGCACCCAAGCACTTGACACCCCCAGTACCTATGGGGCAAATGCCAATAGTAGGGACTCCATTTGAACGGGTTGCTGTCGACATTATTGGTCTTCTGGAAAAGACCAAAAGAAGGAACAGGTTCATCCTGACCTTAGCTGACACTTGCACTATGTGGGCCGAAGCCGTACCGCTACCATGCACTAATTCCAAGCATGTCGCAGAAGCCCTTGTGCAAATTTTTACACGGTTGGGATTCCCTCAACAAGTTTTGACGGACAATGGATCCCAATTCCGTAGCCTGTTAATGGAGGAGATCTTTAAGATCTTGAGGGCCAAACATATCCACACAAGTCCCTACCATCCGGCCGGAAATGGGCTCGTGGAACGTTTTAACGGTACCCTCACCATGATGTTACGTAAGCTGGGTCAGGAGAAACCGGAAGACTGGGACCAATATATATCGGCTGCCTTATTCGCCTACCGAGAGGTACCCCAAGCGTCTACGGGTTTTGCGCCAGCTACACTTTTATTTGGCAGACCTATTAAGGGGCCACTAGAAGCCTTACTTCGGTCCCTGACAGACCAGAAGGCTGACGAGACAGTCGTCTCTGCAAGCAAGTATGTATCTGAGCTTAAGGAAAGGCTAAAGCTAGGATGGGATCTAGCTACTACCAACCTTAAGAAAGCCCGCGCTAAAATTACTGAAAGATACAACAAAGCTGCAAAAGAGAGAGAACTACAACCAGGCGAGAAAGTCCTATTGCTACTTCCAACCGGAAGCAATAAACTTCGCATCGGATGGCAAGGACCGTTTACCGTCCTTAAAAAGATCTCACGTACCAACTACAAGATCTCCATCAAAGGAAAGGAGAAGGTCTTCCACATAAATCTGCTAAAGAAATATTTGGAAAGACCGGTGCCATCCTCCGAGCATCTCCTGGCTGTCGCCATAGCAACGGAAGACGAGGAAGATGATGATGGTTGCATGGAGTATCCACTGCAACCCACAGAATCCTTTAAAGATGTCAAGTTCGGCGACAATCTCTCACCAGAACAACAAACAGAAACTAGGGCTCTACTAAAACAGTACAGTGCAGTTTTAACGGATGTACCTGGTCGAACAAATCTCATTGAATTTGATATGAAATTAACAAACGAGACCCCTGTTCAAACCAGAGTTTACCCCATCCCGTTCGCTAAAGCTGATGCACTTCGCGGAGAAATAGACAAGCTGCGTCAGGCAGGAATTATCAGTGAGTCTACATCTCCTTACAGCTCGAGCGTAGTGCTGTTGCAGAAGCCCAATAAGGAAGTTCGGCTGTGCATTGATTACAGATTGCTAAACGCTGTAACGGAATTCCAGCCCGAACCTCTCCAAACTGTTTCTGAGTTGTTCACCAAGCTCAGCAAAGCTAAGATCTTCTCCAAGATTGACCTCAGTAAAGGTTATTATCAAATACCAGTCAAGGAGGAAATTAAACCTTTGTTAGCTTTCAGCACTAGTGAAGGACATTACACATTTAACGTGATGCCGTTCGGTTTGCATAACGCACCAGGAGTGTTCACCAGGATGATGAGGAAGCTTCTAGAACCTTTGCAAAGTCCCCATATCCATAATTTCATGGATGACATCTTAATTGCATCGGAAACCTATGAAGAACATATTGCTACGGTTGCTATGCTCCTCAGGAGACTACAGGAAACGGGTCTCACAGCCAGACCTAGCAAATGTCTCATCGGGTTTGAACAGTTAGACTTCCTGGGGCACACTATTTCTCACGGATGCAGTTGGCCTATTAAGAAGAACGTGGAGAAAATAGTGGCAGCAAAAAGACCCCGAACGAAGAAAGACGTACGTTCCTTCATATCGCTATGTGCATACTATCAGAAGTACATCCAGAACTTCAACGGACTGACGGCACCTCTGACTGACCTCACAAAGAAAGGTTGTCCTGATAAGGTCATATGGGATCAAAAGTGCGAACACGCGTATAGCACTTTGAAAGGACAGTTGTCTGCATACCCCATTTTGAGGTTGCCTGACCTCAAGAAACCTTTTGTACTGAGAGTCGACGCGTCAGGTCAGGGCATCGGGTCAACACTGCTTCAAGCCGATGACAGTGACCTGAACATGCTATTTCCAGTTGCCTATGGCAGTCGGAAATTAAATAAAGCGGAACGGAACTACAGCGTAGTTGAAAGGGAATGTCTTGCTCTGATTGACGGTATCAGACGCCATCATGAGTTTCTTTATGGTACATCTTTCACGGTGCAAACAGACCACGCTCCGTTAGCATTTCTTGGTGCCAATAAAGAATTTAACGCAAGGATCATGCGTTGGGCGCTTCTTTTAAGCGTTTATTCTTTCAAAGTGGAATATATTCCGGGAAGACAGAATGTCGGGGCTGATTTCCTGAGTAGAAACTGGTCTACAGAGGAAGAAGAGCAAACTGAAGATACCACTCATCCTAAAATCACCAATCAGGTCACCTCCATTGTCAAAAATGAAAACATGAAAAATGGTTTCATGTCTAAAAGTGGGGACGATTGTGACGTACGTCTAGTTTGACTAGTGAATTTTCCCTGATATGATGGATGATTTAAAGGGACCTTTAGCTTTTCATAACATTAGAACCCCTGAACATTTGTTGTAACTTTTCGTTTGCCAGAACGCATTCCACCGGGACTCATGTAGGATACAGCGACGAGATCAAAGAGACAGACCGAGGGATCTTAGGGGAGACTATCGGCGCTATCAAAGACAGTAGTTTTCCCTGATACGAGACGCAGTTGCTTGCCGCTAATTTCGCGTCTCGGTGTCAATCGAGGAACCGAGCGAACGGGGGAAAGCGAAACGGGCAGCAGCGAGCGGATACGAAGACCAGGGGGCGGCTTCTTCTCTTGATTTGGCGGTCAGATCCCCAAAAGTTCGTGAGATCAAATAAGTTGTCAAGTTTATCATGTCCCACTCAACTTACATTCCATTTTAGCTAAATAGACCATGAAGAACTAGACACTCGCTGGCCAGACCTTTACAGAAGCACTAGCTTTATTGAAATCTTGTTATAGATTTTCCCCTGGATTTTATATATATTTGCAGTGATTTCTAATTCTGTGCAAAGCGGTAAAATATATATTGTGTAAAGTGATCAGTGGTCTAGTCATTCTATTTCAAGGGATTTTGTGTTAATTTAAATCTATTTAATTAAACCATCTCAAGAGTTCCAGTTTTATATATAATGATCTATCTATTATATTATTTCAAAAGATAATAGATGCTTAAATTAACTTTTAAAGTCGCGAAGGAATTTATAATTTATAAATTCAGTTAAGTCCTAGTTTTATAGATGTGGGTTTTTAACCACTAGAATTCGCGCAGTGTTTATTAAATACATAATTAAATACTCGAGTGTATTATAGGCTTAACGGGAAATTCATCGCGCTTTAGAAGGTTATTTGTTTTCGGTATATTACATGTCTTTTTTTTCTTTCACACAGAGTGATCGTAACCTGTGCGATCCCAGCATTAAGAAAGCAATAAAGAAATCAATCTAAGCAAAGCAAAACATAAACAGTGTGTAGAGTTCCCCTGACGCAGAACTTGTTGAAACTGTGTAAAATTTTTAATCTTTGAGGAGATTCTATGTTTGGAATTCCGCTATCTAACTTATAGCAAAGAAAGCACACCCAAAGACAAATTTAACGCACCATCAAACAACTTAAGTCGTAACGGGAAGAAGAACACTGGCCCGAGCTTTGTTAGTTTACTGACACAGAGAGATAATTCATAATTTCCTGAACAGTGATGTGACTAGTTTTCTCACTGGACTTAAACCATACCTCACGGATAAAGTGTACCAGCACGCGTAAGAATTTTATTATCAGCGGCATAGTCAAATAGACCACACCATCCTCACCCCGGTATCAGAGACCGTGCCCTCCCATAGAAACTGTTATTAAGAAAAGAGACACAACTACAGATTCATTTTCCAGCGATTACGGGACCCTTTTATGTGCTGACCGCCTACCCGATAATCTGGGGCTAGAACTTGAACAAACACTCATACATTTAGTTGAGGTGTAACTGCTGTTGTGTTATTCTATGGAGTGCAAGATTTTTTCACAATCGGTAAGTGAGAGCAAGATGAGTGAAGGCCTTTTCTAGCGCGTGTATGAATGACAGGAAATTAATTCTTTTGTGTGACCATTTTGTTAACTTGCTTACCTGGTAACATATATCTTTTCTGTATACCCTACATTGTTCCTTTAAGTGGGATAGTTGATAATTTGTTAACTCTGTTTAAAACCACCTCCTTTCCATTTGCTTAGTAAAGGGAAGAACAGCTGGGAAGAACAGGTTTTTTTTTCTATCACCTATACCAAAATTTGTAACACCTCTTTCAGAGTAATTAACTTCACTGTTAGGTTAACGTACCTATGTTCCTGATATTATCTATCTTTGGACTGGGTTTATCTTTGTCTAATAAGCGGGAAGGGCTTAGTCGATACCAATCTTCTTCACCCCTTCCAAACTTGTTATTTGCATTTGTGTACTTATGATAATTTATGTAATATCTGATATTTTTAGTGATTGATGTTTAAAAGTGAATAAAATCACCTAAACTCATTTAGTTCTGTGTGTTGGATATACCCAAAGCCCAACTTTTCCCCTATTCGTTTAATATAGTTTGTATCAACGTCGTGTGTGTGTTTGAAAACACCAAATCGGTGAGCGCGCAGATGCGAGTCTGGAAAACTGGCAAATAATTGTTTGACCAGGAGAGTGAAAGAGAAGATTGAGAGACACGATTTGTCGTAAATAAGTCTGTCTTTACTCTCCTCCAGCACGCTGTGAAGTAACTATTAAATCTCTACATTTTCTATCACTGAGCTTTCCATCATCATTTTCCACTCTAAACCGGACCACTATTTCTACGACTCTTTTCTCTCAAAATAAATTTACGACAATGCGTACTTAATTTACATTTTTTTTATTTTCATCGTAATCATAATTTCGAGAACAACGAGTAAGTAACCCGGGAAATTATTATCGTGTACTCTTTTTGCTGCATGCCCGGATGACGACACTTGATTCTCCTGTGGTCATTTCATTCATGTGTATTTGGTTTCAGAAGTACGGAAAAACGGAAACAGTGGCATGAAATAATAGAAGCTTCACCTAAGATTAGCAATAAGGCTTCACTGTGTCAATATATAAATATATGGTGCAGACACTTATTTATAGTGACCCTAACTGCTTAAATGGGGAATATTTCAGAAATGCTTTCACCGAAAAGCAATAGAAATAGGAATATGTCGTTAAAAAACACCCCGTGCAAATGAATTATATTGGGATGAAATGCCCGTTATTTCAGTAGGCGAGCAATATAACTCGTGCTTATATATTGTTCTCATTAAATAAAAAAGACCATATATATATATATTTGCACGGCAAGCGCCCTTCTGTGCACTTCACTTATACTCTGAATCCTGTGAAAAACGCCAAGGTTCACTATTCCCCCCCCCCCCCTTTCCCCCTTCCTGGTTGCCTACCACCTTCCAAGACAATATAATGCAAATAAGGTTGAAATAAAGAAAGTGAAACGTATGCTCGAGGTGGCCTTAAGTAAAGAACTCAGGAAAATAGGTCGTAGGGGTTACGGCTAGGTTTTAGGAATCACAAAGTCTAACCTTAATCCTAACGACGGGAACGACTTATTTGGAAAGCATCGAAAAACAAGTCGCACTCCCCTTCATCTCAACTGAAAATAATCTTTAGATAAACTGGAAAACTTACCGATGCAGGAACTGAAATCGTGATCCGAGCAGATTCAGTGCAGAGGATGCCAACTGTCGTTTGATTTGCACTCAGCTGATATTCACGAACGTCTCAGAACTGAAGATCTTGATTTCACCAAAATGTTTTTGTACGTTTAGTGGTTGGTAATGGTTTTAAGCGTTGAAAATTGTTCACTGAACTGGGAGTGGCTACGTTTGAGGTTAAAAACAGTGACCTTTCTCGGCTACGGTACCAAATATCTGTTTTGATTGGTTGGAACAAATTCAAGTTTGCCAATGTCTTTTTGGTGTTCACGTTGTCGAATATAAAGGTGGCTAAAGTTCTTGCAAAGAATGCCACCCTTAACGTGCGTCATCAGTTGTGACGCTGTTAGTTGAAACAAAAAATTAGTAGATTAAAATTTCACTAAAGTTTTGGAAACGACTGCGAAAATTTACGCTTTCTTTACGCTTTATCAGCAGTGGCGCCAAATAAAAGGCAGACGCAAGTAAACCCCTGCGCATGCGTAGTTTTGTCTTGTCTGTTTTCTCTGTAGCTCCCTGAGTGTTATATTCCTACGCTATTAAAAGCGCGCCAAGACAACGGACCACGTGCTTCTCGCGCGGATGCAGACGGCTTGCTCTTTCGATCGTGCTGTTAACCCGTTCCCCAATAGCACCCACTCCCCTACCTATAGATTATGATTTTTGACGACCAATCGTAGACTTCAATTACAACGGACAGGTCGCTGAGATATTTTTGGAACAGACCTATAATTACAATACTTATAATTAATCGCTGTACGTGTAACGAGCGAAAAATAAATGAGCATGAAAAATGAAATTTCGAGATGAAATGTGTTATAATAAATTGTACACAATTTAATACGTTGCTCTGACTGACAATATATTGACCACACTGAAAATTAATTTAATAATAATACGTTTCAGGTAAAAGATCATAATTTTTTTTTTTTTTTTTTTTTTTTTGCTTTGAAGCATAGGGAATAGTAAAAACAACAACCAAAATCCTACAGATTTTCGTGAATGAATACTTGCGTAGAATCAAAAGATTGAAGTGGTATAGAAAAATCACTAATGTGGAACTGATAACATGCGCCAGACAAGCGCCAGTAAAGAAGACGCTGGAGATAGAACGGGCCCGCATTGAGGAAACTTGTTGACAGCTTTACGAGGTAGTCTTTGTTCATAATTCCCCAGGGTAAAAGAGGTAGAGGAAGACAAAAGATCACACGGAGAAGAGAATTGGAGACAGACATGAAGGGGGATGAAGCAGACACAGAAAGACCTTGACCTAATGACACGTGACAGGAAGACTTGGCATAAATTGTGTTGAAGGCCTATGCTCCTTGGGAAGCTGAAAGGTGGTGATGATAATGAACGAACTTTTTTTTCTGCACTGAAATATAAATAATAACAAATCCAACAACCGAGGATATACACATTTTTATAAATGGGTGCTTGCATGGGATGAATCCATCATATGCTCCCCAAGGAGCATATGCCTTTAATAAACACACGTCAAGTTCTTTTGTACCGTGCCATCAGCTCATGTTCTGTCCAAGCCTTGCTCATTATTTATACTTCTGTCTCAAGTTCTCTTATTCGTGCTTTTTTTTATTTTTTGGCTATACCTCTGCCTCTTTTTCCCTGGGGATTCCAGAACAAGGACTGCCTTGTAATGCTATCAACATGTTTCCTCAATGTGTGTCCTATCCATCGCCAGCGTCTTCTTCTCATCTCTTGTTCCACTACCACTCGTCTAGTTCTTATAATCAGTTCCGCATTGAGTGCTCTCCCCTTGCCAATATGGCGACTTAACTTTTGACTGTAGCGATTTTCTACATGCTTTTGTAGAAACCAGTCAAACAGAGAGACAGCACTGCTGCCTGACAGGTATGCTGGTGTTCGTACGGAATGTTAATTGTTTTATTTGGCCCGTCTGAGTAGAGTGGATGTCGACAGATATGCGAGAAGGTATAGGAAATAGATTTTTCACAGGTGGTAGATTGAGGAAAAGATCTGTCTCTGGAGTGATTAGATTATCTCTTCCAGCCTATCCGTACGACTGTACTTTGTTGCAAGACAGCTTTTACCTCCCTATCAAGAATAGATAGGTTTCTCTACACCCACACACAGCTATGTGACAACAAGACACATAAACGTGAAAAAAAACTACGGATAAATGGGTATGGATCTGACCAACACACTAAGGTAAGTTTCTTTGTAGTTTATTATCATTTAAACTCGACAACATCAAAATATCTAAAGGAAAAGATCAAAGAGTCATTTACATGCATAACAATAAAGCAGAAAAATTGCACCCTCCCCGAATAGAGAAAAAAACCCTAAAAAATTATTAACCCAAAGGTTTAGCACTATATTACAGAATGAACAGTAGTGTACTCTATGAGACCCAGTAAAATAAACAAACTTTTAGACAAATCAGATATATGGATAGTTTTCCCGCAAACAAGAAAAAATACTCGCACACTTTTTCAAGCAGTGGCCACTCTCACACTCTTACCTAATTGCCTGGTATGGTAGGTCTGTAATATCACTTGGTAATAGAATTAGTCCATGAATATAGTATCTATTTTCACTTAATATTCTGTCACCCCAGTTGTCGCAGATCCAAATTGGCCCCAGTCCATCCCCAGAATTAGTTAATGAGGTGGACGCCTAATCTGGTGCTTCTCCTATAAGTGTTATTACAAACAGTTAAAACTGTGAGAGTTCTTGAGGTTCAATCTTTAACGGGAAAATACTTCCAATATTCGGATACACCTGTTTGCTAAAATTACTGTTCTTATGCTGATGATTTTTCTATTGGCCAACCCTGTGTTAGAGCGACGATTCTGCACAGCTTAGCTAGCAATAGAGATCTTCCTCTTACTGTGGCTGGTAAAATGTATATATATATATATATATATATATATATATATATATATATATACTGGGTTTGGTAAATCCAGTATTAAAAAATGTATTGTCCTCCAATACTCTCTGGCAAGTGCCTGTTGTAGCGGGAGGTTATTTAAAAGTATATATTATGTAAGAGTATGCCAGTAACGAGTTCTGACCTTACAAGTAATACCCCAGTCTTAGAAATAAGCACTGGTGTATTGTTATCATAAAAATAGTCAGACTGTGAAAACCCTGGCCCAGTTGGTAAGAAGTAGTACCAGGATTTAAGGTGTCTCCTCCCTGTGACTATCTTATGATTACTTATATGCTAGGGGATAAGTACATTCACTGAACCCACAAAATGGAAGAAGTGAATAAATCCTCAGGTACAGTAAAATAGTTTAATAATTGCACTATTATTCTGTTTCTACTAGTTGGAAAAGAGTATACACATATATATATAAAAATATTCACACAATTACTATTATTGTCTGTTTAGACTTCAAGATCTTAAATAATAAAGTTACTGAAATCACTGTTATTAGTCCTTTGAATTTAAGGATAACTGTCATCAGTTGACTGAGTTTCTGTATGGTTAATTATTGTTTTGAACTATTGGCTGTTTCACATGTATAGGTGGTCAGTGTCAAACAGGACACTTATCTTTCCAACTTGGTACTGCTGAAACTGTCCTTTGCTGATATCAGACTTGGTAGGCCCAACAGTAGGGATGCCAATGACCAGTTGAAGTTCACTCTTTGGGGTCCTGCACTTTTGTGGGATGGCCTCGGATGAACTACACCGGCTTCTGATACTGGACAGTCTGGTTTGAGTTATTTCATGGAACCTGCAACATATCAGCCTTGGCTAGTATCTGGCTAGACTTGTAGCTGACTAGCACAGATGTCAGACCAGTCAGTCATCAGATGTCACCGTTATACAATCATAGTAAGTAAGGACATCATTTCAGTGATATTAACATTTCAATTAAGTATAATTGACTAGCACATAAGTCAGACAAGTCAGTCATCAGGTGTCAGAGTTATACAGTCATAGCAAGTAACATCATTTCAATGATACAGAATTAATATTAACATATCAGTAATAAACATCATCTGGTTTAATCCGCTCCTATACATCCCTTCATATTCTATAACTTGATCCTTCCAAATCATATCAAGTACAAATTCAAATCTAATGCTATCTTAGAACTACCCAAAATTAATACATAAAATAAATAGAGTGAGTGACCACGTGATCAGGTTGCTTTCTACTGAAACTGGCTGTAGAACACTCCAGTTTACCAGCTGTAAATGGGTACTAAGTTGTGCGCTCGAACTAGGGAAGGCAAAGGCAGCGAGGAAGGGGACTAGTCACCTAACCTCGTAAAAGCGGTATCTTCCATGCTGAAGCTTCTAACAATTTATTTCCCTACGACAATCTCTGGTCATGGGACTGCCTTTATCTTCGTAAGCGATAATGCATTTAATATAGACGAGATACAGCATTAAATATAATAAATATTTTCTATTTGGCTGTGGGGCTAGTTTTGATACGTTTTTGTACAAGCAACCATCTTCCACTAAGCACATGAATAAATCATATTAAAATAATAATACGTTATATCAATGAATATTATACAGGCATATTTTGTGAATTCTAAATGAACCTGTAATACAAAATAAAAGAAATTATTATACAGGATAGCTATCGTAAATTCGCTTACCCTCAGACTCCAGATACTGGACTTAAAAATGTTTCTGGCGATCCGCTCACAATTCATGGATAGTGGCGAAACTCTGTCTCCAGTCTGGCTCAAACCTCTTTCGTTGTGTATCTCTCTCAGTTTACCGATCCGCTACTTATATACGCAAAGCGCGGACGTATCGGAGAGTACCGACGTCACAGCCTAAACCTAACCTGAAAAATCCTTCCCGAACAGTGATCTGTGCGTCGACTGAAATTTTGCCTTTATCATTCTCGGCATATATAATATCCATATTGTTCCATCTTATCTAGTTTTATACAGCTGATAAAACTCTATCTTCCTATCCATGTAAATTCCCAAACTGTTATTTGTTGATTTTAATATTTAGAACAGAAGTGGGTTTACATGCCTTTAGCGTAACTGTGGGCAGCCGAAATACGCATATATCTCCGTAAATGAGAACTTCCTACCGTTCCATCTTATATGCAGTTATACACCATCCTTCCCTGTACTGAAATGTAAAATCCTTTTCATACGGATACCCTTCGTTTTATTTTATCGTTGGCGATTTCCTCTGTCCGATACACATTTCGCTGATACGCCGCCATTTTGAAAGCGGTCGTTCGATCGTAGACGGGTTTATAAATCTAACTGAACTCATTTGCAATGACTTGAAACCAATTTCGCGACATAGCTCCCCCATATTTTAAGCTGGATGATATCTAGCTTAACTATTGGGTACAAGACAATTGCAAATCGACCATTCCGAGGTTAGTTTTCCTTCTTTCTATCCTCCTCAAGCTCTGTGGGATGACGACTAAGAAAATCTGCGCCCACATTCTGTTTTCCAAGAATATATTCATCCTGTACTATCTCTCTCCTTCCTGTTCGGCTTTTCATCCAGGCTCTTACTGCTGGTGAAACGGGGTCGGTAGGTTTCCCATGAAGTTTACCGCCCTCTTTTCGTTGATAGTTGGATGTGGTTTTCCCTCGCAAATCCGTAGGTGTTTGATTTTCGCTACGTGATTTGTTCCTTTTTTCCAGCGCATGGGGTTCAGACTGCCATTGAACCTGTGTGGGATGTTTCCTTTCCCCTCCCATGCAAATCTCGGGAGTACCCCTGATTGCTGGTTTGCTTGTAGATTTTTGATGAAGACTCTTCCGTCGACTTTCTGAATCTACATAGGTGCACTCTGGACAGGAATTTACATACTGATTTATGTCTTCCGTAATACCTGGCCAGTAGAACTGGGTGGCTATTCTTTGTTTTGTGGCACCATTACCCAGGTGTTCACTCAAAGTTGATATGTGTCCCCAGCCTATAACCTTATTCCTATAGGTGGATGGTACAACGATTTGACCATGACTTTTCGTCCCTCTTCCAGCTTTCCTGTACAAGAGTCCATGTTCCCTATAGAAGTGTCCTTTCCTTGGTGTGTTATGTGTCTTTGACAATTTGCCAAAACAAGGCTTCAATGTGCTGTCTGCTTCTTGAGCCCGTTTCATTTCAGTCGAATGAAATTTTAAGTTGGCGTCCCTCTCTATGTTCCTGGAGTCAGACCTGGTCTGGATTCCTGCCATAACCATAGGTTTTACAGGGTCTCCTAAGAAAACATATTTACGCCCCAACATTAGGGGGTAAAAGGGATCATCTATCACAGCTGCATTTATCTCCCCTTCCACATAGCGACAACTGACATGAATCTTTGCTATGGGTAAAGTAAGGGGTGATGTTCCTTTTAGTGGCCCTTGAATCTCTACTGTTTCTGTGGTGATTTGTTCAGGGCACACCAGAGATGCACACACGACTGCGTCATAGGACAAACCTGTGTCATACATTCCTGTGACTTGTTTGCCATTCACAGTCACTATCTCCTGGGTAGGTGGGTGATGGAGGCTATTCTGACTCACAGTCAGTTCCTTCCTAACAGAAGTCCTCACCTGTAGACATGCAGCATGATGAAGGGGTTTTTTCCTCCCACATTCATCAGTGTTGTGGTTGCTCATCTTACAAAATTTGCACCACTTATCTCCCTGTTTGTAGGGTTTATTTTCCTGAGTCTGAGGGTTTTTGTCCTTATTATCCCATCTTGGCTTATTTCTGTACGTTTGGTCCTTTTGGTCGAACTTGGTATTGTGTGGTGGTGGCTTATATCCTTCTACTTGCTTTCTGTTCGTTCCTACCAGTTCAGCTTGAGCTGCTTGGTATCTCTCTGCACATCTCACAGTGTCTTCCAGCCTCTCTGCTCCTTGTTCCATCAGGAATTTCCTCATTTCTGGAGACATGGAATCTTTCACTTGCTCTAACATAACCATTTCTTTCAGATCCTCATAGGTTTTCTGATACTTACCTAAACTACTCCATTTCAACAAATACGTTTCTAGCCTAGCTGAGAACTGGTTATATGTTTCTCCAGGTAGAGGTTTAGAAGTTCTAAATTTCTTCCTATATGCCTCAGAGTTCTTTTCATACCGGATCAGTAAGGCTTGCTTTAGTATCTCATAATTTTCCTGATCTTCTTTGGGGAGTTTCAGAAACACATCATATGCAATACCTCTCAATCCCTGGGATAACTTTAGACTCCATTTTTCCTTTTCCAGTCCATAGGTAGAGGCTAGCCTTTCATACCTATCCAGGTACGACTCTAGTGCGTCCTCCTTTTCAACAAATGGATCTAGGTGGAAGTTCATGGCCCCATTTGCTGTGTTCTGAAAAGAGCTATTCGCAGAATGAGGTGAGCTATTACCATGGGTGCTAGTCCCAGCCTGAAGTTCAAGATCAAGCTTCTCATTTTCAGCTCATGGTCTCTCTCTAACCATCTTTCTTTCTCTCATTTCTTGGCTTCTCTCTCTGCTTCTAATTCTAATTTCTTGGCTTCTCTTTCTGCATCCAATTTCTTGGCTTCTCTTTCTGCTTCCAATTTCTTGGCTTCTCTTTCTGCTTCCAATTTCTTGGCTTCTCTTTCTGCTTCCAATTTCTTTGCTTCTCTCTCGGTGTACTTTTCACATTCCGTCGTGACATACCGGATCAGAACGTCACCATCCATGCCAAGCTCTTTTCCCACCTGCAGTGTAGCAGACCTAAATTTGACCAAGTCAGCCATGATGTATCTGTAGTCTAGTAGGGCAAGCGATCTTACTCAAACTAATTTACTACAATATAATTAACTTATATAAAATTAAAGTTAATTAAACTGACTTCACCATATATGAAACAGCTTTCTTTATCTGTACTCAATGGTACTCCTAAAAAATTATATATTTCCTACTATGTTAACTCTTTCCCAAAAAAAAATTTTCAAAAAAGAAAATTTCCTACACAGCAGAAATAGAAAGATGGCTCAGGACTATCAAAGATATATCCCGCAGACGAGCCCCCACTGTAGCGGGAGGTTATTTAAAAGTATATATTATGTAAGAGTATGCCAGTAACGAGTTCTGACCTTACAAGTAATACCCCAGTCTTAGAAATAAGCACTGGTGTATTGTTATCATAAAAATAGTCAGACTGTGAAAACCCTGGCCCAGTTGGTAAGAAGTAGTACCAGGATTTAAGGTGTCTCCTCCCTGTGACTATCTTATGATTACTTATATGCTAGGGGATAAGTAAAATGTACATTCACTGAACCCACAAAATGGAAGAAGTGAATAAATCCTCAGGTACAGTAAAATAGTTTAATAATTGCACTATTATTCTGTTTCTACTAGTTGGAAAAGAGTATACACATATATATATAAAAATATTCACACAATTACTATTATTGTCTGTTTAGACTTCAAGATCTTAAATAATAAAGTTACTGAAATCACTGTTATTAGTCCTTTGAATTTAAGGATAACTGTCATCAGTTGACTGAGTTTCTGTATGGTTAATTATTGTTTTGAACTATTGGCTGTTTCACATGTATAGGTGGTCAGTGTCAAACAGGACACTTATCTTTCCAACTTGGTACTGCTGAAACTGTCCTTTGCTGATATCAGACTTGGTAGGCCCAACAGTAGGGATGCCAATGACCAGTTGAAGTTCACTCTTTGGGGTCCTGCACTTTTGTGGGATGGCCTCGGATGAACTACACCGGCTTCTGATACTGGACAGTCTGGTTTGAGTTATTTCATGGAACCTGCAACATATCAGCCTTGGCTAGTATCTGGCTAGACTTGTAGCTGACTAGCACAGATGTCAGACCAGTCAGTCATCAGATGTCACCGTTATACAATCATAGTAAGTAAGGACATCATTTCAGTGATATTAATATTAACATTTCAATTAAGTATAACTGTCTAGCACATAAGTCAGACAAGTCAGTCATCAGGTGTCAGAGTTATACAGTCATGTAGCAAGTAACATCATTTCAATGATACAGAATTAATATTAACATATCAGTAATAAACATCATCTGGTTTAATCCGCTCCTATACATCCCTTCATATTCTATAACTTGATCCTTCCAAATCATATCAAGTACAAATTCAAATCTAATGCTATCTTAGAACTACCCAAAATTAATACATAAAATAAATAGAGTGAGTGACCACGTGATCAGGTTGCTTTCTACTGAAACTGGCTGTAGAACACTCCAGTTTACCAGCTGTAAATGGGTACTAAGTTGTGCGCTCGAACTATGGAAGGCAAAGGCAGCGAGGAAGGGGACTAGTCACCTAACCTCGTAAAAGCGGTATCTTCCATGCTGAAGCTTCTAACAATTTATTTCCCTACGACAATCTCTGGTCATGGGACTGCCTTTATCTTCGTAAGCGATAATGCATTTAATATCGACGAGATACAGCATTAAATATAATAAATATTTTCTATTTGGCTGTGGGGCTAGTTTTGATACGTTTTTGTACAAGCAACCATCTTCCACTAAGCACATGAATAAATCATATTAAAATAATAATACGTTATATCAATGAATATTATACAGGCATATTTTGTGAATTCTAAATGAACCTGTAATACAAAATAAAAGAAATTATTATACAGGATAGCTATCGTAAATTCGCTTACCCTCAGACTCCAGATACTGGACTTAAAAATGTTTCTGGCGATCCGCTCACAATTCATGGATAGTGGCGAAACTCTGTCTCCAGTCTGGCTCAAACCTCTTTCGTTGTGTATCTCTCTCAGTTTACCGATCCGCTACTTATATACGCAAAGCGCGGACGTATCGGAGAGTACCGACGTCATAGCCTAAACCTAACCTGAAAAATCCTTCCCGAACAGTGATCTGTGCGTCGACTGAAATTTTGCCTTTATCATTCTCGGCATATATAATATCCATATTGTTCCATCTTATCTAGTTTTATACAGCTGATAAAACTCTATCTTCCTATCCATGTAAATTCCCAAACTGTTATTTGTTGATTTTAATATTTAGAACAGAAGTGGGTTTACATGCCTTTAGCGTAACTGTGGGCAGCCGAAATACGCATATATCTCCGTAAATGAGAACTTCCTACCGTTCCATCTTATATGCAGTTATACACCATCCTTCCCTGTACTGAAATGTAAAATCCTTTTCATACGGATACCCTTCGTTTTATTTTATCGTTGGCGATTTCCTCTGTCCGATACACATTTCGCTGATACGCCGCCATTTTGAAAGCGGTCGTTCGATCGTAGACGGGTTTATAAATCTAACTGAACTCATTTGCAATGACTTGAAACCAATTTCGCGACACCTGTTTACTTTTGAAATCGGTGACACACAAGCCAAGAAAAGGAGAAAATAACAAATCCAAAAAAGAAAAAGACCGCTGGCCGCCCTTGTGATCACTTCTGCGAAGAATACAATAAACATTTATATGAAAGATATGCTAATCCTATATCTACAAACAGACGGGACAAGACAATCTCTTCTCCACTCCGCCAGTCCTGATTATATTTAACCCTGGTTCTAGTCCTGGGTAAGCTATTCACGTCTGTTGTTTTTCTGTTGTCTAGTTTTCTACTTCTTTATTTCTTACGAGTGCCTAAAAACATACCTTTATGTGTTTGTCTAATATTTATTTGGTGTTTCCTTACGCCTACAAATTAGCAGACGCCGCTGGCGCTGAGTTCGGTTGAACTGAATTATGTTAATTCGCCCGCCCCTGCTCGCGCCGGTGTTCAGCGTACAATGTTAATTATTGTTTAATCTCTCCATACGCGCTACCTAAACAATGATCGCCTGTCATTAAATAGCTATTACATTTTCGGCGTCTGTTAGTTCGTCGCATGGTATTAAAAATAATAGACACTATAATGACAAATATGCACAAATGGAATATAACGTGTAATCTAGACTCCCCCTAGCAGTCGCTTTATTGCCTATAAGTCGAGTCAGCTAAACCGTCGGTTTTATCTCTCTCCTGTAGAGATTAAGTGTCGCGTCTGCCTATACTGTTAACATCATTACGGTCTAAGGTATGCGGGTGGCGTGAATTAACATTTTAATAGAATATCTGGTATGAAATCGCTACGCGTTACTTTATTTCACTCGTTTTACTAGCGAGAAAAATCTAGTGAAGAATAAATGTTAAAAGCTATCACTTCTTAAATCATTAGCACTATTATTCTTTTTACCAGAAAATTCAGAAATGAAAATCTCCACGAACACTAGTACATCATATTCCAACAAGAAAGACTGGTTCTAGGACTGCGCTAGACTATTCAAAATTCTGACTGACAACTGATGATGGGGTTAAAAAAAGAACAGTATATATCATTGAATTTCTCTAATCTCAAATGTTGTTAATTTCGCGTCCCGGTGAGACCCAAAATTCAGAAGCTAGGCGTATCAATATAAAAGACTTACGGTCGGTCGATGCGGTTTCTCGTCGGGAGTTTTCGACCGGCATCAAAAGACTTTCTGTTAGACTAGCGGGTTTCTCTTTAAGAATGCCCGCTTCTGAAGATCAAAGAGCCCAGGGGTTTCTAACTACCCCTGAGTACGAAACTTCAAAAGGGTCTGTGTTTTTGTCTCTCCCACGTGCTTGCATGTCTGAGAACTATTATGGTTGACAGATGCTCGCGTGAGGGGACGAGGTAAACACAGAATGATTTGCTTCCCTGTTATGACTGACAGGTCACGCAGTTTGTAAACATTTCGTTAGCTCGTGTTAAAAGAAAAGAAGGCGGGACAAAATGGCACATTGCAGAAATAGACAGTTGGTATATATGCCTGTTTAGCTAGCAAATCAGAAGGCAGCTATTAGGTTGCAATAAGCTGTCAGATTATACTGTTGACTCTTTTTCCATACACGTCACAACTGGGTACAGTCAAAGGCTAAGGAAGGCGACCCGACATAAATGCCCGTTGAAATTGGATGCACGGGCCTAACGAAGTAGTGCAACGTACGCCGCTCGAGGATGACGTCATTAAAATGTAAGCAAAATGTCACTTAACTCCGTAGAGTTTCGCTGGGCTACACAGAGGTAAAGGACAAGAATTAATTACAAACATCTACTTCAAAGTTGCCCATCATATCCGGAACAGAGAAAGTGCATATGACCGACACCATAAGTAAGTGGAAAAGCTCTACGGAGATTCTTCTTCTTCCTTGTTCGTCCTGAAAAGGACGTTGGTTGCGTTGTGTCCGTTTACAGCGAAGCTGCGGTATTTGCGCCTTTTGGCCGACACAACCGACTTCTTCACGGCATTTTTTGGGACCAGGTTTGCCTTCCCTCTTCGATCCCTACTCCTCAGCCAGACTGCAGTGATGCAGCCTGTTTCCAGGACCACCACGTAGAGGTGGAGTAGGGTCTTGGTCAGCTCTGGTTCGCTGACCCTGACGCAGGCAGTCAAGCTATGGGTCCGCTTACTGCATTCCTCACTTATGATGAGTCTTGGGTCCCCTACAGAGATTCAAAAAGTCTCAAACTGACTACTGCTTTCTGTAAAAACACTCAAGTAGAGATCTGAGAGTGTACGAATAAGAAGACGTTCCATATTGGTGACTTTGTCATACCATTTCAATCCTTCTATTTTACACAAACTCCCATTTATGAACATCTGTAGCTTTCTGGTTGTTGTTTGTGTTGTTCTCCAGAGCCATACTTACTGACTTGACATTTGAGTTGACGATTCCTATTTTCGTGTTATTCTCTTGATCTTCATATGTTTCCCAATGCAATGAAAGCTCTTCTTGCTTTTTGTATTCTTATTTTGATATCACTGTCTGTACCTGTATGAGATAAAAGAACTGAAATGGACTGACGTGATACGACAAGATCACTAATGTGGACCTGATGACAAGAACCATTAAAAAGTCAGTGGAACAAGAGATGAGATGAAGCAGCTGGCGATCGATTGGACACACACTGAGGAAATCAGGTGATAGCACAAGTAAAGAATACAATGAGCGAAGAACGGAGAATGTTTGAACCGAATGAAAAAAAAAAATTAGCGTTCAAGCCACAGTTGTAACAAGTAAAAGAAGTAAATGAATACGAAAAGTAAATAAAGGTAAAAAAAATAGAAGAAAGAAAGAAAGATGGAAAGAAAGTCGTAAAAAAAAAGAAAAAAAAGAAAGAAATTCAGAAAGAAAGAAATTCAGAAAGAAAAAGGAATGAAAAATAGAAGAAGAAGATATAGGAAGAAACAAGAAGTAGTAGAAGGAAAAGGAAGAATTAAGAAATGGTGTTTTATTGTTGTTACAAACACTTGCTGTGTCATGGATGTAGTTACCGGGGGGCGGGGGGTTCTGTTATCAATCAAACAAAGAATATGCCTGCTCCTTTAAGCTTGTCATACTTACTTACTTAGTCGTTCCCCTTCTGCCGTGAGGTGTAGAGGTTTGGAAGAGAGAGCGCCAGACTATCCTATCGGCTGTCTTTCTCCTGGCCTGGTTCCAATCTAGTCCACGGTCCTTAAAAGATTGTCTTATGTTGTCCTCCCAGCGGACTCTGGGTCGTCCTGTGGGTCTGGATCCCTGGCTCTTTGTTTCCCATGTTTGTCGTGGTAGCCGATCTTCTCCCATTCTGCAGACATGGCCAAACCATCTTAGTTGGGACTGTTCTACTTGGGTCTGCAGGGGGTGGGATTTAAGGCCTTGACGTATCGTCTGGTAGCGGACCATGTCTCTTCTTGTTACTTCAACCACCTTCCTAAGATACCTCATTTCTGAGGTTTGGATCTTGCTTTTGTGGGTTGTAGTCATTACCCATGACTCGCATCCATATGTCAAGACTGGGACATAGGTGGAGCCATATACAGCCATCTTCGTTTTCTTATTAACCTCGCTCTTGCTGAGGAATCCTCGATTTATGTCCTGAAAAAGTCTCCCAGCTGCTGCTTTTCGAGTGGCCAACTCTTCTTTGATGCCTCCCTTTCGGTCTATAATAATAATAATAATAATAAATTCTTTAAGCGCCAAACACGGCGCATAAGGCAGAAACCAGTGCTCTCCAGGTTGTTCGTTGTGACGCCACTCCTCTTAGCTCTTGCACATTATTTAGGCCCAACGTTCTTCCTTCTCTTATTATTGTTCTTCTGAGTGTTTCTTTTGGTCTTCCTTTTTTCCGCTTACCCTCAGGAACCCAAGTGAGCGCCTGTAGTGGTATTCTGTTGTTTTGCATTCGTAGGACATGACCGATATATGACCATCGTCTTTTCCTTATATAGTCGGAGACATATTTCTGCCTAGAGTCTTCTCTTATTTGTCGATTAGTCTTGAATTCTTTCCAACTGATGTTCATGAGTTTTTCTAAGACATTTGTTCTCGAATGTATTCAGCTTGTTCTCCAATGATTTTGTTATTTTCCAACTCTCACAGCCGTATGTTAACACTGAGATAACATTTGAATTAAACAGACGAAGCTTGGTATGTATATTCAATGATCGTAATTTCCAAATGTTAGATAATCTATTGAAGGCGCTAGCTGCCAAAGCAATTCTAGTATGGATTTCTCTTGTTGTGTCACCATCCTGAGTCATTTTACTGTATCAAAGGTCTCGTTAGAAAAGTTCATAGCTTTAGTTTTAGAGGCATTTATTTGGAGACCAATTTTAACCGAGAGATGACACAAATTATTTATTGCTTATAATAGCTCCGAAGTATTTAAAGTGGTCGACCTGCTCCAGTACCTATTCTCCCAGCTTAATCTGATGTCTTCTTTCTTCTCGTGATATCACCATGGATTTTGTTTAAGAGCTGCTTATGACCATCCCTCGCTTGTCATACACGGCGGCTAAAATAAGGTTATGTATGGGGGCTAGCAATCTCCTCATCTAAAACAGAATGATGCAGAAACCACAACTGCAAGAGCTTGTAAATGCTATGTGCCGCTTTCCCGCAAGTGGGACAGTCGCTGTGGTCGTTCTATGCTCAATAGGGTGCGAAAAGAAAAATAATGATAATATGATGGATAAGTCGTCGAACGGGAAAGATGTTAGAACGCTTATTTCTCGAGGTACAGCTACTGGATTTTAGACATCGTCGCGTAACGATACAGTCTACCCAGCTGTAAATGGGCACATGATTATGCTCTTGAATTCTCATTCTTCTTCTTTATGTAACATGCCTGGTGGCGTATGTGATCATGTCGCTCCACAACTTCCTGTCCACAGTACTATTTATTAATATTTTTGTTTTTGATAGAGCAATCAAAATACAAAACCAGGCAGAGAGAATCATTAGTAGGCAATAAAATCCATACTAATAAATGAAATGAACAAGATAGCAAAACTAAATAAATCATTATATAGGCATACCTCGGTTTATCGCTTCGCTTTATTGCGCTTCGCAGATGTTGCCTTTTTTTTTCAAAATTATTCGTGTTTATTTATTAGAACGTTCCTACTTCTTCCGACACATCTTAGCTCTCCATAGGCGAAAAGATAACGATTCTCCGAAGGCTCAGATGATGAAGATTAGCATTTTTTAGCAATAAAGTACTTTAAATTTTACAATACATTGTTTGTTCTTTTTAGACCTAGCGCTGTTGCGCACTTTATAGACATATTGTAAACATGATTTTAGGCTTTTATATGCACTGGGAAGCCCCAAACAAATGGGTGTAAGCCGCTTTACTGCAATTATTGCTTTATTGCGGTGGTCTGGAACCGAACCCGCAATATCTCCGAGGTATGCCTGCAGATAAAAATAGCATAAGGAACATAGAAAGTCAGATACTCCAGAACCATACTACACATTATCAAGACGAGATCAAGTGATAGTTGTCAGACTAACAACCGGCCATTGCAGACTCAGATACCATCTTTACAACAAATTAAAAATCTGACAGACAAGATATGTGCTCATGTTTGGAGGACAAACAAACAGTGGAACACGTACTCGAGAACTGTCGACTCCTGAACTGTCGACTCCTGAACTGTCGACTCGAGAACTGTCGACTCCAGAACTGTCGACTCCAGAACTGTCGACTCGAGAACTGTCGACTCCAGAACTGTCGACTCCAGAACTGTCTACTCGAGAACTGTCGACTTCATGAGAGGAACAGGGTGGCAGCGGGACCTTCTCCAACGCAGTTGACGAACAAACTGTATGGTGGTGAGTATCAGTTGTTACCTCTCTTAGCTCTGCAGTAGTGGTCCAACAGTGGCCAAAACTCAAGAGTAACTAATGTGGGTCTTCAAATGTGTCTACCTTCGCACAAGATTACTCTTGGCAGAGTTGTAGATAAAAGGATAATGATGCTTCTACCTCAAGGGAGTGTTCACAAGATATTCAGAAAGCGAGAACAATCCTTCATGAGGCTGATCATATGTTAACTTTTGTGAAGGATAGGGTTATCTTATAATTCGTTAGCTCGTTCAAGTTCCCAGCTGAGTTAGGTCAGCGAAATTCCTCTTATTATTATATAGCCATGTTTAAGTGTATTTAAGAAATTGTCTGAGACATACGGCTGTAGTACATTCAAAATTATTAAATCAACTTTAGATTTGTTTTAGACAAGCACAAATATTTAATGATCGATTATGTTTTAACAGTTATAAAAACTTTATCAAACAATAGACATCATCGAATGATGTTATGGAGTTAATGATGTTATGGAGCTTTTATGTTTCTACTTAGCTGCCAATGAGTTTGTCTGTTTTGCTCCAGGTGATGTTTGGTTCTTTGTAGATAGATGACTGGATCACACTCGTCACTGATCAAGTTTGAAAGTACGTTTCAAGAAGTGTCTTGGAGTAACTACCAAGCTGGTCCCGCGTCTCAGACCCGTCTGAAGATGGTGTCTAGCGTCGACTTCAGGCCTCTTATACCCTCACTTGTTCCAGAGACAGTACCCTGAACTGGCACCAACAAATAGTGTCACAAAAGAAGAGAACAAATACCCTCTTGAGTATTGCGTTTTCCGACACATACTTATGTGTCCCCCTCTTCCTATTCCACCATCCCATCTACCTCAGAACTTTACCCTCGATGAGAATTAATATTAATTCTATTGAGCTGGAAAACTTTCATTACATTTGGGTTAAATAGATTTATATTTACCTTTCCATTTGTTGAAAAGGTTAATAATATAAATTGAATATGTTTCCCTTTACATCTACCATGTTTGAAAATGTTAACAATATAGATTGAATATATTTACATTTACATCTACACTGGTTGAAAATGTTAATAATATAGATTATGTACATCATTCATTTCATCATTCACTCCATGCTCCATATTGAACTTGTGATTAACTCTGCTTTTGGTTCTCTATAAGAAACTCGTATAAAGCAGTCACCAGCCCTTGCAGTGGTGGTTCATAAAATCATCATTCTATATGCTGAGGTTGCCAGCTTCAAATGACTTCGTCATCCACTAGCAATTTTCACATATTAATATTCACATGCCAGTACATACATATTAGTTCACATGTTAATAATGCAAAAAAAAGAATTTAAAATGTACAACTTACGCCAATCTTTAGGCTAACAGACTGCTGGCTGAGAGAAATAGTTTAAGGCAGCTTGACGATGCCTCTTACACGTCGTCCGGGGTGTTGTTATTTTAGGAATAAGTTCCCACTTTGACTTTGTGTTACAGTTTCCTCAGATTCATGTTTTCCGTGTTAAAATGGTGTAGTTTTACTTGGCTCTAATAAGGTCCAGTCTGACAAATGAAATCTTTTGCTTTTCTTAACTCGGCAATGTCTAATTGTCTTCTTGGCGCGAGGTGAATTTTCACAGTGTTCTAAACTGACTAAAGTGTATGGTTATATTACACTTCGCTCCCCCGCAGTACTTTGTTACGATTTAGAGATGGTTCAGTCAGGAAATTTGTTCTTCCTATGTTTCGAATGCCCTCCAGTCGTTTCATAACCTGTGTGGTTTGGTTTGTTAATTCAAAATATTTCCACTAGGAAATTTCTGTGTTAATGCAAAGGTCGTGTCTTCCAAATATGGAAGTGAGATTTCCGTACTATTCTCATCAGTGATTACAAATAACGTCTTACTTTTATCTCAAGTAATATCTTCGTAAAACGTTTATCCGGATGCTATTACCTCATTCCGTCTTCCAGGTGCATGTGTGTAATATGTCCGCAGACGGGTAATTTATCTCCCCGTCCTTGTGTAAACCCTGACCCTGGTGTAACCATCTGGGCTGTGACTCTTCACGACAGTGATTAGGGAATCCCAATCTCCATATCAGCGCTAAATAAACTGGCTGGGCGAACGTCGTGTTAATGCGGCGCGACCAAGGTTTGGTACACGAGAATTTTACCAACATGACTGACGGTCAATATTGCATCACCTGTCTACTCTCTCAGCACGAATGGTCAGGTAAACAAACAAAACAAATTATTACTGAAAGGAGTGCACAGTTGATATGAAAATACCAAATATCTGCTTGATAGCAGAGAAAGAAATGTGCCGACCACTGAAAATTCGACGTAATCAATGATCACAACAAATGTAACTGACTATTTCCGGAGACGAGAAGAGATCGACCCAATAATTCCGTCACACTGAGAGAAACCTGAGACGGACTGCCGGCTTTATAAGAATGATAGAAGTGGATATTTTAGAGCGATCGAAGAAGAAGAATCAAAGGAAGAAATTCTGTTGTTGACTTTGTCTTCCATGCTTTGTCATCCGCTATTTCTTTTTCAGACTTTCCTGTTTCACTATACATTCTAGTTTTTGTTTCTTATCAATAACATGACTAAAGAAAGTGGATACCTCTTAAGTTAGGGATGACAACGACAGCGAGGAAAGGAACTGTCCACCTCATAAACCTGAGACCTAGTATAAGTAAAGTCTCTTACATGTCACGTTCCTACGGCAGTATCTGCTATGGGGTAACCTTTACTTAATATCATGGAGGTCTTCATCATCATCGTCATCATCATCATTTACCTCTGCGCTCATTACAGAGCATGGAGCGAAAGTTGTTACTGGTCCCCTTACAGGAAACCTGCACCAAACATTCACATGTTCCTCCAACGGTCGTTTTATGTGGCAATTTGTTTTATATGATGAAATTGCCAGCCCCACGCACAACTGCATATTAGTATCTTTGTACGACATGCCTGAAGGTGTAGTCCTCCTATTCTTTATTTGTCTCTTCAGAGACCCCCGGGTCCTACCCGGGGCATAGGCGTCTTCGGCATTACTAAATTGCAAAGAACAGCAGTATTATCCTTGTTAGAAATTATACCCAGCTATATAATTTTCACGCGCATTGTAACAATAATTACTTTAATTGCTGCATTAACGCCGATAATTGCACGTGAAACACACTGCTGTCTGATGCGCGTACGTTCTAATCAAATGGTGAAAACTTGTTTTCACTGTGTTCGTGATGCCTATATCTGGGTTTTATTAGTTCTCTGGTTCATTGTCATCGATTCTGTCTGCTACCCGCGAAACACGGAGATGCAACAGCTGCTTGTCCAATACTCATCTGCCTAGCTTGTGAATAAATACATATTGCACACATAAAGGTATGTTTAAAGCACTCGTGAGAAATAAAGAAGTAGAAAACTAGACAACAACAAAAATAAAAAAAACAACAGAAGTGATAGGCTTGCCGGAGAATCGAACCCAATATCATCCGAACGGCAACATCGGCTAGCTACGAAAGCGAATCATACTATCCTCCCTGCCAACTAGCACTAGCTTGTGAAGCTGAATTAACTATTTGTCTGTAATTCTACATTGGTGTGACAAAATAACCTCGAAAGTTACATTTACCTGTGTCATCCTGTAATTCGTTCTGTGCTCTTCACTTTCTATTTTCCCACCTCTGACAATATTGAGTATTTTCGGTTAATTGTTTAAACTCCCTTCCTCCAATTCTTGTCATGTCGGGATTTCAGCGATCATCCTTGCGGATTATTGTAATCAAGACTTTCTTTTGAACCCATATTGACACCCGAATCTGTGTAGTGAAATGCTGTTTACGTATTAGTGGTAACACATTTCCGACCAGACAGTGCATGGGAGCAGCTGATTAATAAGTAAACAACCTTGAGATGTCCACTCTCGATTGTCTAACCACTGATAACACTGACAAACAAAATTTTTCTTTCTTATATAAGAATAAGTGTTCTTAGGTCAGTTTCTTGCGCTGATTTCAAATCTGAAATCCGTTTATCTCTATCACGTCAGATTCTTAAGATATTTGGGAATAAATATATTTTTGGGAAACCGTTATTTGCTCCGTTTCATTTTTACTATATAACTTATTAAAAATTAATAAAATGCAAAATAATTCTACTTTTTATACTGCTAAAAGATGCATGACATATGTTACGTTATTTTTCAAATAGTTACTGTATTTTGAAATAATTCTGAGCGAAATATGGCTTCTAGAAGTTGTAGAAATTCGGCTGATCTGTTCTGTTACGTGTGCGGATATTTTACCGATCGTGTTCACCAGAAAAACTTTACACCATTACTAAAGAAGTAATATGGCGTGAACAGACAAATCACGCTACTGATTGTTACTTCTGCTTGACAAATATCTATGGTTTCACTTTTAAAACTAGAAAGTCTGTGGTTTATCCAAATATTGAATTGGTTTCGAAACCAGTGCCTCATGATCCAATCACATGTCCAATCCCATTTCCACCAGAACAATATCCGTTGGACGTGAATGAACCATCAGAAAGTGATAGTTTATCTGCTTTAGAAACTAATTCTGACTCGGATTATATACCGGTGAATGATGGTGTTCACTTAATTAACCATTCAGAACTGTCAGATCTAATACGTGATCTCGCTCTTACCAAAGGACAAGCGGAATTACTCGGTTCGCGACTCAAAGAATGGAATCTTTTAGCACCCAATACTCAGATATCTAAATTTCATCGTAGACACAGAGAACTTGTTCAATACTTTGAGATGGATGATGGCATTTGCTATTGCAAAGATGTAAACGGTCTAATGGTGCACCTCGGTCATGAGCACATAGTCAACGAATGGCGACTTTTCATCGACTCTTCCAAGACTAGTCTAAAAGCCGTGTTATTGCATAACGGAAATTTATTTTCATCAATTCCAGTCGCCTACTCTGTTCATATGAACGAAACTTATGACAATATGGCTATACTTTTGGCAAAAATAAAGTACAATGACTACCAATGGGGGATTTGTGGAGACCTAAAGGTCATTGCAATTCTCACGGGCATGCAGACTGGGTATACTAAATTTTGTTGCTTTCTATGTGAATGGGACAGCCGCAACAGACAGGAACATTATGCAAGAAAGGTGTGGCCTATCAGGGATCGTATGCAGCTCGGGCATAAAAATGTAATACATGAGCCATTAGTTAACAAAGACAGCATCATTTTACCACCGTTAGATATAAAGTTGGGGCTCATGAAGAATTTCGTAAAAGCGTTAGATAAAACGAGCAAAGCTTTCACTTATCTTCGAGAAAAGTTTCCGCAAGTTAGCGATGCAAAGATAAAGGAAGGTATCTTTGTAGGACCTCAGATTAGGAAAGTTATTGCAGACAAACAATTCGAGAACTTGTTACATGGTAGTGAACTTCGCGCATGGCTGGCATTCAAATCGATCATCGATAACTTTCTGGGAAATCACAAATCTGTCGACTATGTGCATATTGTTAAGCAGTGCATAGATGCATACAGAATTATGGGCTGTAACATGTCCCTCAAAATCCATTTGCTCGATTCGAATCTTGACTTTTTCCCTGACAACCTTGGCGAAGTCAGCGATGAACGTGGAGAACGATTCCATCAAGATATCGCCGTAATGGAGTCACGCTATCAAGGACGGTGTAGTGTGACCATGCTTGCCGATTATTGTTGGATGCTTCATCGCGATGTACCACATGTCATTCACCGACGAAAGTCGACTGCAAAGAAATTCAAGCCTACATAACTGTTACACTTCTTGTATGAATGATGTTGTAATACTGTATGCGTTGTTAAAAAACTTGAATTGCGTATTTCTAGAGATCCCGACCTGATAGAGAAAAACGGTTTGCAGATTTAAAAACAGCGCATTAAAATTGACCAGAAAAACATAGAAATGTTAGAGAAAGAAAAAATAATTTTTTTTTTGTTAGTCAGTGTTATATTTCCTGTCGGGCAAGGGTGTTGCTTGATGATGTTGGCTGGACCGGATGAGTCACATAATCATTTCTGGGCAGACTTGTGTGGCCTGTGGTTGCGATAAGGTATACAACTTGAAAGAGATTACCAGATATAGTTTTGTGATGTCGTGAGTGTAAAAATGATCGATAATAAACGGAAGACGAGATGCTTTATAAGGGAAGTGACTTGTAAACCGCACTTTTTTGGTGAGTCACGCAGGAATTTTCTGTGAAAGGATAGTGAAGGATACCCCCTACCAATATACGCAAATTCCGTGCAATTGGTTTGGCATTTGAGATGTTAACATACAATATTTCTGATTGGAACCTTGTCATATATTAACAAGCTGGATGCGTGGGCCGAATGTTGCCCTATAATCTAGCGCCTTTCTAGTTTACGGCACTATGAAATTCAACTCGTCAAGAAGACAGTCACACAAGACAGAGTAAGGAATACGATCCAGGATTCTACTTTAAAGGACTGGACAACGTGTTTGACTATCTTGTCGATTTACACAACAAGAAAACTCGCTCTATATTAATACGGAAAGCCCGGAATCCTAGAAACCTGAACACCAAGTCATAGTGGGAGTCTATTGCAAAGTAATAACCCTACAACGTGAAAGAGGCATCTTAATCAAGTTGCCTTAACTTTTCCTCTGAGCCAAAAGTCTTATTCCCAAGGGGTAACCCTGTCATTTTTATCTCCAATTCTCTTCACCCTCTATTTGTCGGTCTACGTTTCTTACCCTGCGGTGTCCAGAAATATTACCTACTTGTAATACTATTCTTCCATTCTTTGCCTTTTCACAGTAACTCGGAGAGTCCCAAGATGTCAATCTTTTAGCGCTCATTTCTTCTGCCACCCGTGCAGTTTTTCGTTGTTCGTTTAAAGTGCGAATACTTCAGGTACCAAATCTGTGAAGCGTTCGATTGACGGAGTGGTTAGAGCGCTGGTTTTCTCGCGGCAAAGGTGCCGGTTTTGATTCACGGTATTGACACGCTTCAGTCTACCCAGCTGTAAATGAGCACCTGACTTTGCACTTGAGTTAGGGAAGGAAAAAGCAGCGAGGAAGTGACCTAGTCACCCTACCTCTCGATGCTGGACCTAAGATAGTGAAGTCTATAACATTTCACTCCTCTACGGTGGTATCTGCACTGGGACTACCTTTACCAAACCTGAAGACTTTTCTTTTTAAGGAGACAAAAAATGGATCAGGAACCCAGAATTTTTGCGTCTGTTTGTGGACCACGACGTTAACCTCCTTGACAGATGATTTTCTTCCGTCCTGGATGGTTTTTTGGATTATCTCAGATATCTGCTTTGGATGACTACCATTTTGTTCACGCATTGTCATTAATTTATTATTTTCTTTTCTTCCCGTGTATCTTCATTCTCTCGGCACTAGGCAGTGCATTATCTTTTGTATTTGTAGCAAAATACGCGAGAATAAACGTTCAATTCAGTACGATTTAGGCATAAAACGATAATCAATACATTAGCCCGCATGTGTATGACGGTTGTCATCTTCGAAGCCAGCAACGCTGCATTTTGCACAGTGCTCAGCCTGTAGAACGATTTCACGGAAAAAGTCTGACACGCTTTAGTTTCGTTTTCGACAAACACTACTATATTTAACTTTTGCCCAATCTGCTGATTACACTTTGTAGTCTAGCCTTACAATTAACTATTGGCGGAAGAGTGCCGCAATATAGCTATCTGAAGTAACGCTTTCTGTCAACTTTGTAGCAAAATCAGTAGAAATCCTTACATTTTTGATAGTATTACACGATACAATGCTAACTAGTAATGCAAAGTCCTAACCCGCCCCGTCTACACCCGCCTCGATGACACAGTCTGCAACGCATATATTCACACTGCGGAAAAGCCAGTCAAGGCATAACCACGCAGACAATTTTATTTCCTCCTAGTGGTAGCATTTCTGATGTAACTAAAACAAGTAGTTATTTGAAAAATACATGCTCGCAAGATGAAAGAGAGGAAAGATGGCGGACTTGTGTAAAATTTTATTTGACGATGGACGATGACATAAATTAGAAATTTAAAACCATTATGAAGTTCCCCATAAGAATTATATGGTAGTATGGCGTAGAGTTAGCTGAGTAAGAATGTACTTCAAAATATATGATATTCCCAGTATTAGAGAAGTTATTGAAGAAATACTAATATATAAGAACAAATGACCAGACACACTGGCGTTCCTGCTCATGTTTTTTTGGTAACGTTAGGGGGACGCGAGCTTGGGAGAGGCAGGGAGGTACATTCAAATTCGCTTGGGGTAAACAGAGTATGAATGGGAAAGTTGAACGGTAGGAGAAATGTAATCCTAAACGTGATATCTTTTGTATTGGGCATGACTAGAGCAGACTAGCCAAACGACCATCAGTTATTCAAAATTATTTTGGTTTTTCATTCAAACTGCTTTTGAATTCAAGTAGTAGAACGTTACGATTGGCTAGTGCTGGTAGATATTAGCAAAAGGCTTTGACTATTCATTGCCAGTTGAACTAAAATTTGTATACACGCTGAAAAACACGTGTTAATTTTAACTTAAATAAAGAAAAACTCACAGTCTGTGCAGTTCGGAGGAAGCTGAGGCCATTTCTTCACAAAATCAGCGTGTAAAGAAAAGAAGAGAAGATCACAGGAAATGTGGTTACTCCACATTATTGGATGGAGGAAAAGTATGTGAATGTACAGTGGCGTATCTACTATAAGGACTTGAGGTGTGGTCACAACCAGGTGGGAGTCCTGTACGATTCGGGGCGAGTGAATTTGAAAGGCACGCGAGGCTGACCCCATACCCACGTAGGGAATTAAGTGTTAGAATAAATGATCAGAGATAAAAGGCCAGGGTGTCCTTTTGTTGCAGATGGTCTATGTTCCTGTTGCCGGCTGGTGACAGGAAACCTGCTGAGTGCTTATAAACGCCAACCAGTCTCCAACCAGACTTATATGCTGTCGAATATCCAGTAGGAGCTTTGGCGAGTGTTGAACTTGACATTTCTGCAACTACCCATTGAATTATCTTACAACAAGGACTCCCAGGTGAAGAGTAAAACATCTGGGGCATCTCTGACATTTTCTTGTGTTTCAAAATATTACACAGGAATTTTATGGGGGTAGGATGAACTACAGCCCTCATATACAGTGACTCTCCCGGTAGATAACTAAAGTGAACTCTGTAATATTTCATCCAGGAAGGACATTTATAAATTAGATAACTAAAGTGAACTAATTTAATATTTCATACAGGAAGGACATTTATAACTACATAATAACTTTTAGTTATTGGGCTGATTGTCCCAACATTTTTAATTGTTCTTTTTCTGTAAACTATCTTGTCCTTATTTTCAAAGACCTGTCCACAAGCTATGAATGGACAGACAAAATAAATTGTAAATAATTGTTCAAAGAAAAACTAAACTGTTAGTTATTAACTTCTTTAATAGAAACTTAAAGGGTTTGATTGTTGTGTACCATCATTCAGTTCTCCCCTAGACACTAGGTACACCATACACCATACTCTAGAGCCAGAAGATTGACCGTGTGAGACCTAGGGAGGTAGCGTTAGGTTCTCTGCAAATAATTCATCATCATCATCTATAGAGTCAGAGACTTACATGTGCTTGACCTCACACGGTTATAGCAGACACCTTATCATTCTTTTTTAGGATACCATCATAACCTCCCCAGCAAAATCAACTTTGCTACAGTATTCACTCATTCATTCATGTCAATTTTTGCCTCCCTTTGGATCCACGGAGCCACACTTCAATTACGCCTGCACGGAAGCAGTTGTTTGCTCTTTTTTATAACAGTGTTGGTTTGGGTGAAGAGGTTACCAGAATCATGCACATCCTCATATCAATCGCCTTCTACGACATGCATGAGGCAGTAGTAGTCCTGGTCTTTCTGTCTGTTCAGAGATTTCGGAGGTTACTCTTTTTAAAGTTCATGATCATTCCACAGACCCGTGTATGCAAAGAAAAAATACGATTACTGAACCCACAAAAATAGCAAATTGATCTAGAAAATACTGAACTATTTGTCACGAGATTTACTCCCATGCTCTGTAGTGATGGTCCAACAGTGGCTAAAAATCAGAGTATCTACTGAGGGTCTTCAAATGTGTCTTGGCAGAGATGTAAATTGAAGAACGGTGCTTCAATTCTAGGGAACCTCGTAGGAATTTAAGATATCAAGTGCTACGGCTGATAGGATCCAGGCTGTGTAAACTTACTATCTTCCCTGACCTTCTACGAGGAGTAATAATTTTGCTCGTTTTGATGAGCCCCCAACTGATTTAAGTCAGTAAAAAATTACTTTAATAGCTCTGTTATAGGTATTTAACATGACTGAGACATACTGGTGCAGTTCACTCATAATAACTAAATCAACTATAAATTTATATATACAGATAACAAAATTTAATAGCCAAATATCGTTAACAATGTAAAATAAAAAAGGGTGGGGTGTAATAGGAATATTCTTTAAAATTTCATCACGGGTGATGTGCTGGATATGGAGTTAGAAAAATTTTCTTAAGGCAAAGAGTTCACTTGGCAGCTCAGAATGTGTACTTAGCTGCCAGTAAGATGTCGGTTAGTTTCTGCTCCAGCTGATGTTTGTTCCTTGCAGGTTGTTGACTGGTTCACTCTCGTCACTGGTTAAATTTGGTGGCCGCAACACGTCCCTCGTAGTATCGTGGAGTAATTCCGAAGATGGTCCAGCGTCTTCTAAGACCCGTCTGATGTTGGTGTCTAGCTTTGACTGAAGGCCACTTATACCACACACTTGTTCCACACACTAGTACCACCAATTAGTAACACCGACTAGTATCGTGAAATAAGAGAGAAGCAAATACCTTCCTGAGTATTGGGTTTCCTGATAGGAAAATCATGTACCCCCCACCCCCCTTTATTCAACTATCCCATCTGCTTCAGAACTTTACCATCTATGAGTATTAATGTTAGTCCTAGTGAGCGGAAAACACCCATTGCACTTATATAAATTATGTTTACATAGACATATGCACTGGTTGAAAAGTTTAACATAATAATTATGTACATTATTTCTGTCATCATTCACTCCCTGCTCCTAATGGAACTTGGGACTACCTCTGCTTCATATGAAACATGGGACCACCTCTGCTTTTGGTTATTTATGAGAAACCCGCATAAAGCAGTCACCGCCTCTTGCAGTGGTGGCTCATGAAACTATAATTCTATATCCTGAGGTTGCCAGCCTCGCATGAACTTGGAGAACTACGAGCAAGATTCACTTGGTAATAATGCAAAATATAGAATTATAAAATGTACAGCTTACCTCAATTACTTGGGAATACAGACTTTTGGCTCAGATGAAAAGTTAAGGCAACTTGATTAAGATGCCACTTACACGTTGTAGGGGTATTACTTTGCACTCCCACTATGACTTGGTGTTCAGGTTTCTAGGATTCCGGGCTTTCCGTATTAATATAGAGCGAGTTTTCTTGTTGTGTAAATCGACAAGATACTCAAACACGTTGTCCAGTCCTTTAAAGTAGAATCCTGGATCGTATTCCTTACTCTGTCTTGTGTGACTGTCTTCTTGACGAGTTGAATTTCATAGTGCCGTAAACTAGAAAGGCGCTAGATTATAGGGCAACATTCGACCCACGCATCCAGCTTGTTAATATATGACAAGGTTCCAATCAGAAATATTGTATTTTGACATCTCAAATGCCAAACCAATTGCCCGGAATTTGCGTATATTGGTAGGGGTATCTTTCACTATCCTTTCACAGAAAATTCCTGCGTGACTCACAAAAATTGTGCGGTTTACAAGTCACTTCCCTTATAAAGCATCTCGTCTTCCGTCTATTATCGATCATTTTTACACTCACGACATCATAAATCTATATCTGGTAATCTCTTTCAAGTTGTATACCTTATCGCAACCACAGACCACACAAGTCTGCCCAGAAATGATTATGTGACTCATCCGGTCCAGCCAACATCATCAAGCAACACCCTTGCCCGACAGGAAATATTATCAGTGGTTAGACAATCGAGAGTGGACATCTCAAGGTTGTTTACTTATTAATCGGCAGCTCCCATGCACTGTCTGGTCGGAAATGTGTTACGACTAATACGTAAACAGCATTTCACTACACAGATTCGGGTGTCAATATGGGTTCAAAAGAAAGTCTTGATTACAATAATCCGCAAGGATGATCGCTGAAATCCCGACATGACAAGAATTGGAGGAAAGGAGTTTAAACAATTAACCGAAAATACTCAATATTGTCGGAGGTGGGAAAATAGAAAGTGAAGAGCACAGAACGAATTACAGGATGACACAGGTAAATGTAACTTTCGAGGTTATTTTGTCACACCAATGTAGAATTACAGACAAATATTTAATTCAGGACATGTAAATATCTTGAGCGAATGACACATAAAAGGGAGGCTTGGCATGAATCTGATAAAGGCCTATAGGCCTTAGGGAAGTAACGGGTAAAGAGCGAGTGAATACATGAACTGAGCAATATAAACAATGTGATTTAGGTACCGACAGACGAATAATTCAATACTGAAAATAATAAGCAAAAAAACTAAAGACTGCGTTACAAAATATTGAACATTATAATTAAACAAAGCAGATTCTAAATATGGCGGTACAGACAGACCAACAGCGCTGCACATAATTAATAATACAATAGAGGCATCGAAGGGAGACACAGAGTGAAAAATAAAAACACATTATTGAACAGAATACTTAAGTACAATAGAAACCAAGTGGCTGATTTAGAGGCTGAGGACAAAAATAATGAAGAATTATATCAATACAAACAACACGTACGTCATTGCAAGCCCGTCTCAGATAAAATTATGACAAAAGTAGACCTAGCTGTAATCTTGTGAACAACATTGTTGATACTTTTAGTCCCGCCAACAAATCTTCTAACGAACATGTGCGAGAGCTTTCTTATTTTACTTTTCCGTTTGTGGGATTTCTGTGATGTTGTAAACTGTTCAAAAAAAGAAACGCAACTTTTTTGGTGTTACTTTCATAAAAGATGTTCGCTGATTGGACATCAGTCAACTTACCGACTGTGTCCACCTGGTCATTAACTTCTCGTGGTTACCTGAATTGTACTCACCTCATGATTCGTGAGGTCATGAAAGAGGTCAAGGTCAAAACAACATTTTTGACAATAACTCGTGACAGGTTCATGAGAATCCCGTGAAACTTACTGAACACAAAACTCTCTGACGATATTATTGAATGCCTATAAACGATTGACGCTCCTCGAATAAATTCAGTTGAAAATTCAATGCACAAGTATGGCTCATCTCACTACAGAACAACGACTCATCATCATTGGACGTTTACAGACTGGACAGTCACAAAGTGTATTGGCCAGACAATTTAATGTGGTTAGAAGCACCATTAGTCGCCTTTGGAGGCGATTTCAAGAAACTGGCTCAGTGGCAGACCGGCCGCGCAGTGGAAGACCCAGAGTAACAGAGAAGACCGCTTCATACGACTGCGTCACCTCAGGAATCGACTTGCATCTGCGTCTTCCACAGTCCAGTCAATGTCAGCAGCTCGTCGAATTTCAGATCAAACGGTCAGGAACCGGCTGCACGACTCTGGTCTTTGGGCTAGAAGACCCTACAGAGGTCCTGTTCTTACGGACCGGCATCGCCAGAACCGACTGCAGTGGAAGAACCAGCATCGTCAATGGACCGTTGGGAATGACTGGAGACGGGTTTGGTTTAGTGATGAATCATTTTTTGTGCTCCAGTGACACGACAGACGGAGAAGAGTTTACCGCAGAGTCCATGAGCGCTACGCCCAGAACAGCGTTGATGAGGCTCCTCCACATGGTGGTGGAGGTGTACTGATGTGGGGGGAGGGGGGGCGATCAACTTCATGGGAAGAAGTGACCTGGTGCAAATTGAAGGACGCCTGAATGCCCAATGATACGTCGCTGAAATTCTTCGTCCTCACGTCCTTCCACTTCTTGCTGCACGAGGGTCGATTTTTCAGCAGGATAACGCTCGACCTCATGTGGCACAACTCACCACCCAGGTCCTCGCTGACAACAACGTCCAGACCATTCCCTGGCCAGCCATGTCATCAGACATGAACCGCATAGAACACTTATGGGATGAACTCGACAGACGACTCCGCCAGCGAGACGTGGCTCCAGCCAATCTCCGACAGTTGTCTCTTGCACTGCGGGAAGAATGGGCAGCCATCCCACAACAACAGATCCAACGGCTAATCGGATCCATGTCAAGGAGATGTCGTTCTCTGATAGAAGCTAGAGGAGGCCATACACCTTACTGAAACGGAGGCCTCAGTCGCAAAGAACAAAAGTCCAAACCAAATTTAATGAACATCATTTCATTGCTAAAGTCTGAAAGTTTCTTCATGCCAAGATTGAAACATTAATTCCGTAAAATAAAATGTTGGTACAAGTTTGAAATTTGGTGTCCATTACCACTGCAATAATGTTGCGTTTCTTTTTTTGAACAGTATATATTCATCTTACTTTACTTTAACATTTGTGGGATTTCTTTGATATTGTCTATTCATCTTACTTTACTTTTACGTTTGTGGGATATCTATTTATCTTACTTTACTTTTACGTTTGTGGGATTTCTGTGATATTGTCCATTCAGTTTATTTTACTTTTACGTTTGTGGGATTTCTGTGATATTGTCTATTCATCTTCTTTTACTTTTATATTTGTGGGATTTCTGTGATATTGTCTATTCATCTTACTTTACTTTTACATTTGTGGATTTCTGTGATATTGTCTATTCATCTTACTTTACTTTTACATTTGTGGGATGTCTATTTATCTTACTTTACTTTTACGTTTGTGGGACTTCTGTGATATTGTCTTTTCAGTTTACTTTACTTTTACGTTTGTGGGATTTCTGTGAAATTGTCTATTCATCTTATTTTACTTTTTACGTTTGTTCGATTTCTATGATGTTATCAATTCATCTTACTTTACTTTTACGTTTGTGGGATTTCTGTGATGTTATCAATTCATCTTACTTTACTTTTACGTTTGTGGAAATTATGTGATGTTGTCTATTTGTCTGTCTTGTGGTCTTTCCCTTGCATGGAAACCAGATCTTCTACTAGTGAAGGTGTGTTGTTATAATGTATCATTTTCCAGTCTCACGAGATAGCCAAACCACGTGATTTTCTGCCTTTCTATTTACTTGCTGCAGGACGTAGTTTCAATAATTCTTCTCATGTCTTCATTTCTACTTGTTTCTCATCTCATAACAATAATAGCTTTTCTTAAGCACGTAGTATCTCTGGAAATAATTTTACCTTTTGTGCTTTGATTAAGGTACGCATATACTTTTGTCTTCGGACAAGGTGATGTTAAATACAACAACGATGTTTGTTTCACTTTTGATATTTTCCTGAGATCAAAACATAAGAGGCGACATTCTGTTTATATAAAAACATTAAAAGAAATGAGAACACGTGAAGAAACAAAGATACTTTTGTCATTTAGTTTCCACGTTAATCTTATGATGTTTGAGTAATTTTAACAGTTGCTCAATCACTACACATGCTTCTTTAACATTGGCACAAAGTAAGATTCAGTCTTTGTTTTGTTTTTTTTAAATCGTTTTCTAATCTTTCTTTTCCCTTTATCTACCGTGTCAATCTTTGGTTTGTTATTTGGTCGAGGCACAAGAAAACTGGTGTTTATTTTGTGTTCATGTTACCTGGTTAATTACCATGTGGGTTACAATTTGGATACATGTGTTGTTTATTCTATGTAGTATGATACATTGATATTTATTGTGTTGATTGGTTAGGTTTTGGTACATGCCCAATAAAAGGGGTGTTTATCATGTGTATGGAATACGCGGTTCATCCCCATGATGGCCACACTTTGGGTATAAAGTGTTCTTTACTTATATAGTAAAATATTTTTGTTGGTTTTCTTGTGTTGGTTCTTCCAGGCTTCACGTTCACTGGCATGTGTTGTATTGTTTCCTATTGTCGGCAGTGAACGAACGAACGAACGAAATTTATTTTCAAAGGGTTGGGAAATGGGCATGCAGGCCCGTCTGACATTCTGACCTTCCTTTTTCTCATCTTTCATACTGAATTCATCTATTCTCACATGCATTTTACATATCAATTTCAAGGAATTCAAAGTTGTACAAGTAAAATAAAATAGCACACTCATATTCACAGTATCTAATTATTACCATGAAATAAAATAATGTGAATGTGTTTTATCCCATTCCATGTTATAAGTTGGTTCTTAATGTCGTTCTTTCATATTTATCTTTTTTTTTTAAAGTTCGTTCTCTGTGAGGTAAACTCACAAAACCCACATCCTTGAAATTCTTAGCGTCTCTTATTTCCCTACCAAGTATCTGTAGTCCTAATCTGAACACTGAGTTAGTCATATAAATAGTCACACAAATGGTGTAGTCAATGTGAGGAAGCAGCAATTACGGTTAGTCTTCTTAAATCCTACTGCTAGAAAACGGGAATGATTAAGCAACAGGGAAAATAATGAGGAGTGTGATGATGATGATGATGACGATGAGGATAATGATGATGAAGAGGATGATAAGTGTGACGTATAATGGAAATATAGCCTACTGCATCCTACAGCCTTTCGTGACCTCGGCGTAGTTTTATAATTCGCTAGCAAGCCATGCATTAACACCCTGCGTTTACTCATACTTAATCCACGCCTCTTTTTCTTGAGATGTAAACAAACAGACATATTACCAACTTCCGCGACCAGCCAGCATAACAGGCAGCGAGCTCTGATTTGTTTACCTAAGTTTCTCAAGCGAGCGGATCTGTCAATCATCAAGAAAACAAACAGACGCACGTAGGATAAACACTTAACCCTTTGATCTTCAGATACAGGGGATTCTCTGACGCCGATTAGCATTTCATCTCGAGACGCGAGCGATTTTGAAAGAAACCCCGTTATCGGGACGAGGGTCTTTTGATGTCGGTCAAGCAGCGCTCGACGAGAGAAACGATGGCGGGCTTAGAGGACTTTTCATCTGGTCCACAGTTTCTCAATTCTTATAGTTCACACGTTAATGCAAAATTAACACCATTAGGGATAAGAAAGCCAATGAATATATATAAACTGCGGTTCCTTAAACTCACTGATCAGTTATCGCTCAGAATTTCGGATAATCTAAACACGTTATTCTAGAACCATTGTGGGAGTGTGTTATTAGCATCTGGTGGGGATTGTTTCATTTCTGATTTGTGGTAATAGAAATTAGCATTTACGTGATTTAATCTGTTAAGTTTACCATTATAATTCACTGTGATTTCTAGCGTTAAAACTAGCGAAAAAAATAACTATTTTTCTTTTCCAGAGGTGCAGTTAGAATGATAATTTTATCACCCGCTTCTCTCACCAGAAGATACGGTTTAGTTGACTGATTAAGTGTAAAGCGCGACTATAGTGACCGAATTGGATTCACGTTTATTTCATTTTGTGTTTTATTGTAAGTGACTATTGTCCGAACTTGAAAGCGCAGCGCGGGCGAAAATCTGACCGTATAGTTGTAAATAAAGTCACCGTTTGCCTTCTAACTTTAAGCAGGACTGCCGGAGAGGGAAAGCGATCGTCTCGTCCCCGTCCGTGTACTTATAGAATAGCTGTATTTCTTTTCCATAATGTTTTGTTTATTTCTCGCAGACCTGACAGATCGGCCAGCGGTTTTTTTTCCTTTATTATTGTCTCCAGTTACTGATGGGATTTATGTTGTCTTCTTTGCGGCTTACGAGTCCTCAAGTCCATGTTGTGAACAGGAATGGCTAAAAGACAAATAAACATTTAACTATTAAGTTTAACTGGACTATCAATTCCCAGATATTTTTTTCCAATTTATCAGCCCATAGGAGTGGTATATGAAATAATATCAACATCTAACTTTTGACAGATGCAGCACCGGATTTATTCAGAAAGTTGCGCTGTTTCAAAATCGGCACTCACCACAGAGCCAGCCGATAGGATTTACCAATCAATCAATTACCATCAGCAGTAACATTTTTTTAGCAACTAGCTGTGTCCAAATACCAGAAGTATTTATTTTCCCATTCTTTGCTGTGAACACAAGATCTCGATTTTCTTTACCATTAACTATTCGAGATGACATTATTGATCCAGGATTACATCACCAAACTTTGCATCCACCTTCTAAAGTTAACGTCAAGGCTGGACTGGGGGCACATTTAGCACTGAACACTGACATTATATGTAACGATAAATATATTCAGGATACGTGTATATTCCAGGAAATATCACAAAGATTAGGTAAGGAGCGAGAGCGTGGTCACGTATGACAGAGAGAAAGATTGAATATTTTCTTGTTACGGTAGTTTGTACCAAACAAGTATTTTGCTTTTGTTATGAGTAAAATTCATAACATGTGTTTCGGTATCATTAGATGGTTCGACAAGGCTTCTTGTTTGTTTATTATATGTAGTCCTTGGTAACACAGGAAGTGACGTCATTGCCTCGAGGTGTAGACTGGCAGACGTCAAAGTTGCCACTGGCAGTCGTGAGAGATCGGCTGCTAGGAACTTCTATGTGTGTAGTTATGGCGAGTGGACGCATGTCTCTGAGCTCCTAATATATATTAATATTGTGTCAAATCCCTATGATGTTCCAGCACTAGATCATCAATATGCTTCTGTGAGATGTATCTAGTTATATGTTACAAGGGAGAAAGGAATTCTGTTGAAAAAGTGAGTCTGAATTAAATAAAATTTGTAGTCGATCAAACGACAGTGTTTCGAGCTACGACAGTACAGAGACCCTTTTATGACTGCATATGTAATGCCATAAGATGGGGTGTATGGAGAGGTCAGGGAGGTGTAGTAACTCTGATGAAGGGGCAGTCGCACTTCCTTCGGAAGTGGCACTACCACAATTGGTCCCCACCTACTTCTCAGCTCTCCCCTGTGGCTCCAAGTAGCTGGTGCATGCACAGCGGTCACACCTCGGCACACTGCCTCGACTGGCGGGCTAAACCAGGTGAGGGTAGCCGAGGGGCATTAAAACCCTCGGTGAAAAACAGGGCTTGTCTACCTAGCATGTGAAGACTGGATTTGGCGGACTATGCGGACGAAGCCACCAGCTGGCTCAACGGATATGAAGGCAACTACCAGCAGCGCGGAGTGGAACGCAAAGAGCATGGCGAGACACTTAGAACCCCCTGGTCATCCACTGCATCCTGTGTTGTCTTCAGTCGTCTCGATAATATCTTGCCACTGGACCAGATAATTTAGGACGAGAGAGTGAGGATGACGATTAGCGCAACTCTTCCTCACTTAAATCCAATTACAGCGCAAGTCACACTTCAGACAGAAACATACAGACACTACACTCAAAGACCTGTGGCGATGGGGGAGTGGCGAACCAGAAAGTGTGGATACACTCAAGCTGCAGCCACAATCCTGCACACAGGTGGCTCAGGCCACAGGGTCGTTTCTCGCTGGAACTTTGAAGCAGCGGCTAGATCTGGCAGCCCCCTGAGCGACTGAGTAGCCCTCTTTAGGATCACTCTGCTCACCTCCATGGCATGAGGAAGGGGCTAGAAAAGGTGCCCTGAACATAGTCTGCTTTAACCTACTCTGACCAGCTTGACGCGGCTGGAGGATATCCCAATCATGCGTTCGTACAAAAATAAAGAAAAAATGAAGGTGCTTACCGTCGGCACGTGGAACTTGCGAACACTACTCGATAATACCCTGGACGACAGACCTGAAAGACGGACTGCACTTGTGGCCAAAGAACTGGCGCGTTATAATGTCGATATAGCAGCCCTAAGTGAGACGCGACTACCAGAAGAAGGGCAGATTACTGAAACTGGAGGTGGCTACACATTTTATTGAAGTGGCCGGGACAGCAAGGAACAGCGTGAGGCTGGCATTGGATTCGCCATTAAATCTCATATCTTACGTAAACTTGTCAAATCTTCTAAGGACATTAATGATCGCCTAATAACCCTTCATGTCCCACTAGGAAGCAACAGAAGTGCCACACTGCTCAGTGCATATGCCCCAACAATGACAAACCCCGAGGAAACAAAAGAAAAGTTCTATGACGAACTCAACTCTATTATCTCATCAGTTCCTAAATCTGAGAAACTTATTATTCTCGGCGACTTTAATGCCAGAGTAGGCACTGACCACAACACCTGGGAAGGAATACTTGGAAAACATGGCATAGGCAAATGTAATAGTAATGGGCTCCTATTACTCAGCCTGTGTGCCACACATGGTTTGTCCATCACGAACACCATGTTTCGCTTACCCACTCGAAATAAAACAACATGGATGCACCCACGCTCCAAACAGTGGCATCTCATTGATTATGTCATCACGAGAAGGAGCGACCAAGGCCATGTGTGGTGCCGAATGCTGGACTGACCACAGGCTGATTGTATCAAAACTCAACCTTAACATACAGCTCAAGCGAAGACACCTGAGTCAGAAACCCATGAAGAGGGTCAACGTCACAAAACTTAAAAGCAAAGCAACCACAGAGAGCATCTCAAGGGACTTGGACAGCCGTCTGAGAGACGTTGAGCTCGGTCAAACCACTATAGAGGAAAAATGGGCCACTCTAAAGAACATTGTGTACTGTGTAGCCTCTGAGAGTTTGGGAAATACAACACACAAGAACCCTGACTGGTTTAATGAGAATGATGAAAATATTAAAACACTGCTGGCTGAAAAATATCGCTTGCACAGAGACTATCAAAGCAACCCTTCCTCAAAATCCAAAAAGGCAGCCTCTACCAATATACACTGAGTTGTCCAGAATAAGGTCAGGAAGATGCATGATGCATGGCTCAGCAATAAAACAGAGGAGATACAGAGATATGCAGACAGAAATGACTCAAAGCGCTTTTATGATGCCCTGAAAGCAATTTATGGCACTCAATCGAATCAGTCATCACCGGTCTTAAATGCTGATGGCATGGCATTGCTCACTGATAAAACACAGATTTTGGAACGCTGGGCACAACACTTCAATGCCATCTTAAATTATCCATCAACCGTCAACGACCAGGCCATTGAAAGCATACCGCAAGTTACAGTCAATGTCAGACTTGACCTTCCACCCAGCGTGGAAGAGGTCAAGAAAGCAGCCAGTCTACTGTCCAGCTGCAAAGCCCGTGGATCAGATGCTATTCTTGCTGAGATTTATAAAGCTGGAGGCAGCATGCTGCTGCAGAGACTAACAGACCTCTTCCACTCAGTCTGGGATGAAGAACAGATACCACAGGAATTAAAAGATACCACCAACGTTCACATATAAAAGCAAAAGGGAAATCATCAATCATGTGATAACCATAGGGGAATCTCCCTATTATCTATTGCGAGCAAAATCCTGGCTCGAGTCCTGCTCAATCGCTTGACTGCTCATCTCGAATCGCAGGACTTACTTCCAGAGAGTCAGTGTTGTTTCCGAGCAGGCCGCGGGACCGACGATATGATATTTGCCGCTCGCCAACTTTAGGAGAAATGCCAGGAACAGTACAATGACCTATACACAACATTTATTGACTTGACCAAGGCCTTTGACACTGTCAATAGGGACGGACTATGGACAATTATGGCGAAATTCGGCTGTCCCGATAAGTTCATTTCAATTGTCCGCCAGTTTCATGAAGGTATGATGGCTCGCATATTGAATGATGGAGAACCTTCTGAACCCTTTCCCGTCACAAACGGTGTCAAACAGGGATGTGTGCTCGCCCCGACACTATTCAGTATGATATTTGCTGCCATGCTGTCTAACGTTACGCATGGCAGTAGTGACAGCGTACACATCAGATACAGGACAGATGGGAAGCTGTTCAATTTGAGACGATTACAGTCCTTTACGAAGGTGAATGAAACAATGATCTCTGACCTCGTCTTTGCGGACGACTGTGCCCTCAACACCTGCACAGAACTGGACATGCAGAACAATATGAGGAAGCTTTCTGTAGCGTGTGATGAGTTTGGTCTTACCATCAATACGAAGAAATCTGAAGTAATGTTGCAACCTGCTCCTGGGAAACCTTACTGTGAACCAAATATCACAGTAAAGAACCAAGATGTGTACAGCTTCACTTATCTAGGCAGTACCCTTACCAAAGATGCGAATATCGACTCCGAGGTCAACAACAGAATTGCAAATGCAAGTGCAGCTTTTGGAAGACAGAGTAAATATCTGGAATCGACAACGAATTAGTGCCGCCACCAAGATAAAAGTATATCATGCAATAGTGTTCACTACCCTCCTGTATGCCTGTGAAACATGGAAAGTGTATAGCAGACACGCCAAGAAGCTTAATCATTTCCACATGAGCTGTCTTCGCAGGATTCTCAGGATCAAGTGGCATGATAGAGTATCTAATTCTGAGGTCCTCAACAGAGCACATGTCTCAAGCATCTACACATTGCTGCAGAGGGCCCAAATTAGATGGGCCTGACATGTTGTTCGCATGCCAGAAAAACGCCTCCCAAAGCAGTTGATGTACAGCGAACTCTCCATGGGTAAGTGAACAGTAGGGGGGCAAAAGAAACGCTTCAAAGACACACTGAAAGCATCGTTGAGCAGCTTCAAAATTGATGTCTCCTCCTGGGAGACTATCGCACAAGATCGCTGTACCTGGCGGACAAACATTACTCAAGGCGCTCGCATTGCAGAACAGAACTTAGCTGATAAGGCAGAAGGCAAGCGTGCTGCAAGAAAGGTCAAAATGCACAGCAACACTACTGTCGACTCTAACCATGAGTGCCCCGTATGTGGCAGGGCCTGTAGAGCCAAAATAGGACTAATTAGCCACATGAGATCACGGCACAAATGTGTCACAACTCAAGTCTGAAGCTGTCGCAATCTTCGCTTGCGATGGGCAACTATTATTAATGCCATAAGATATTGGTATGATTATAAACATGAATATGGAGTAGCGTCTCAAGTTATATTAAGCTTATTGTTTCGTGCCACGTCGCCTTAATGACTTTGCTACAACCTTTTATGTGGATTGTGTGCGGTGGTCTTGATGTGGAACCCTAGCAGTTTTCCTTGGCCAAAGTAACCAGTGTGTTACTACATATAACATTCAAGATATATTAGTATAAGACCATTCAACGTACCCACAATTTTGGAGGCCTCAAGCCGGGATCCCGAATCCAGTATCGTATGGTGATGTCAGGAAAATGTTTCAAGTCATTGGACTTCGTTTTCTGCCCAGTACAGTATTTTTCAAAATGCGGCGTGTGTGTCGGCTACTGGCTGCTTTGCTAATCCTAACCCTGGTCAACACGGAGTTTGTATCATCGGTACTTGTGAAGGAGGCTGAAATCGGGAGGATTTTTTCTGGCAAATATACAGACAAGTATATTTATAGATTCATGCAGCGTGTGATTTAAAGAATCTCGTTTGCCATAGTTCTTTCTTTCATGTTATATGTATTTCTGTATATCTATGTTTTTGTATTAAGTGGGTTGGTTGGAGGGACCTATGAATTCATCAATACCTCCTTGGACGGTCGAGAATTCATGGGCGTTCTTTAGTTTTTGCACCTCATTTTTTATATTAAGGGGCTCGGGAACATAGCTGAGTGTTACTGCCTTAATTGAATTAACCAGGTTTTATATTTGTCTAGTTGTGAAGGTCCTGTTATTTTGTAAGCTTGTGATTGTTGTCAGGTTAATTGTAATTTCATTTAGTTATTCTGCATTATTGTTTGTAAAATTGTTGATCTCATCTTGCTATCCCTTGGTTATTGGATGTCATATATGTTGTGAAATTGTGCTTGTATTGTCATAAGTGTCGTAGAGCTAATTTTGTTTCATTGTTCTATAGTTCATACATTTCTGCCGTGGTTGATCATCAGTATTATCTTCAGTTAGCTCTTTCACTGTATCCTGCCATCTTGTTTGTATCTATTTTTTTTGCTCCTATAATAACATCTAATATTACATGCAGTTTATTGATTTTGAGTGGTGAAATAATTGTTGCTAATATTGCTCACATATTCTTGATATAATATTTGAATTGTTATTGGACCATTTGCAGTCACAATAATAGTGAATTATGGCTACCTTTGAGTATTTGATGAAGATTGGAAAAGAATTTGGTTTGGAGGGTGAAGCTTTGAAGACTTATGTAGACAATGAACTCAGAGATCAAAGAAAATTAGATAGGGAGGAGAAGAGGAGAGTAGAAGAATTGCAATTAGCTGAGAAGAGGAGAGAAGAAGAATTTGCTGAGAAGAGGCGAGTAGAGGAATTGCAATTAGCTGAGAAGAGGAGAATAGAAGAATTGCAATTAGCTGAGAAGAGGAGAATAGAAGAATTGCAATTAGCTGAGAAGAGAAGAAATGAAGAAATAGCTCTTCAGGAGAAAAAATTGGCCTATGCTCAGGCTGAGGCTCAGGCACAGATAAAAGCACAACAAGAACTTGAGGAAAAGAAATTAACCTATGCTCAGAACTTGAGAATGGCAGAACTGGAATTAGAAAAGTTGAGACTTCAACTTCCTCATGATAGAGCTACATGGCCTAGTAGGTTGATGACTTTATTGGTCGGTGAGGCTCTTACTGCAGTCTGCACCATGGATGATCAGAGTTGAAATGATTATGAAGCTGTAAAAGCTTTGTTGCTAAAGAAGTATCAATTGGATGAAAATGGGTATAGGTTGAAGCTAAAATCATTGTTACCCGATTCAGCTAAGGATTTTGCTGAATTTGTCTCATCTACTAAGCTTTGCTTTTCTAGATGGGTTGATTTGTCAAAAAGTAAAAAAAAACTTCTGATGGGCTGGCTGATTTAATTCTACGAGACAAAGTGCTGCCTTCAATCAGTGGTGACTTTTTATCATTCATACAGGAGAGAAAACCTGAAACATTATCTGCTATGGAAAATCTTGGACGGCAATACCAAATTGCACATGCTGGTAGGAACCTTAGCAAATATAACATTAAAGATTCATTCCCTGTGGCATCTGCTAGGACTGTAATGCTTAATTCACCTAGACAAAGATCTAATAGCATGGATAGAAACTTTCGTGTAAATCGAGATAACAATAATGGATTTTTCAGGGGGAGATATAATTTCAATAAAAGATCACAACAGCCTCAAAGAAGTTATAACTCATGATGATGGATTTTTTCCTCCACAATCATCCTTCAGATCTAATGAATATCAGAACAGAGGTGGATATAATATCAACTTAGGCAGCGGACAAAGATCATTCTACAGGAATAATGATAATAATTACAATAACAGAGGTTCTCAACAGAACAATAACTTTAGGCAGTCTAGAAATCCTGAACGGTCCAATGCTGTTGTGCATCTCAATGACAGTAATCCAGTACAGAATACTAATGTTGTCTCTCATGCTAATGCATGTAGTGTGGACTTATACAACAGTACTAATTGTTCTGAATGTAATTCATTATTTCAGCCACATGGAGTTTCTAGGCTCCAGTGTGGGCATCCTGTGCCAGTGATGTCCTCTAATAATAGGACAGGATCAGTGGTTTTTGATAAGGGTTTTATGAACAACCAAATTGTTTCAGTGCTCAGGGACACTGGATCCGCCCCTGTAGTGGTTCGAAGTTCATTAGTGGATCCTGCTGATTATACAGGAAAAGAGGTCCAGTGCATTACATTTTGGGGCAGAGTGGAATACTATCAACAGCAGAAGTATTTTAGATACCCCATATTTTACAGGCAGGACTATAGTATGTCTGTTGTCAAAACCAGTAGCTGGGATAATTTTAGGGAATATCCCTGGGCTTCGTGATTGTACTGATGCTGATATTTTGAGGTGGGAGTGACAACGACATGTATATACTGCCAGGGTTGATACTACCAGAGCACAGGCTCTTAGGTATGTACATGCACGATCACTTGATCGAACTCAGATAGACACAGTTTTGAGTGATGATGATAGTGATGTTAAAAAATTTCTTCCTCCCGTCATTGAGGAGTCCCTTGATGATTTACAAAGTGGTGAGAAACCAGCGGTTCTTGTCTCCTTATCTTTTCATACTCCTCATGGACGATCTTATCAATGCATGTAAGGAGAGAACAAAAGAGTATTCAGTGGGGTACTGGAAGATGAGACAGGTATGTATTTCAGAGCTGGCATTTGCTGATGATGTTGCCCTGATTGCTAAATCAGAGGCACATCTCCAACCCAACCTGCAAGTCTGGAAGCAAGAGCTGGAGAAGAGAGGGATGGTCATAAGCAGCTCTAAAACAAAATCCATGGTGATATCACGAGAAGAAAGAAGACATCAGATTAAGCTGGGAGAACAGGTCCTGGAGCAGGTCGACCATTTTAAATATCTCGGGGCTATTATAGGCCGAAAGGGAGGCATCAAATAAGAGTTGGCCACTCGAAAAGCAGCAGCTGGGAGACTTTTTCAGGCCATAAATCGAGGATTCCTCAGCAAGAGAAAAGTTGGTAAGAAAACGAAAATGGCTGTATACCGCTCCACCTATGTCACAGTCTTGGCATATGGATGCGAGTCATGAGCAATGACTACAACCCACAAAAGCCAGATCCAAATCTCGGAAATGAGGTATCTGAGGAAGGTGGTTGACGTAACAAGAAGAGACATGATGGGCAACCAGACGATACGTCAAGGCCTAAAATCCCACCCCCTGCAGACCCAAGTAGAACAGTCCCAACTAAGATGGTTTGGCCATGTCTGCAGAATGGGAGAAAATCGGCTGCCACGACAAGCATGGGAAACAAAGAGCCAGGGATCCAGATCCCCAGGACGACCCAGAGTCCACTGGGAGGACAACATTAGACAATCTTTCAAGGACCGAGGACTAGAAAGGAACTAGGCCAGGAGGAAGACAGCCGATAGGATAGTCTGGCGCTCTCTCTCTCTTCCAAACCTCTACACCTCACGGTAGAAGGGGAACAACTAAGTAAGTAAGTAAGTAAGAGAAATCAGCGGATGTCTATTTTGACTCCAGTGAATCACTGGTTGTTGCTGATATGGAGCCAACCACATCCAGCATGGATGATGTGATACCTAGCATTGTTGATGACAATGCTGCTAATGTGAAACCATCCATATCCATCATTGATGATTTGGTACCTGACATTGTTACTGTCGAGGTTGGTCCAATGTCAAATTTACTTTGGTGGTATACTCTTCAGTCAAAACTGTATGTTTGACTTTTTGTTTTCCTTTTTGCCATTGTCCTGTTACTTTATGATTCTTCCTTTTCATGTAGGAACCTCGTGGATATTAATATTACTTCAACATATTTCTTGCAGATGCTGACATCCCTTGATTTCATGTGGTATGTACTAGCCACTACATTGGGTAGTGTGGCAGTTTTAACTATACTATTTCTTTTTTCAGTTGCTACAGGTAGTGTTACACCATTTCAAGAACATAATAACTTCATACTTGATCCTTTGCAGGGACGTGAAAGTGTTCTTTCCACTGATCATGTATATGAGGTCTTGTTTCCTATTGGTACTTATGATGAGGCTAATAATGTTGTTCATTTTAATGGTCAGTTATGTAGAATGCACACATCTTGATACTATACTTTAACTATTTGAAGGCTATTTTCTACACTGTTCTTTTGGCTTTGTTAGATTCTCTTGTGGATAGACTATCTCTGAAATCTTGAACCTTGAAATTCCTAAGAAAAAATACAGGTTCGCAGTCTTTTAGGTCTGGTCGGTTTCTATAGAAAATTCTTGCCTTTTTTTTAGAAATTACTTCAGTTCTGTCTTCGTTATTAAGAAAGAACTCCCCAAATAGGATTGTGTGGTCACATGTATGCCACGATTCTTTAAATGCACTTAAAACAAATTTTTTCAAAACAATCATTTTGAGATTGTCTGATGCTCGATTTCCTTTTATCATTAGAGTCGACGCCTCTGGATCGGGAATCGGTGGTAAGCATATGCAGGAATTCGATGGTTGTCTGCATCCAATCCTGTATGTCAGTCGAAAATTGACTCCAACGGATCAAAAATACCGATTGTGGAAAGAGAGTTGCTTGCTGTTGTTTACTGTTTCTCCAAACTCCAGAGATATCTGATTGGAGCAAAATTCGTCTCAGAGACATATCAGAAGGCTCTGCCCTATCTAAAAACTGGAAGATTTAGGAATGAGAGGGCTGCCAGGGCATCAGTTGCACTTCAGCCTTACGATTATAAAATACGAGCTATCAAGGGCAGTCAGAATGTTGTAGCTGATGTCCTGTCTCGATGTGTCAAGGACCCTATGTCACCAATCAACTCGAGAAATGCAGGCGACTTGTAATGTTGAAACTAACCTATGGACTGACTTCGTGATATGGTGACCCGTGGAATATTGCACTTATGATAACGTTTTTCTCTGACACTACTGAGGTTGAACAGAATTTTCAATGGTATTACTGAAGTCTAAGGGTAGAGGATACCATAACTTGCTGTAAGATGCTAATGCAGGGAACTATTTTAAATTGTCACATTTTGAAGAAAATCTTTCAATGATTTGTGTGACAGTGCTTACAAATATTAATCGGTTCACACGGCACCTGATGTTGATGAATGCTGAAATGCTCAATTTCGTGTAATAACTCTTTCAACTCAACACATTACGTGGATATATTGTGCCTTATTGACAGTGATCATATTCCGTTTACAGACTAACGAAAACACATTATGTGGGATGATGAAAATACGGTGACGTGAGGATATTTTGTGCATACGTTTGTTTTCATTTTTAATATAGAGAACGGCATCTACAGATGAAGGGACATAACTCTAGAATGACTCGCATGATCAAGGGAAATTACTAAGAAATTTTCTATCTGACGTTTTTCGGTTTCCAATCTCTTCCAACTTGAACATTTTTAATTAAGATAAACATGCTATTGTATGGAGGTGAATCAAGAACATTGACAATGGGTTATTTGGACATATTTTCACTGTACTTTGTTTGATATTTCATTAATGGGTAGAATACCATTACACTACGCATTTTAACTACTGTGCTTAAATTGAGTGCTAATTAACTTTAATTCGCCAGATATGGTTTGGTTTTTGATACAAATCTTTTTCACACTCACACTATATTTTGAATCAATATATATTTCTGATAGTACATACTATTATCTATTCGTACAACACATCAGCATATTCGTATTTAATTGATCACACAATAGTGTTAGATGCAAGATAACATTTTAATGATACCACAGTACACTTTTGCTGACTAGTACTTAAGAGGTACAATTAACCTTAATTATTGTTGGTATATAATGTTGCATTCATTCACTTTCTTAGTATGACTGTCTGCCTCATTTCATCTATTGACTCTATTACATATTTATATCTCATTTAATGCTTTGCATTATTGCTATTGATTAATAAGAAATTAATTGACTACTGATACTGGACTTGACAGATAGGTGTTATTGGACGGTGTGAGGTATGTGAGTGCATGTATTGCTATCATCATTTTTTTAACATGTTGAGTACTTTTAGTGATGGCCACCTCACATTGCTGTTAAAACAATTTGTGTCGTTGGTAGTCTTTGGCTTTGGTTTTCTTTACCACTGTCCACACTTTGAGTGTTTAAATGCCTACTCTGTGGCAGAAACCTGGGTGCTATGCTATTTCGTTCTGACAGTGAAGTTTGATGATACCAAATTTCACTCTGGTGATGTTATACTCACACCACGTAAATAATGAAAACTTTGTTGTCATTATCTTGTGGGGAGGGGGGAAGTAATGTTATGAGTAAAATTCATAACATGTGTGTCGATATCATTAGATGGTTCGATAAGGCTTCTTGTTCGTTTATTATGTGTAGTCCTTGGTAACACAGGAAGTGACGTCATTGCCTCGAGGTGTAGATTGGCAGACGTCAAAGTTGTCATTGGCAGTCGTGAGAGATCGGCTGCTAGGAACTTCTATGTGTGTAGTTATGGCAAGTGGACGCATTTCTCTGAGCTCCTATTATATATTAATATTGTATCAAATCCCTATGATGTTCCAGCCCTAGATCATCAATATGCTTCTGTGAGATGTATCTAGTTATATTTTACAAGCGAGAACGGAATTCTGTTGAAAAAGTAAGTCTGAAAGAATTAAATAAACTTTGTAGTCGATCAAACGACAGTGTTTCGAGCTACGACGGTACAGAGACCCCTTTATGACTGCAAATGTAATGCCATAAGATATTGGCTTGATTATAAACATGAATAAGGAGCAGCGTCTCAAGTTATATTAAACCTATTGTTTCGTGCCACGTCGCCTTAATGACTCTGCTACAACCTTTTATGTGGATTGTGTGCGGTGGTCTTGATGTGAAACCCTAGAAGTTTTCCTTGGTCAAAGTAGCCAGTGTGTTACTACATTTAACATTCAAGATAAATTAATATAAGACTATTCAACGTACGCGACAGCTTTAAAACAAATCTTTACTTTATGGAGTAGCACGTATTAGGAACTTTGTTTTCTTTACTGTCTATACTGTAACTTAGTGCTAAACTTTTAAACCTTTGGGGTTATTAACTTATTGGGTTCTTATCTTCTCAGTGAGGGGAGGGCACGGGTATTCTGTCATTTTTCTATATATGTAATTCTGATGTATTCGATCTTTCTTTTAGATATTCGATGTTGTAAAGTTTAATGATAATAAACAAAAAAAGAACTAAACTTTGTGTGTTGGTCAGACCCATGCCCATTTAGCCATAGTTTTTCACGTTTGTGTGTCTTATTGTCACATAGCTGTGTGTGTGTGTTTGTGGTTAGTAAACTTATATTTCCAAATACATAGAGGTACAAGATTGTCTTATACTAAATTATATAAATTATAGTCGTACAGATAGGCTGGACGAGAAACTATTCCGTCCAGAGACAGATCTTCTCCTTAACTATCCACTCGTGGAAATCTATTTCTTACACCTTTACTCCTAACGTATCATCACCTTCTCCTATACTCAGGCGGGACCTTAAATAACTTTAAAACCTATCTAAACGCGACAATAAGGATGTGAGAATGATGATGAGGATGATAAGGATTATGAGGATGATGCTGCTGATGAGGAGGATGAGAATGATGATGAGGATGTTGTGGATGATGAGGATGATGACGAAGGAGCACATTCCACTCATAGGAGGAAGGGGAAAGTTTATATAGTGGATGTTTAAATCAGGAATGAAAGAGCTAAAATAGAAATAAAGATGAGTGTGATGATGAGGACGATAACGATGATGATGAACATCATGATACAACATATACTCAGCACTTTAGCAGAAAGTACAAACCGAATTTTAAAACACACAAGAGTCGGGTCAGATCACGTAATGCAGTCACATAAAAAATGGGCCAACTGTAGCTCAAACAGTTTTTGTTGCAGGCGTGAATAGCTCATTCCGACAGACTATCGTCCGTTAGTCTCTTGAAATTTCCTTTTTACTTGGTAGCTGTCACTCTATTGCCATAACGCTTGTTGTATTCCTTTCCACTGTGGTTTGTCTGTGACGGAGACATCTTTTGATACACCCATAATGTTTTAAATGTCTTAATGCGACTTTTCTCTATGTTATTGGAGGATATTTTTAACAATGACTACATGACTCATCCGAATGTGACCTTCGCCAAAGCAAGAGGTCAGTTGTTGGTCAAGCGTTGCTGTCAAGCATCATAAAATTTTCCCGGTATACAATGTTCCTCACCGATAACAAAACGCCCGGTGGAATGTAACAATGTCATGCTTGGAAGAAGGTGTTAGTTCGCAGCTAACAGTGGGCCCCAGGGACGCTCGTTTAAGACCAACGACCATAAAGAACTATGCTTTGAACAAAGAGAGGGCTATTCACCTAAAACTTAAAGGTTGTAGAACAGGGTCCGGTATAACCTTGAAGCTATCAAGTCATGGAAAATGTGTAACTATAACATTCCAGAACACCTTTCAGTACGAGGCATTTCGTTTCATTGTCATTAAATTCTACGAAACAGGACTTGTAGAGTCAAGAACAGACATAAATGGTGCACTAGTAGAAGACGTTATAACAACACCACTTCTCAAAATTCACCTTTATCACACTAAGAACAAAATTATGATCCAGGGGACTGCCGCAGCTATCGAATCATGGCTAGAAACAGAATTTGAAGAATTAAAAGAATCTGCAAAAATTGTAACTGATGTTGAGTTAGAAAACACTAAAATGGACTCCGCTGTTTCTATGCCCCACTTGGCAGTAGACTCAATGATTCCAGGCATAAGTGACTTTACTACCGACAACGACATTCTCAACATCAGCTGCAACCCAATGTCTCACAGTGAATCAGAAATTCTACCTTCTGCAGTATTGGATACAATAACAGACACCCCTACAATTTCTAAACCTATGTTGGCCATCGAATACCCCATGGACCATGAAAATATACGAAAAGCTGAAACTGTATCTCTTGAGCAACAAAAAGAAGACACCACGAAGTTACCTGTGTCGTGCTGCCAGGAGCTAATGCAAAATATGGAGGACACGCTACGAAGTTTAATTGGTGATCTCATGTCTAGTATACAGACATCGCTCAAGGCCGAAAACGAACTTCTTAAAAGGGAGATAGTATCTCTGAGGGAAGACAATTCTAGCATGAAGGACATCATCGAAAAACTGCAGAGAGACTTCTCACTCTATAAGATAAGACAACCAGATCATCCTCAAACAATAGTAGAAGATTGCGAAGAATCCATACATAAAAAATACGCCAAATCAGCAAAAAGGTCACCACCAAACTGTACACAAAAAAAAAACACGAAGAGACACTCACAAACACAACATATCCCATTGGAGTCAAAATTACCAACAGATTTCAAGTTCTTGAGGATTGTTCAACAGAAAATGAGCAGGTATCAGCATCCCTACCAGACAACGTTCCAGTGCCCGAAAACCAAATTCACAAATCTCAGAGCCATCACAACAGTCCACAAAAAGAACACCACAAAAGGCAGCAGCATCAATCTAATAGAAAACAAAGTGAAGAAATACGTAGTGACGTTACACATATTGTAATTGGTGACTCCCTCTTGAAGGGTATTTATTGTGAAAGAATGTCCACTACAAGAGAAGACATCGTTTCAGTTATGACAGTGCCGGGGGCTGGTATTAAAAGACTACTGGACATAATTAATAAGTTCGATATTAATCACAAGATAACAAAAACAACACTACACGTAGGAATTAATGATATCATGAATGAGCAGAGCCTAAACCCCTCAGGATTGGTGGCTACAATAAAACAAAAATTTCCCAAAGCCTCCATCTTTATTTCATCAATCATACCACCATGCTATGGGTTTCAGCGTCGCACAGCGGACACTTACAACACAAAACCTACAGAACTATTGTAAACAAAACGGCCTTGGCTTCATCAACAATACTCCATTCTTTACATCTAACTCAGGAGCACCTAAGAAACGACTCTACAGAGATCAAATTCACACATCCACACTGGGAAGCAGTATCCTGGCCAAAAACATAAAATATCCAGAAAGGACACAACAAGACAGCTCAACCCATATAGAGAATGCAACGAAATCTACTGAGACATCAACATATAATTACAACACATCACAAACCCCACCTACCCCTCAAAGAAGCACACCTATTGCAAGCAGGCAGCCTTCCAGCTATCACAACGCCACTTTCAATCAGGAAGCCGAATCTTATGATACCATGTTTCCCCCATTAGTCACAAAGCAGCCCCACTCAGGTACCTCTACCAACAGTATTCCAATGTCCCAGGCGCAGAATACTCCTACCAACACTACAACAAGGACGGAAGAAATCAGAGATCACCATGCTTCCTCCCCTAGTTCTTATTATCGTCCTCAGTGGAACCCTGAACTTGTCTATCTGATGCAATTCAGCCCTGCGTCACTTAGACAAGCATTAATGATGTCTGCCCAAAGTCATCCCTATTATATGCCCGGCAGAGACGTCAGTTATTGACGAACAAACACTTTGCTTCACTAAATCTCTGTTACTACAGCCTTCACTCCATTTGAACATTTGTTGATTTTTTTAATACAACGGTAATAATCAGAACTTTTAATAGTTTATCGGTTAATATCCTCTAAAAAAATTTTCTTTGATTACTTATTTCGTTACAATTTAAATTTCTTATTATCACGCGTAGCTTCAATTTGTTAGAATTTTCGGTGTTAAGGTGTGAAGTGTTGTATACTTGTCTGACTTGTGACTATTATTAATTTCTTCCATCTCTCGTTTAACTTCACTTTGTTGTGTTGAGCAGTTCTGGTGTGATATGTTGTATGCCTGATTGTTTTGTGACAATTTTCATATACTCAGTTGAAATTGTTTTTTATTAGTTGTATTAATTATTTTAATATTGTATTTTCTGCAATTTCTCATTTCTTGAATTCCACTTCCTTGGTGAAGTATTAATTCGTAAAAATATTTTGCGCTTTTTGTGTGCATAGCCTAACTGTTTTTTTAACTTGTATTTTTTTATTATATTTTTATATATTTTTTTAAAATATATCTTTCTTTTTACTATACAAGCATGGCTGGTAATTATGTACCGTGGCTTCACAAGGATGGTCTACGACTTGGTCATCTGAATATTTACCATCTTCTAGGTAAACTCCCCGAACTTACATACATTCTAAGTAATAATTTTCACATTTTTGGACTTTCAGAAAGTCGCCTAAATGACAGAATAACAGACGATGACATTGCGTTAAATGGTTTTAAAACTATTCGGCGAGACGCAAGCAAAAAACAAGAGACAGGTATAACAGTTTATATTTCCACTTCCCTTAATTTTCGCCGCAGAAACGACTTAGAGACAGCAGAGATAGAATGTGTATGGTTGGAAATAAAGCTACCGAATCAGGGCCCATTTCTGGTGGGATATCTTTATCGAAATCCTAGTGCAGGACCTATATGGTACGAAGATTTCACCATAATGATGGACAATGTATTTGCCACAGTCAAGGAGGTTGTTCTTCTTGGTGATTTCAACATCGATATACACAATTCAAATCTAACATGGAAAAATATAATATTATCGTACAACTTAAAACAAATAGTTAACCAGCCTACAAGAGTAACACAAGCATCAACCACACTAATCGACCACATCTACGTAACTTGCCCAGAAAACATCATAGAATGCTCTGTCCCTAATATTGCAATGAGTGACCACTATCCAGTATGCTGTACATGGTCAAAGAATAAATGTAAAGTTCCAAAAAATAAACATGTAAGTATCAAATTTAGAAGTTTCAAACATTTCAGTAAGGAATTATTTTTAAATGACTTGCTAACTGCACCTCTCGCCCGTGTTTACCAACTTCCTGATCCGGATGACGGACGCCATTGCATACTGAACAAAAAATTTTTATAGTGTTTTTGACACGCACGTACCAGCTAAGGAAATTCGCGTCAAACGACAATTAAAATCTCCGTGGATCACGCAGGAAGTGTTGGAGGCTATGAGGCAGAGAGATCAAGCGCACAAAAATAAGGACCTCAACACATACAGGGTATACAGGAACAAAGTTCAATATTTAATTCGGAAAGAAAAGAAAAATCGTTTTAGAAATATAGTTCAGAACAAATCAAATAGTAAGGAAATATGGAAGGCAATTAACACCTTAGCGAAAAAACGTAATGCACCAGACTCATTCTCTTCCAACACTTCATTTACTTGCACCGACTTCAGCAATCACTTTCAAGCAGAAATAAACGGTCTGAAATCCACAATACCACCTTCCTGTAGTGACTTAGACAAACTTTCAGCATTCTGTAAAAAAACAAATGTACAAACTCAGTTCCACCCGACATTCCTTTTATGACAGTTAATGAAGTGTATAACTATCTTATTGGCCTTAAGGATAATAGCTCATCAGGGCTTGACGGAATTAGTAATCGAATACTGCGTTACGCCGCACCAGCTATTAGTGATTCACTAACTTTTATATATAATCAATGTATTGCTAAAAGTTATTTTCCTTCAGCCTTTAAGATTGCCAAAGTATATCCTCTCTTCAAACCTGGCTCGTCAGATAACAGTAATCTTGGTAACTATAGACCTATTTCTCTTTTATCATCGCTTTCTAAACCACTAGAAAAAACACATACATAAAGCAACACTACATTACCTAGTTAGCAATGACTTGCTAATTGACAGTCAGTCAGGGTTTCGACAAAAGCATTCATGCCACACAGCTCTAACTAAGATGATAGACAACTTGCACCTAAACATAAATAACGATAACATATGTGGAGCAATCTTTGTAGACTTTAGGAAAGCATTTGATATGTTAGATCACGCTGTTTTAATAAGAAAATTAGAAACAATGAAAGTTAACTTTAAACTAGTGACATTACTTAAATCATTCCTGTCCGACAGACAGCAAGTAGTGTGGTACAATAACTCCTTGTCAAGCCCAACTATTATTGACACTGGTGTTCCTCAGGGTTCTATTCTCGGCCCTCTACTTTTTTCCATTTACATAAATGACCTTCCACTACACATCGAGCACTCATCCTGCGACCTATTTGCCGATGACTGTACCATTTATACTAGTGATAAAAGTTGCAACACGCTAGAAATATTATTACAAAGCGACACAGACAATCTTATTAAGTGGAGCAATGAAAACTGCATGCAAATAAATATCACTAAAACAAAATGTATGATAATATCAACTAGACAAAAATTACAAAACTCGCCGAAAACAACACTTCAGCTCTACATTGGAACCTCTTTAATTGAAAATGTAAATGAATATAAAACACTAGGACTCATAATTGACCAACATTTAAGTTGGAATTCGCATGTACAAGCACTGACCAAACAAACGGCACAAAAAGTTTACCAGTTAGCTAAAATCAAACATTTCCTAGATGAGGAGACACGAAAAATGTTCTATACATCCCAGATACAAACACATCTAGACTATTGTTCCACAATTTGGGATGGCTGCACCATGTCCAACACTAAAAGACTCTTTTCATTACAAAAACGTGCAGTGCGCCTAATTTCAGACAAAAACCTCACACAGTGTGTAGACGCATATACATATCTTAACATATTACCACTAAGAAAGCGCCTTCTCTTCAACAAAGCCAAATTTATTCACAAAATCTTGTCACAGAATGCTCCAACGTATCTGTGGCCTATTTTCAAATACAGCGGAAGACGCAGTCAACGCTTAAATAAATTACACATGCCCAAGCCTAGGCTCGACTTATTCAAGAAAAGTTTAGCTTTTTCTGCTGCTCATCTGTGGAATACTCTTCCACACGACTTAAAAAAATACTCTTAGTCCATATTCATTCAATCACAGACTTTTCAAATACATCATGAGTGCAGATTATATGCCACCCTAATTTCGTTATGTTCTTAAATAATTACGCTGTCACCTCAGGGGCGCATTCCCATAGTCAGTTATGACTGAAGGGGCTATTATTATTATTATTATTATTATTATTACATAACATCATATGTAGGTTTTAAAGTTAATTTTGTCCTGTTTAGTATAAATTATGATACGCATCTGTAAATTTGTGTAACTGTTATTGTACTGTTACAATGTTGGGATTTTATTTTATTGTATTTTCTTGTTATTTTATTATTTAAGTAACATTTAGGATACGTGTGAGAATAAATAGATTAACTATGGAAGAAGAGAGAAAGGAAGGGCAGAATGTTAGACGGGCCTGCGTGACCAATTCTAAACCCTTTGAAAATAAAGTTCGTTCGTTCGTTCATCTATCTATCTATCTATCTATCTATCTATCTGTCTATCTATCTATCTATCTATCTATCTATATCTATCTATCTATCTATCTGTCTATATCTGTCTGTCTATCTATCTGTCTCTCTATCTGTCTATCTGTCTATCTATCTATCTGTCTGTCTATCTATCTATCTATCTATCTATCTATCTATCTATCTATCTATCTATCTATCTATCTATCTATCTATCTATCTATCTATCTATCTATCTATCTATCTATCTATCTATCTATCTATCTATCTATCTATCTATCTATCTATCTATCTCTGATAATGTTTGTACTTTTCAACATATGTTATGTCATGCTTATAAGTAATTAATGTTAATATGAGTGTGCTATATTATTATTTTACTTTACAACGTTGAATTCCTTGAATTTGATATGTAAAATGCATATGAGAATAAATGAATTCAGTATGAAAGGTGAGAGAAAGGAAGGGCAGAATGTCAGACGGGCCTGCGTGCCCAATTCTCAACCCTTTGAAAATAAAGTTCGTTCGTTCGTTCGTTCGTTCGTTCGTTCTTTTAAGATTTACATTTTTTTTCTCTTCATCTTTTCATATTTATTTCCAAAAAACACGTTTTGTCTAATTGCGTTATTGGCGGTTTCAAGGTTGCACCCGCGTCAACTTGCGTGCATTTAAAAAAAAAAATAATAATAAAACAGTAATTAAAAAATCGCAACAACAACAAAAATATAAAAAAATGTCTTACAATATCAGCACAAGAATTTAAAAAAAAAAACACCCAAAAAAATTACCAGTTGAAAAACCCTCAAACGACCAGCAGATAAGATATTTTTAAAAGAATGTCAATAGCGAGAGAGAGAGAGAGAGAGAGAGAGAGAGAGAGAGAGAGAGAGAGAGAGAGAGAGAGAGAGAGAGAGAGAGAGAGAGAGAGAGAGAGAGAGAGAGAGAGAGCAATATTGTATCATGGAAGAGGATACATTAGAAAAACCAAAGACATTAAACATTTCCACAACAAACGGCAGATGAATTACAGACTGGAAGAGCCAACACACAAGAAAAACAACAATCTTATATGCTGTATAGAATGCTGAACACTATATACCCTAATTAGAACTCATATCGGGTTTCAACCGGGTATCCCGTGCGCACGACCAACACCAGTTTTCAAGTGCATGGTCCAAAAACCAAGCCAAACCAAGCCCCTTTTAAATACATTTATGTTGTTCCGGACAAGCATGTGTTTGTGCGTGAGGACCCTGAAACCACCGAGGCCCTAGGCAAAAGACGAGGTTGCTAATGTCTAAAGCCGCCAATGAGAGGAGACTTTTTGTGTGTGTGTGGTGAATCTACATTTCAGATATTTAATTCTTCCTTTTAACTTCTTGTTTGATATCCACTCTCCTGCATAAAGAAATTTAACAGATTATAGATAAGTTTTGTAATTCCCAGAGTGACAAAGGCGATATAATACTATTGCTTCCTGAGGTAAAATTAAAAAAAGGTAAAGGATCCCATTTAAATACCATTGAGACATATTGGGAATATGGTGTTAGGCCCATACTTTCCTGAGCATCGGCACACATGGGGTGATGTGGTCAGCATCACGCCGGCCGCCTTAACCTTCCCAGAGTTCCTCAGGTACCCAATTCATGAGACTCTTGCTTCCTGCGGTGATTCATAAATGTTAACTAATATGCAGTTTTGCACGAGACTGGCATCGTTATAATGTAAAACATGTTGCTCCAGAAACCCACTATTGCAGGAGCAAATACTTTGATGATGGATTGCTGAAAAAAACCCAAGCTGCAGTGGTTGTACTACGTATCATGGCCAAGTTTATCTCTCCTACACATGCCTACACACAGATATACTGACAGTCAGGTCGTCTTTACTATTTAAAAAAAAAACAACGTTTACCTCTCTCGCACACATTCTCGCATTCACGCGCAGGTTCATTTTTTTAGATTTATTTTAATATTTAATATTCTCCATTTGCACAATCATTATTCACAAAATTACATACATATATAATACATTTAAAGAAGAACTCAAATGTACAAAGGTAATATATACACGTATAATTTAATTAAACATTTATATTGTTCATGCCTAGATAGACCTGATGTGCTCCATTTCAATTATTTAAGGAAACTGCCAATTAAGTAAATGTCTTTTCAAAATTATGTTTACACTACAGGAGTGGGCGTAACCGAATGGATCAATTCTTTTGCCTTTTCAATAATAAAAGAAAAGTTCACTTCAATATCATAATGCACGTTTCGTAACACCTGCAGAGATTTCGTAAAACGCTAAATGAAAGCTCAGAGGTTATAGTGGTGCCTTTAATACGGGACGTTGATCTTCAGTTTTATAATTCATTTTTTTCTGATGGTAATTGTTCAAATAGTATTGCATTTATATTAGAAGTTGTCATTATTGCATGTATTCATCGATCCCACGAACGAAATCTTTACTTTATAAGAGTAAAGAAATAGCCATTATTGCCTTTCCTACTTTCTTGCCCTATATACTTTCTTGCCCTGTATAAAAGTGATTACAAATTAATACATTATTAACTTTAACAACAGATAGTTAATATTAATACTGCATTCACCAATGTAGCTTACTTACATACATACACAGAGAGGGTAGTGGAGAGAGAGAGAGAGAGAGAGAGAAAGAAAGAGAGAGAGAAATAAGAGACAGAGAGAGAACTATTGATGAAAAGTGAAGTAGGCCGCTGATGTCATTGTGACCAATCATCACTTAATGTTGCTGTTACGTGCAGTCTTTGATATTTTACAATATTATACATTGGTATACTTGTTATGTTCGCAAATATTTTGTAAACAAAATAGATATTTTTAGTGCTTAAGGGAAAGTCATTATTGAGTTACTTCCCTTGAAAGTTGGGTCGTCTCCTTCGATCGAACTCCGCGGATGAATCCAGTTTTACTGCGATTTATTCTTTGTTTGGGTAGTAATAGATTGTTCTTGCTTCAGAATATCTATGGCCTGAATTTATGTGTATTGTTTGTCTGTGTAGGACGAATCTGTCCTATATCTGTATATCTTTACATATCTAAGTCGAACTATATGTTCTGTTGTCTCTAGAGAGGTCAAAGGCTGTTCGGCGGATGTGTCGCGAGAGAGGTGTGTTTTGGCTTCGCCCTGATGATGGGCTGTGTTTTTCTATGTCGGCTTGACGCCGGGGAAAAAGTGATCTCAGTGGTTTTTGGGGAAAGTGATAGTCATCTAGACCTATCGTGTATGCTTTACCCCAGTGTTCATTCTTATTGCCAAGGAATGGCAAAATCATATTTCTGAAAACCAAGGTAATAAAGATACTCTTTTGAACTCTCGTACGAAGCCACCGTTTTTCGATAGGGATGATTTGTACGTCTGAGAGGATACATCTAACTAGATGAAAAAAAAAAACGATTCTGATTCCTAGCAGCACTATATCCTGTAGAATGCAGTCAATTGTTCATGATCAAATCTACAGAGCAATGAAATGTTTAATGAATGACTAACTTTAGGACAGATTCATTATCTGTATCCAAACGTGAGTGACAGCTCACGAGTGAAGCCATCTTGGAACCAAACATGTAGTGACTTTCAAGAAGAGAAAAGGGATGCCCGTATTATCGCTTGATTAGTCCAGAGATCACTGCTACACATGAGAACCCATTGCTAGCGGTTCAATATAATTATATGGAAAAATCTGTGCTGGACATTATGTTAAGGAATCTTCGCTAGACGAGATTAGGTCTAGAAGCCATCTTGGATATTGTTTATAATCTGACGTGCTTTGTCAGTAAACTCAGTTGATATATATATATATGGGCAATACTGAGTGCTTGGCTACTGACAGTCCATTATACTATTATTCTACATGAGTGCCCATGTAACATAACATTGCAAGACCATTTATCCACTGTACCATGATGTATTATGCCAACCTGTGATTTGTCACTATCTGTGCTGTCGAGTGTGTACGTCCAATTAAACTTTAGTAAAGGTACACAGTCGTTGGTGTCGATGACTTCCAGCCATACATGAGTGTGAGAAAAGAACATTTGTCAACACCACGAACTCTTCCTATCATTCGCACATTATACACTCCATCTATGTCTACACACCACTGCGTAGGTCAAGTTGACATTCCATACTCGAACCACGAGCAACACAACAACACGGTATTTAACTCTGGTGATGTTCGAGCGAGCTTCATATTTCTCAGCATGTCTCTTGCTCAGGGCAAGGGTCTTGTATTAAGAGTTTATCAACTGATGATGATGATGTCTGCTTCCATCCACTTATATTTATCATTTGGTGGACATCATTAATAAGAAAAAAGATTCTTATCAGTTGCTTATGTTGGTAAGTTAAGATACCAAGGCAGTGATGTCGGTAAAAAAAAAAGTTGTTTTCATGATTGTGAGAACTATTTCTTAAAATCAGACAATCTAGTGAAAATTATCTATATTTCAGATTTCAATTATCTATATTTCAGATTTCAATTATCTATATTTCAGATTTCAATTATCAATATTTCAGATTTCAATTATCTATATTTCAGATTTCAATTATCTATATTTCAGATTTCAATTATCTATATTTCAGATTTCAATTATCTATATTTCAGATTTCAATTATCTATACTTCAGATTTCAACTATCTATATTTCAGATTTCAATTATCTATATTTCAAATTTCAATTATCTATATTTCAGATTTCAATTATCTATACTTCAGATTTCAATTATCTATATTTCAGGTGCATTTTAAAACGTAGTCCCAAAGCAGATACTGCCGATTGGGAGTTAAGTGTTAAAGACTTCATTATATTAGGTCCAGCAACGAGACGTTCCCTTCCTCTCTGCCTTTTCCTTCCCAACTCAGGAGCAAAAACATGGTACGATCTACAGCTGGGTAGACACGAGCGTTTCGGTACTGTGAATTGAACTTGGCACCTTTGCCACGAGAGAACAGCGCTCTAAACACTCTGTCAGTCGAACGCTCTAACCTAGAATTTAAGGTCTGAAAAAAAAAAAAAAAATCTGGTCTAAAGTTTAGCATTTCTAAGATGGCGTTGAAAAAATCATCAATTTCATGTACATTTACATTAGATTTTGATTATGATTGGATATTGAAAATGCATGCTGTTACATTACCTTTTTACTGTTGTATACCTTTAACTTGATACTTAAAAGGAATGTGACAATAAATGTTTACAGTAGACAAGATGAGAGAGAAAAAAAAGAGAGAGCGAGCGAGTGGAAGAGAGAGAGAGAGAGAGAGAGAGAGAGAGAGAGAGAGAGAGAGAGAGAGAGAGAGAGAGAGAGAGAGAGAGAGAGAGAGAGGAACGGCAGAATGTTAGACGATCCTGCGCTCTAAATAATTTTTAACTCTTTAAAAATAAAGTTCGTTCGTTCGATCACTCTTCTTTCTACCGTATACTTCTTATTTTGTGCCCAGTATTCTAATGTAGCGGATTTGGCAAAAATACTGGACTAAGTACTTTCCTTTATTTTATTAGTTGCTAATTTATTTACTTGTCTCATTGTTTCGTGTTATACTCACTGACGAAGACTTGCTGTCGGTGAATGACACTGTTTAAGTTATTGTGTCATCTTTCGTTAAGTTATTTTTAATATCTCGTTCTCCAGTCTGGCAGTCATCGCCAGCTGTGTTAAGTACGGTTTATGTCATAGAGATCAGACTGACGTTTTGAAAATCTGTCAGCTCTTGACCCGATTCTGACAAAGCGTCAAATGTGTCCAGATTTAGTTTTTCGGAAAGCAACAATTTAGCTACTTACATTTAAAATAAACAGACATCATATAATAAATCACTTTTGTTAATTCATAGATATCACGCAATTTGGCGAAACTGTGGGTCAGCGGTAATAGATAAAATCTTTATGTCTATTTCCTTCATGCATTTATTATGGTTGATTCGAATTTTGATAAACTGTATCCTTTCTATATCTATTTAAAAACAAGAAAGAGACAAAGAAGATATGAAGAGACCTAGAACCGATGGTATAGGACTGGAAGACCTTGTATAAAGTTGTTGAAGGCTTATGCTCCTTTGGAGCTGACGGGATATTGTTGTTATTTAACTGGAACTGCTAAACTTTTCGCCGTTTTGCAGCCAATTCTTTTTACTTCTTTCATCCTTAACCGCCGACTGTCAAGCAGTCAGTGGCCATCACGCCTAGTAGCGTCTTGTAGGGCAGCAACAAAGTGCTTTCACTTTGTTCGGTCGGCGGCTATCATTCGTACAGTGCCCCACCTATGGTTCATTCTTTGCATCTCGGCCTCCACAATTCTCCGCCAAGGTCGGCCTCTCGCTTTCCTTCGTGAGCCCATAGCATATTTGCAGCCAATAACAAGTTGAAAACTCTTTGGTATTATCTACACTGTAGATCTTGGCTTTTCCTGTCGCTTTTCTGCCATTCCGAAATGTGTTGAGCTGAAGTCATGAGCTCCATTTTCTCCAGCTTGGCTTGCAGTTAAAGGACCATCATATCTGGTCCCAAGCTAGGAGGAAAAAGCGCGTGGCATACTGTGCATTCCCAGCCATCCAAGAGGGCTCTCCAAATATGCAGAGATAAAATATTGTAATTTCGTTCTGGGCTCTCCCAAGGAATTGTCACGTCTTACACAGAGCCACTTTTCAGCTCCTCCTGCCTGTGACAACAGTGAAACACTCCTGCATGCAGCCAACCAGGTAGAAGCCAGAGTTACGTCTGGGGCTCAAGTGACTTCTCCATGCTTAGTGTGCTATGCTGAGTTCTGAACATGTTTCACCACAATGGGAATCCCTGAACGTGTGCGAATGATTTCACGAGTCAATGTAGGTGTAATTAGCTTTACAGACAGAGGTTCACTTTCACGTCCGAATACTATAGCGCTGTGCATAGCTGGTGATCGTATAAGGGTGACTACAGGTATGCCTCCATGCATAGATGAATTGAAGGGTAAACAGGAAAATGTATAGGTATTTCTCTGATGAAGATGATGATAAGATAGGTAACTCTATACAGAGCGATACAACAGGATGCAATCCGATTATATCAGAAGTAATCCCCCCTAGATCAGGTGTTTCGGTTCATTAATCTCCTTTACACTCTAAGGGAGGGAGGCCCACTCGGGTCATGACTTCCTAGTGTCAGCCTCCCGTTGTCTTGTGCAGAGAATTGAACCCACTCCACCTTGGTTGCAGCTTTCAACTTCACTTCAGTTTTTCGGCCAGCTGGAGGCAATTGTGAAAGTAACGCCTATGTTGAAAATAAATTACTGTTTCGAATTTCATAGCCCGTTGCTATTGTAGGAGGAAAAGGGTAAAGGATCCCATTACACGCCTATTGAGGCATATTGGGAATATGGTGTTAGGCCCATATTTTCTTCACCATCGGCACACTAGGGGTGATGTGGTCAGCATCACGCCGGCCGCCTGAACCTTCCCAGAAGTTGCTCTGGTACCCAATAGGGGCTGGGTCGACCCAGCAGCCGTTTGCGGCCTAAAGAAAAAAATCCCACTGATAAGGGTGGATTTAACCAAAATAATAATGGTGCGCCAAAAAAATGCCAGGTACGTTAGCTCCGTTATAAGATTGACGACCACTTGCCACCCCTATCGACACCTGGTATTAAAGTGCAAGATGTAGGTGCCTGTTGTGTGTGTTGCTTAATGATATTTATGTCATCACCAGCATAGTTTAACGAATGCAGCATTCAAAATCATATTAGCTGATAGTCATGTAGGATTCAATACTGATAGTTGTATTTGTAAAATGATAGCTTCTTGTATATTCGATTTAAAGTTCTGGTTCATGAAGCTGTCATGATAATTTATGTATATAGTTTACGAATGCATATTAAATATATATAGCTGATAGTCATGTAGGATTCAATATATATATTTATATGTAAAACACATAGCTTCTGTATATTAGATATTATAGAGTTCTGGTTCATGAAGCTATATATATATATATATATATATAGCACAGATCTGGGTGCCTAAGGTTCATACATATAACTTCTGCAACAGTGTCAGCTGCAGATCATCAATGTTCATAGACAATAATAAATGCTCCCTTCCTGATGCTAGCAGATCAGATGTATACAATAAGTCCGTTTACTGTCTGCACGTGAATAGCATACATGGAATACAGGTCAAACCGACCTTTATAACATTCCTAAGTCTAACCATCTGACTTGGACGTGATCTCTGATATAACGAATCCTGAAACACAGACAATAGTCTTGTTGGTCTAGAGCGACCCATATATATATAACTAGTTCAGGTATAAAGATACCGGTGGCGAAAATCCTAGTCAAAGTACCTCTCCATTTTGAATCACACAGGCGAGCAAGGAGCGACAAAATGACGAACTTCTAGATGATAGCAAAAAGTTCGATACAAGAGGAATTACCTTTCTTCGGAAATCAACCACGAACATATGCCTCCAGGCAGGCTTGAATAATACTGGGAAATAGTCTAGTTAGCTAACTAACTCACAAAGACAACGTATTTCCCTCAGAAAATCACAAGACGCAGATTGCGTCCGCTCGCTACTCAGACCATTTCTAAACTCCCCCAGCTGGGCGGAACACACCAAACGAACTCCCAGTTTTGACATGCGCAGAACTCCAATATCTGAGTCGCCGCTCACATAAGACGATTCTAAGAACATTCGAGATAAAAGTCTTACACAGTCGCGCCTTTTATGGTCATGAACAGAAGCGTTAAGACAGGTTTCAGACATCTACAACAGTTGACTGATACTACCAAATAAGGAGATATGGTCACGCTTCGTTCAAGAAATTATAGACCGAACGTGTCTCTATACAAGAGAAGGCAAACTCCTAAAAAATTGTAGTCTCAATATCTCGGGTTATGTCCCTTTGACTGTAAAAAACATAATACACATTTCAGTCAAAAAATGATCATACATACGAAAAATGATCATACAAAGACTTTGGAAAAAGTAATTATTTGTGCGTAACATTACCGCACCCTCCCGGGAAAAAAAAATGAAACATTTTTTTTTTTTTTTAAATCCTGGAGCCGGAAAAATCTAGGCTCCTAACGCACGTATGATGCGCGGATATATACCTAACAAACTAGCTCAACGCATGGAGCGAAACTGAGATCATATCTCAGGTCCTTAGAGAAAAAATTTATCTAAGTATTCGCGTATATATTCCAGGAAGGTGCCACCAACACACGCCACAACGATGGCAACATCACAATAAAAGTCAAATTACTCTCATACCAATATATGAAATTAAATATATCATTATGATATCATACAATGTGTTGTGCAAATAGCGGTGTAATATATTAATATACCGCACTATATTATTAAATTATATAATGCATCAGTAATTGATAACTAATACAATGTTGTTCTTTGTTGACATAAACAAGCAATAGAAGATGTGGACATCATCCGCTCCCAATCTAGGACAGGACTTGATATCCTCAAAGTTCCACAATGGACATAATCTCGCATCTTCAATGATGTGCTGCGAAAATATCAATAACACAAATCTTAAAGACAACTGGTAAATCTCTTAATACAATTATGCAAATATATTATCTAAATGTGGCCGAGTGATCTTTTGGCCCGTATATCACTAACTAAGCCTTCTTAGATAATTACATGGTACAATGTTATAAATTCCCCCCAAAAAAGTGAGAAAAAATCTACTAACATGTCATTATAGTATTGGACTGTATATCAGGAAATATATATATATGACAGGAGAATCATGTGGAATCGTGTGGGCATCTGGACAGAATGTCTGCCATCACATTATCCGAACCACGGATAGCTCGAACCGAGAAATGAAATGGTTGAAGAGCTATGGCATAACGAGTGGACCTCGAGCTCTTCAAGTTTTTGCTCTGAATAGCAGTAAGCGCTTTCTGGTCGGTTTCCACAATGAAGTGTGCGCCTAGAAGAAATCTTTGTAACTTCAGAATAGACCATACCATAGCCAATAACTCACGGTCTAAAACCGAGTAATTCTTTTCTGCAGCATTTAATTTCCTAGAGATATACATCACCGGATGCAGAGTATCAGAATACTCCTGCATTAGTGCTGCCCCAATCCCAGTTGACGAGGCGTCACTTCGAAGAACAAAAGTCTTCTCAATAGTAGGTAACCTAAGAATAGGTGGAGATGAAAATAGGGCTTTAACCTGGTCCAATGAGGATTGACATTCTTTAGACCAGCGGATCAGATTAGGCGACCCTTTCTTCAATAAAGTAGAAAGCGGTGCCATAATGGAGGACAGATTCGGAATGAATCGTCCGTAGAATTGGATCAAACCTAATAGACTCCGTACTTGTTTCTTCGTCTTAGGGACCGAAATGTTAAGTATTTTTGAAACATTGTGGTCCTCTGTCTTTAAAAGACCATGACCAACACGATGACCTAGGAAAGAAATCTCACTAAATCCTATAAAGGCTTTAGAGGGTTTTGCAGTCAAGTTATACTCGCGAAGAGTAGACAGTAATTCGTATAAACCCAAATAGTGATCTTCCCAGGAATCACTGAATAGACAGATATCATCTAAGTATGCTATGACATCTGTACGATATGCGAGAATTCGCCGCATCATGCGTACGAATGTAGCAGGGGCGTTCATAAGACCGAAAGGCATGAAATTCCATTGGAATAAACCCCTAGTTGTAGAAAAAGCTGTAAAAGGTTTGGCACGTTCGGTTAGAGGAACTTGCCAATAACCTTTAGACAAATCTAGTTTGGTAAAGAATCTAGAATTAGAAAGTTTATTAAGTAGCTCTTCCAATGAAGGCATAGGTTCAGCATCGAACTTCGTAACTTGGTTCAATTTGCGATAATCTACGCAAATGCGAATGTTATTATCCTTCTTTCGAACAATAACCATAGACGAAGAGTATGCTGAAGTGGATGGTTCAATGATTTCCAAACGTATCATTTCATCCAATTCTTTTTCGACTTGAGACTGGAAATGGATAGGTATTGGATAGGGTCTGACTCTGATAGGATTATGATCAGTAAGCACAATGTCATGTTCAATGACATGTGTGTGTCCCGGGATGTCTGTAAGAACATCCTGAAATGTTTGCAACATCGAAGAAACTTGTCGATGTTCCTCAGCGGAAAGATTTGGAGAAACGGTCACGTTTTTCCAAGATTCCGTAGAATAAAGTGGGACCATAGGAAGAGGAAGATTGACATCAGAAAAAGTAGTTTCCTCATCCTGTATAACTGACAGAGATGAGTACTGACCATGAGGTGCTTGAGAATTGTCCGTTGCCTGGAAAATAGGCTGCAAATAGTCTGGTCTTTCATGAAATTCCGTGAGCATATTTATGTGGAAAGTTTTATGCTTTCCATCAATATCGACAACATAGTCGACATCAGAGATTTTGGAGACTATTGCATATGGACCTTTCCATGCAATTAGAAGTCTGTTCTCCCTTGAAGGAAGTAAAACGAGAGCTTTGTCACCTGGACAAAGTTGTCGTAGACATCTATTCTTATTTGCAAACTGCCTTGCCTTTTCTTTAGCAAATTCGGAAGACGAAGTTGCTAGTTTGCATGCCTCGATGATCTTTTGCCTAAGAGCAATGACGTACTCATAAGAAGATTGAGTCTCATCGCTAATATTATCGGCAGTAATTAGATCATGAAGTAAAGATATAGGGCCGCGCGGTTGCGCGCCAAAGACAAGTTCGAAAGGGGAAAACCCTGTATGTTCATTGGGGACCTCTCTATATGCAAAGAGAGCCGCGGGTAAGACCCTGTCCCAATCCTGAGGATGATCCTCAGTTATCTTACCAAGTAAGGTTTTCAGAGTCCTATTTAAACGTTCGACTAACCCATTAGACATTGGGTGATAGATACTGCTGAGAGACCTTTTAATATGTAGCATAGACATTACCTGTGACATAGTGTCTGATATAAGTTGAGTGCCATGGTCTGACAATATTTCTCCGGGAAAACCCAAGCGAGAAAATATCAGCCAAAGAGCGTCTGCGATATCAGCAGTTGAGATGCTCTTGAGAGGTATTGCCTCTGGCCAACGTGTGCACATATCGACACATGTAAGAATAAATTGATGTCCTCTAGCTGACTTAATTCTAAAAGGACCGATAATATCTATTGCCATTTTTTGAAAAGGGCGAATAGGAATGTCAGCAGCCTGGATAGGCGCAGCATGTCGTGGTCCTTTAGATTTGACCTCCTGACATACTTTGCAAGAGCGACAGTAAATTCGTATGTCCTTGCTCACAAATGGCCAAAAGAAAGCCGCAAGAACTCTCGACTTTGTACGGGAAAAACCCATATGTCCAGCACATTGCGAGTCATGAGCATGTTGCAATATTTGCAATCTCATGCTCTTAGGCACAAGAATTTGTGAATGAGTGGACGTAGTCGAGTCTTGTACCATACGTACAAGTACGCCGTTCTTCATAGAAATCCAAGATTTTCTATTAGTATTCTGATTAGGATCACCTTTTTTTGCTAGAATGAAGAATTTTTGTAAAGAAGGATCTTCTTCTTGCAATTTGATAAATGAGTCACGTGTAATAGTCAAGTGACTATCTTGGTCATTTACTTCATCATTATTAGTTAATGAAGTTTGAGGTGGATCCAGAGCATGTGCTCTTGTGACCACCGCATTGGTAGCTTCAATGTTTTGCTCCTCCCAAACAGCAATTTGCTGTGGGGTACATTCCCTAACTCCGTGAATACGACCAATTATTAGGTCCGCAATAGGGTTTGGAAGTAGACAGTCGTGGACATCTCCCGTGAAAAAAGGAGTAGCTATATGTATTATGGCAGTAGGATACTTTTCCAAAGTGCCACCAAATGTAACACATTTGATGACCTTTCCTGTAGCACAGGATGGATCTACAAGAGATTGCCTAACCCCAACAGTAGTACATCCAGAATCAAACAACACTGAGACTGGATTACTATTTACAAGCCCCTTATGTAATATAAGAGAACCTCTCCCATCATGAGCAACATTAGCAGGAAGAGCGGGCAAAGGATGACCACAGCTTAAAGTACTAACGGTCTTTGGGTCAAATAAAGTACTGCATTGGATACATTTATTTGCTCTACCAAAATCAAAAGATGAGCATCCGATAGCATTATGGTCTTTATTATCATTAACCTGTTTATCTACTCCCTGAGATTCTTGTTGAACAGAGTTTGTCTGTTGATATCTTTTTCTCTTATGTTGCGATCTACCGCGACCATTATTGCCTCTGCAATTATCATTAAAGTCCCTACTGTAATTTTTATCCTGGTTTGAGTTCCAGTTTCCATAACTGTCATTACCATCTCTATACTGGTGAGAACCTCTATTATCTTGGTATTGAGGTCTCTGCAAAAAATATTTTCCTCTATACCGATTACCTTTATGAAAATTTCTAAAGTTACCGGGAGTAGAATACCGTGTAATATTAGGTTGTCTCCAGTTCTGGGAAGAAGAATCTCCCTGGAATTGATTGCTATGATTCTGGGCATAATTACGGTTACTCTTTTTATTGAAATTCTGCTGGCTACCCTGAAATTTACGCATAAAATTTGGGCCATAAGGTGCTGCCGAAGCAACTGGCAGACCTTCTTTTACTTTAGAGTTGCTAATGGTTATGTGAGGATGTGCAGTAACATACTGGCTACAGTATTCTTCCATTTCTTTTATGTTTTTAGGCTTACGCTCATGAAGAAAAGTAAGAAAGGATTCATTAACAGAAGACATGACCTTGTCTCTAAGTAGTAAGTCCATAAGGGCTTCAAATGTACTATCTGTTTTAGACAACTCAACCCATCGTAAAAAAGTAAGACGTATGCTTGAGATGAATTCAGAGAATTCAACTCCAGTTTCTGGTAACATGTTTTTAAATTTAAGACGATATCCGTCCTCGTTAAGTTGGTACTTCTTTAACAATGCCGCCCTGACAACCTCATAGTTGTTTTTGTCAGGCACATCTACCATACTCAATAAAGTCAAAGCATCACCTCTAAGTATCTTGGACAGATGATAAACATATAATGTTTTATCTATATTATGCACCTTACATGCACTTTCAAATCTATCTAGATAAAATGTTATATCATCAATTGAGGGATTAAATGCTGGTAGATTAAGCTTGAAATCCTTAGCATTAGTCTTATCTGACACCTTATTTGCATCATTAGCATTACCAGTGTTCAATAACTTTAACTTCTCCAACTCTAAAGCTAAGAGTTTTTCTTCATGCTCCATTTTTGCTTTTCTCTCATCAGACTCTCTTTGTAACCTTCTTTCTTCAGCCTCAGCCTGTAAACTTTCTTTTCTTTTTTCTTCAGCCTCAGCCTGTTTTTCAAGTCTTTTCTTTTTTCAGTTTCTTTTTCAAGTCTTTTATTTATTTTCTTTTTCCATTTCCATTTGGAATCTTTTTTCATCCACCTGCATCTGCAGGTTCTATTTCAGCATCTATTTTCTTTTGTTCTGTTTCTATTTTTTTTCTTCCAACTTTAATGCCTTATCATATTGAGTAGTTGCATATTCTTCCAACTTATCACCTGTCTTCCCAAGGGCTTTACCCTGCTCAATAAAGTACTCCAATGTAGACATGATGTCTAAAATGTGAGTACAGAACCTGAAATAATTAATTATCTTATTTCAACCTTAATAGTAACAAGACTTAATAAAGTGCTTGTATAATCACTATGTTTACCCCAATCTCTGTGGGAAACAAGACTTGACACCAACTTGTATTATCAAATGTATAATAATATCACAAGTCACTTCTTAATCATCAGTGCACTACACAAATCAGTGCATAACCATCAGTTATTTATCATAACTGCACTACAATAGTGCATAAGCAAAAAACCACAAGTTAGTTATGATAAGTGCACTATAGACCAATAGTGCATGAGCATATATGTATCAATAGTGAAAGCTAACTATGCAAGAACTATGTAAACAATAACAAGACAATGTAAACAATAACAAAGGTCACCAACAATGTAAACAATAACAAAGATCAAAGTCAATGTAAACAACAACAAAGATCAAAGTCAATGTAAACAATAACAAAGATCAAAGTCAATGTAAACAATAACAAAGATCAAAGTCAATGTAAACAATAACAAAGATCAAAACAATACAAAAACATTCGCATATGTCAAATAACTAAACAGCGAAAACTAAAAAGAAATATGCGAAGATATGACAAACAAATGACGCTACAGTGTATAGACAGCAATTTTATAAAAAACTGAATAATAGAAAAGAGGAGACCTACAAATACAAACAATTGAAATCGAAACTAAAAAACAGAAAGAGAGAAAAAAAAAATATACAAAAAACGAAAATAAAGCACAACTCGTCACAACTAAACAGATATAGCAACGATTGTCGCTAGCAAATTTCACAGTAGGAAATTCGCACAGTCCCTAACGAAAACGCTAACAGTAGAACCTCTGTGACGTGGTATCTTCTACTGAAAGACACCGCCCAACCGAAAAACCCGCTGAAATATAAACATATAAATATACAAATACAAATAACATTTAACATGTAACATGTAAACAGTGTGAAAAATGTGAGAGACAGAAGGCTCAGTTAGAACATAAGGGCACAGTTCACAAACAAAACAGGCCACTTAACTTCTATGTATCCACAACGTCAGCACAGTTCAGAACAGGATGTGATCAGCATTCTTAGGACAATGATCCAACGTTGATCCATATCTGCTCTCATAAACTGCCACGACGAAGGAAAAGAGCTTCTGACAGGAAACAGCTTCTGAACTTGACCTTCTGAATTGACTTGAGCACTTGACCTTCTCAATCCGGAACAGTTGTTACGGCACTTGTCCTTCTTCCTAACAGATCAAGAAATCGATTTGCTCGGCACTTGTCCTTCTATCGTAGGAAAACTGCCAACTTGACGAGCAACGCCGGGTATTTTGAAACAATTTCCAACTTTCAGCAACGCCGGGTACTTTCAAAATCTTTCATCAAACATTGAGGTGATGAGTTGAAACTGTAATGTTGAAAGCTTGATGATGATGTCTGGGTTTGTTGACCCCCTTGATAGCTGGTATCAGAGTAAACCAACATGCTGGTATCAGAGTAAACCAACATATGGCCACCAAAAATGATAAGGGTGGATTTAACCAAAATAATAATGGTGCGCCAAAAAATGCCAGGTACGTTAGCTCCGTTATAAGATTGACGACCACTTGCCACCCCTATCGACACCTGGTATTAAAGTGCAAGATGTAGGTGTCTTCTCTGATTTAGGATGTTGCTGTGTGTGTTGCAGTAGAACAGTTCACAGGGTACAACACAGGCAACATGACGTGTAGAGTCATAGAAATGGTAACTTTGCTTTAGGTTTATTCCATTTATTGCACGCCACAAAACAGTCATGATATTTATGTCATCACCAGCATAGTTTAACGAATGCAGCATTCAAAATCATATTAGCTGATAGTCATGTAGGATTCAATACTCAATAGTTGTATTGTAAACAGATAGCTTCTGTATATTCGATATTATAAAGTTCTGGTTCATGAAGCTGTATATAAAATATATATATATATATATATATATATATATATATATATATATATATATATATATATATATATATATATATATATATATATAGCACAGATCTGGGTGCCTAAGGTTCATACATATAACTTCTGCAACAGTGTCAGCTGCAGATCATCAATGTTCATAGACAATAATAAATGCTCCCTTCCTGATGCTAGCAGATCAGATGTATACAATAAGTCCGTTTACTGTCTGCACGTGAATAGCATACATGGAATACAGGTCAAACCGACCTTTATAACCTTCCTAAGTCTAACCATCTGACTTGGACGTGATCTCTGATATAACGAATCCTGGAACACAGACAATAGTCTTGTTGGTCTAGAGCGACCCATATATATATATAACTAGTTCAGGTATAAAGATACCGGTGACTTAATCCTAGTCAAAGTACCTCTCCATTTTGAATCACACAGGCGAGCAAGGAGCGACAAAATGACGAACTTCTAGATGATAACAAAAAGTTCGATACAAGAGGAATTACCTTTCTTCGGAAAATCAACCACGAACAATTGCCTCCAGGCAGGCTTGAATAATACTGGGAAATAGTCTAGTTAGCTAACTAACTCACAAAGACAACGTATTTCCCTCAGAAAATCACAAGACGCAGATTGCGTCCGCTCGCTACTCAGACCATTTCTAAACTCCCCCAGCTGGGCGGAACACACCAAACGAACTACCAGTTTTGACATGCGCAGAACTCCAATATCTGAGTCGCCGCTCACATAAGACGATTCTAAGAACATTCGAGATAAAAGTCTTACACAGTCGCGCCTTTTATGGTCATGAACAGAAGCGTTAAGACAGGTTTCAGACATCTACAACAGTTGACTGATACTACCAAATAAGGAGATATGGTCACGCTTCGTTCAAGAAATTATAGACCGAACGTGTCTCTATACAAGAGAAGGCAAACTCCTAAAAAATTGTAGTCTCAATATCTCGGGTTATGTCCCTTTGACTGTAAAAAACATAATACACATTTCAGTCAAAAAATGATCATACATACGAAAAATGATCATACAAAGACTTTGGAAAAAGTAATTATTTGTGCGTAACACCCACCTCATCTGGGGATCGAACCTTGGACCACTGAGCTAGGAAGCCAGTGCACTAACCACTAAGCTACCACGTGTAACAGAACAATAACCGACAATATGGATTTTAATGTGCAGCACATTCGGCAGCTTACACAGCACAGACAAGCAAAATTATTGGTCAAAAAGAAGTTTAACGAAAAAAAACCAAATAAATAACATAAACAAAAAAGAATTCTGAAATAAACGTTACAGAATCTAATAAATGTGACCTTTTCTATAAGTCCCCTGGTCCTTCAATGTATTTCACAATTTAATCAAAGCTATTAAAAAAAATACACTTTGAACTTCCGTGTTCATATAACGTGAAATACCTGAACATTACCAAAATTACTTTGGCTTATACAATTTAAACCCCGAAACAAAGAGACCACGTGATAATTTTCAGACAAAGAACCGGCCAATGCAGATTTAATACCATCTGTACAACAAATTGAGAATTGGATGGATATATGTGTGTCCATGTGGGGAGGACAAACAAACAGTAGAACATGTGCTCAAAAACTATCAATTCCATGAGAAGACAGATCGCCTTCTCCAACCCAGTTGAGGGAAAAAAAACTACGGTGACAAGAGGAGCATGAGACGGACCGCCAGCTTTAGAGTAGAGATATTTGTTGTTATTTGGTAGCGAACGAAGAAGTGCCGATTCCAATCATCAGAACATATGTATTAACGTCGTTATAAATGTATCTTTTAACGCTAAATAATGTATTTTTAATAAAGCTATAAATGTATCTTTTAACGACCAATAGTGTATTTTTAACAAAGCTATAAATATATCTTTTAACGCTAAATAACGTATTTTTAGCAAAGCTATAAATGTATCTTTTAACGCTAAATAACGTTTTTTAAACAAAGATATAAATGTATCTTTTAACGCTAATAACGTATTTTTAACAAAGCTATAAATTTATCGTTTGACGCTAAATAAAGTATTTTTTAACAAAGCTATAAATGTATCTACTAATACTGCCATAAAATTATCTTTTAACACAGCGTCGCCTTAATACCGCTTTATTCAGTCTCCACTTCAACTTGTTTTGAGAATAGCACTTTCAAAGTTTTTGGGTTAGTAGTGGAATAATAATAATAATAATAATAACCCCTTCAGTCATAACCGACTATGGGAATGCGCCCCTGAGGATCTTAGCAGCCTTCATCAATAACCAGACCACACTGTTTTTTATATTTGGACACGCGCCGTAATATAACTGACGGAACCTGAACTAGGTTGAGCGAAGCGCTAAGTTTTATTTAATAGAAAAAATCCTTAGTAGCCTTTTTTTTTTTTTTTGTCTTGCTCACTTGGACGCAGTGGCACTACTTTTTGTTCCGACTTCATATGATATTACATAATCGTTCTACTGAAGTAATATGTTAATCAGTATAGAACTGAATATGTTTTGTCATCTTATTACACAATGAGCGATGAATCAGTTTTTACCAGTGTGTTAAAGGATAGATAAAGTGCATTCACTGATAGATTGGTTGATTAATTAATTTTACAAGGATAACGTATCTTAACCAGGGTTCAATCCAAAAATTTGTGGCAAACGACCATTTCCCTGTATGAAAAGAAATATGTGTTCTGTTATCTTACTCTCGCTTGCTCGTTTCTTCCAAAACAATGAGGGAGCTTCACATTATGAAATTGCCCGGGCATCATCTGAGCAGAGACGTCAGCACACGTAGCGTTAAGTAGCAGAAATTTAGCTTAGATCCCGCTAGTTCTTTGATTTTTATCTGGGAATATTGTCTGCTTCATTTTCAACATAATTTTCATTTACGTTTCTCGTTACTAAGTTAATCTATGCTTGTCATTTTATCACACGTCATCACATGACCTTTGATTACTCCACTGCGATTTCTTCCCATTTTTCTATTCCTCGGGGGCTCCAACTGTACACAGTACACAGTCAAATTTCATACATCTGATCAATGTATGTTCGCATTTCAGGCACCGCTAACTCATCGCTACATTTGTGAGGCATGATGATTTCAACTGAGACGTCAAAATGTATTGACCAAGATTTTTTTTCCTCGCTTCTACTAACAGAACGGTTGAAGAAATCTAAAGCATTTTCTTAAGTACTACTTGCCTTTGTCAATAAATGTAAAGTACTTTAAATGAGAAAAGATGTGACATTATGCCATCTTTCTCTTCCTTATAACCATTATAAGTATTACTTTGGGAGTTACCCCTGCTATTGATACTATTTTCGCTTCTTTTTTTTTCTAAATCTTCCTGAAATATTTGGTTTACACCTCACTTCTCTTCATGAAAGAATGACAAGAGAATTTTCAGATTTCAAAAACTAAAGTGCTGAATTTGACTCTTTAATTGCTTTTTTTTTTACAACTTGTGCCCGATGAATATTGCTTGAAAGGTATTTTTTCTTGCATTAAATTTGACAAGTTGGAATTTATAACGCAACGAATGTGGCTTATGGTGCGATTATCTGGCGACGAACGTGGATTATGATGAGATTGTCTGGCGACGAACATGGCTTATGATTAGATTTTCTGGTGACGAACGTGGCTGATGGTGCGATTGTCTGGCTTGCTGTGAATTTCGCTTTTGTTGAGGCCACTTCATGGTGTGAAATTAACCACGACGAATTATTATTAATACCAGGTTTTTGGTCACACCATGTCGTACCTCAACTAAACATTGCAGAGACGAGATTGTGAAAATGTTACTAGGAGACATGTATCTAAGTATGAGAAAATAACGTTAGATTGGATGTGTTACGCCATAGCGTCCAGATGTGTTGTGGCATATGGGTTGTAAGCTTTTATTGAAAGTGTATTAATTCGTGGATGGGAAATAGCTCTGGTAAGCAAGAGTGTTCAAATGAAGTATTGAATTTCAATGCGTAACCTTAAATGAAAATTATTAATATTTCGGGACGCCAAATCCCCCGATAAATGGACATGTATAATTGTCGTACGGTAGGTTAATTGGTTTATTGGGTCCAGTCTAAGTAAAGAGTAAAGGTTGACTGTTACACGAGAATGTAAAGAAAATAGATTTCACAGGTGGTAAGTTGCCTAAGAAAAATTCTCCGAATCTTTTGGCCGAATATCATCACCAACCAAGATCTGCTTACTCGGAGCAAGCAAGAGGACATGCACACCATCATAGCTGGCAGACGCTGGAGCTGGGTTGGCCATGTCCTCAGAAGAGACCCCGATGCCATCACAAGAACAGCTATGCTATGGACCCCTGAAGGAAAACGAAAGAGAGGCCGACCAAAAACAACTTGGCGGAGGACTGTGGAGGCTGAGATGCAAAGAATGAACCAGAGTTGGGGCACTGTACGAAGGATGGCCGCCGACTGAGCAAAGTGGAATCAGTTTGTTGTTGCCCTACAAGACGCCACCAGGCGTAATGACCACTGACTGCTTTGACGGTCGGCGGCTAAGGATCAAAGAAGAAGAAGTTGAGGGAAAGATATGTCTCTGGAGTAAGTAGGTTTCTCTCATCCAGCCTATCCGTACAACTATGCTTTATTATAAGACAGTCTTTGCCTCCCTGTCTAATGAAAGAACAGGTTACTCTATATACACACAACAATATGTGACTTCAATGACACACAAACGTGAAAAACTAAGAATAAATGGGTGTGGGTCTGACCAACAAACAAAGTTAAGTTTTCGTGTTGTCTATTATCACTAAAACAGTTTTTACAACATCAAGTTACCCAAAGAATATCAAGAAAAGCATTTACTCGTACATATAGAGGAAGTAAAGGAGAATGGTGCGCCTTCGCCTTATAGGAAAAATAACCCAAAGAAAATATTTACCCAACGGTTGAAGGTTAGCACTAGGTTTACAGAATAACAATATTGGTACAATAAAAGACCAAGTAAATTAAACAGATTCAAATAAAACAACCAAAAATTAATAGATAATTTCCAGCAACAATAAAATAAACACACGCTCTCTCATTCATGTGGCCACCTCTCACACTCTTACCTATTTTGTATTTCTTCCCTTGGGTCTGTGGTATCCCTTGTGTAGTGAAATTGACAGAGATACAACGGTAAAATATCTCCAAAGATAACATGTAAGGATAAAAACATAATGCGTAGGCTGCGAATAGTACATGATCGCCTAGACCGCGGGTCATCATCCTCCATAAAAATTGACTTGCTAGACAGGAGGGGAACGGCGGATCAAAAAGGAAAAAAATATGACTGGAAAGATTGCGTGAGACTGGAAAGGCTAAGGAGACGCAATTGGGGGGGAAACGGAGACAAGTCACGTTTCCCAAGTTGACATAAAAAGTAAGCAACTCGACAGAAGGGACCATAGATATGTTACGCCACAGTCATTTATTGGACGCTTTTGCGCGATACCAAGGCCTTGATTTGAATTCAGCGGCTAAACGCAGATGTTAGGAATATTACAAAAATTAAAAAGTACTTTTTTCTTAATATTAATGTTAGGAATATAAAAATTAGCTGGCCGGATGGCCCATTCTGAGCAGTGAACAAATATGTTCTTAATTTTACAGACGGATAGATAATATTGAAGATAATGACAAAAGACAGTGTAGTCACATCATCGACAGACTGTATTGAATCTAAAAGTGTCGCTAATTGCACAAAAAAACACGACCTCGAGACGCAGGTGTTCAAATCTACGTAGTATGGAAGAGAGGGACATTTGTGGTGGCTGTGTCTAAAAATAACTTTTAACGACAAAATTTTGGAGGGGAGAGAAAGGTTGGGTCAAAAATCAAGTACATTTTGTAGAAACACAAGTAGAGACGGACAGACTAACAGATAAACATCCATACTTGACTGAAGCATTACTGAAATGACTTTATGGTAGGAAATTTGAAATTCAAATAAACCTAGGCAGTGATTGGCCACAGACAATCATATCATTAGCGCTCAGACGCGAAAGTGGGGCCATTCTTCAATAGTTGTTCAGTGATAGACACAGATTTTAAAGTGTGGTGATTTCCATATGAAAGAAAGTGTAAGAAGTTTAGGGACGCCATACTATAGCCAGCAGCTCAGCTGAGTTTTGCTAGCAATTCTGTGTTATTTATTCATAATCTGGTAAGATTGAAATTATTTCCTTATATATATTTTGAATATTGTTTCATGTTCGAGTGATTTGATACTGCCATATCGAAATCTAGCCTTACAAACAAGTAGGGATTTGCTCTAGACCCCCCGCCCAAGTCAGGGTCTAGGGACCAACAATGTACATAAACTCCAGCAAGGGTTAGGCAAGACAGATCGAGTGTTGAGAATAATGAAACATATTACCTATCCTCTTTTAGGGCAGACAACTAATAAATATTTTTCAGAACCTATAGTCTGGGAGGATCTATCTGATGTAAAACCACCATGGTAAATGTGCTGTTTGGTCAGAGAGATCTGACCTGTCTGTATGATGTGGTTGTTGTGTCAGTGTTGTGTCCAGACGTGGGTAGAGAATAGATTTTGACACATGGCCCATACTTTGATTGCAGAGCTGTGAGTTTCTGTTGTCAACAAAGCAGTGTCTATTCAGTTGGTGACTTTACTCGAGTGTATCTGTGCAGTACTTGTGACAGAGACCACCATTATTGCCCGCCAGCACGGAGAGGTGGGACCACCAGATTTCAGCACCAGAGCTACAACTACCAGATGAGTGAGCCTCTGGTCTGCTGGACATTCACCAACGCTTTGTAGTTACTAATATCCCCATAAAAATTCCCACCATTTTCTGGACACTGTGTAGTCAATATAGACAGGTGTGATGAGGCCACCCCAACAGCACAAACATTAACTATCCTCCCAAGTAGATGACTACTAGAACATTTAATAAAACTAACTAGTATAGTACATATATATGTACACTATTGCATTTATGATATAATATTCCATGCATTTCTTTCATAATCTCTAAATCCTTTTAAGTTCTGGTCAACCTAAAAAATTGATCCAGAACAAAATAAATGTAATATAATTCTATCAAAAAATTTTACACACGTGAGTTAGTTCAGTGTATTTTAACATTTATTAATATTATTAGTCTTGTTGAATATCTGTGGGTATATCTATAACCTATTACACCACACTACATAGCATAACCCTAGACACTTTACGTAGCCACATTCATTAAAAAAAAAATTAAGTGTGAGGTCGTAGTGGTAGCAAGAAAGGCCTTCTGACAATTCTCAACTACATTTTATCTCAGGAGCCTTCACAGCTGGCCTCATACAATTACATTTAGTAATATCACCATCATACAATACCATCAACACCACTACATAAATTGGGGTCTTGTCCAGGGATAATTAGCCCAACAGTAATATTAGGATCTCCTGGTGGGAGAAATAAAAGTAGGGAAATAAATTGTAAAATTCCCTTTAAAATTAAAAGTGTCCCTGCAGATAAAAGTTGGTGAATCTTCACAGCCAGTAATAATTAATTAGTTAACTGGTTGGTTAGAATTGGTTAGACTATAGTCATAAGAAGTACTTAGTGTATTTACTGGTTAGAGATTTATCTTGTATATTATTATATTGTCTAAAAAGTATGGCGGAGCTGGCAAAATTTAGATCAGCTGCTGTGCTCACCGCGAAGGAGATGGGAATGGATGGTCAAATTTTAATTCAATACGTAACGGCTGAATGTGATAAATATATTGAACGGGAAGAAAGGAGATTAGAAAAAGAGGCTGAAAGAAAATTGGAGTCTGACAGGTTGGTTGAAGAGAAGAAGTTAGAGGCTGAGACTAAGAGGCTGCAAATTGAGGCAGAAGAAAAACGACTGCAAATTGAGGCAGAAGAAAAACGACAGCAAAGGGAGGCAGAAGAAAAACGACAGCAAAGGGAGGCAGAAGAAAAAAGGTTGACTGCCGAAAGGGAGGCAGAAGATAGAAGGTTGCAGAGGGAGCACGAATTACGACTAAGGGAGCTGGAATTACAAGGCCAGGCTCCTGAAAATGGTGCCAGCCCTTTTGCCTCAGATGCTACGCCCAGTCTGGGAGCCTCAAACTCAGCTATGGGGTTTCATTTAGACCATTTTGTTGAAAAAGACGATGACATAGAGGGGTACCTAGGACGTTTTGAGTTATTAGCTACTACCTATGGGTTAGAGAGAGAGAGGTGGAGCTTAAAGCTATCACAAGGATTGAGAGGTACTTCTTATGAAGTATTTGCCAAAATGAACAGGGAAGACCAAGACAATTATGACATGTTAAAGCAGGCTTTGTTATTAAGGTACGAGAAGAATGGTGAATTTTATCGTAAGAAATTTAGAAATGCCAAACTGTTGTCTGGGGAGACATACCACCAATTCTCTGCTAGACTAGAAACCTATTTGGAGAAATGGACGGCTCTGGGGAAGACCCAAGATCTTAAAGAAATGATCATGATTGAGCAATTGAGAGAGTCCATGGCTCCAGACATGAGAAAATTTCTCATGGAACAAGGTGCAGAGAAGTTGGGGGAAGTTTTAAATGTTGCTGAGAGGTATCAGGCAGCCCAGGCAGAGGTAAGTGGTGCTAAGAAGAAGCACATAGACAATTTTAAAGCTCCACAGCAATTTAATAAATTTGATAATAGAGAGCAGGGAAATAAAGGTAGGACAAACTTTGAGCGGCCAAGAAATGACTATCGCGACAGAAACTCACAGTTCAATGACCAAAAGTTCAATGAAAGAAAACCGTTGAACCAAGGAAAAAGATGGTGTAAATGGTGCAAGAAGGATAACCATAACACCGAATTTTGTAGAAGGAAACCTTCAAACATTGCTGCAATGAAGTCGGGGACGCGAAGATTAAAGGTTAATCCTAATGGACAACAGGAACCTTATCACCCCCCAGTTTGTGAGGATGTTATTTGTAATGGGGTCACCATAAGGTGCCTTTATGATACAGGTTTGGATTATGATTCAGTTGTGAAGTCTAGCCTAGTGGACCCAAGTCAGTATACCACAGAAACAGTGGAAATACAAGGGGCGACTAAGGACATACCACTCATGACACTTCCCATCGCAAGGATAACGGTGAAAACTCGCTATGTGGAAGGGAGAAATCAGAGCAGCAGTGATAGATGAACCAATCTACCCTCTGATATTGGGGTGTAGATACGTCTTCTTGGGGAATCCCGAGAAACCTGTGATCATGGCGACAGTGCAGACCAGGTCACAGAAGAAGGAGGAAGAAGGTGAACCTATAAATGCTCATCCAGAGGAGATGAGGAAGGCGCAGGCTGAGGATAGGACACTCAAGCCCTGTTTTAAAAAATTGCCCAAATGCCACACACCTCCGAGCAAGGGGGAATATTTCATGAAGAACAAACTCTTATACAGGAAGGCCGGAACTGGAACAAATGGTCACAACCAGCTGGTTCTTCCCATTTCATATAGAGATAAAGTGATGGAACTCGGGCATGCGATTCCCTTCAGTGGTCACATGGGGATCAGCGCCACAGGACAGCGTATAGCTTGTCATTACTTCTGGCCAGGGATAACGGAGGATATAAAAAAGATATGTCAAATCCTGCCCAGAATGTCAAAGGGTAGCTCCAAAGCACTGGACTGCTCCTGCAACTCTAGGGGAAATGCCCATAGTGGGAACACCTTTTGAGAGGGTTGCAGTGGATATTGTAGGACCTCTCACTCGGACCAAGAGGAGGAACAGTTACATCCTTACTCTGGTGGACACTTGTTCTATGTGGGGAGAGGCGGTAGCCCTGCCATCAATTGATTCAAAACATGTAGCAGAGGCACTACTTACAATATTTACCCGATTAGGATTCCCGCATCAAATCTTGACGGATAATGGTTCTCAGTTCAAGGGAAAACTAACGGAAGAAGTTTTTAAGCTATTTCAAGCCAGACACTTTCATTGTAGTCCGTACCATCCACAAGGGAACGGCCAGGTAGAGAGGTTCAATGGGACTCTCATTTCTATCCTGAGAAAGCTGGCACACGAAAAACCGGATCTGTGGGATCAATTCCTGCCCGCCGCATTGTTTGCGTACCGGGAGGTACCACATAGTTCAACCGGGATGGCTCCCGCAACTCTGCTATTTGGGAGGCCAATAAAAGGTCCATTAGAAGCGTTATTAAGGACCTGGACAGATGAGAAGGCGGAAGAGACTGTTACCTCATCGTATCAATATGTGAACGAACTGACCACTCGTTTGAAAGCTGGATGGAAACTGGCAAATGATAATTTGAAACAAGCCAGGAAGAAACATGCAGCATATTTTAATAGGAAGGCAAAGGACAGGGAACTGGCAGTCGGAGAGAAGGTGCTGCTTCTACTACCCGGAAGCCAGAATAAATTACAAATTGGTTGGCAAGGTCCATATACGGTTCTAGAGAAGGTGTCTAGAACAAACTATAAAATTGACAAAAAGGGGAAGGAAAAAGTTTATCATGTAAACCTGTTAAAGAAGTATCTGGACAGACCACTCCAGGAAAGCACCCCCTTATTGACCTTGGCTATTGCAACCCAGATGCAAAAAGAACCACTCACCTCACATGAATACCCATTACATCCTTGTGAAACAGCAGCGCAGGTAAAAGTCAGTAAGCACCTGACTAAAAACCAGAGGGAGAGAGTTCAACAGGTTCTGGAGGAACATACAGATGTATTAACAGATAAACCAGGCCATACAAATTTGCTACAGTATGACATGAAACTGGTAGACTCAAACCCAATCTGTATGAGAGCCTATTCTATTCCGTTCGCGAAGGAGAAGGCATTGAAGGAAGAAATAGAGTATTTGTTGAAGGAGGGGATTATTTCGCACAGTGAATCATCTTTTAGTTCTAGTGTCGTTTTGTTGAGAAAACCGTCTGGGGAACACAGACTGTGCATAGATTACAGGAAACTGAATGCTGTCACAGAAGGACAAGTGGATCCATTACCAGACACAAAACAGTTATTTGCCAGACTGAACAAGGCAAAATACTTTTCAAAGGTGGATCTTAGTAAAGGCTATTACCAGATCCCAGTGAAGCCTGAAGTGAGACCTTATTTGGCTTTTAGCACTTCAGATGGACATTATGAATTCAATATGCTACCATTCGGACTGAAAAATGCTCCGAGTGTGTTTTTCAAGGATGATGCGAAAATTGTTGGATCCCCTGAATAACCCATGTATCACGAATTTCATGGATGATATTCTCGTCGCCACAGAGACATTTGAAGAACACATTGAAGCTCTGGAGATGTTGTTTGTTAGACTTCGGGAGGCGAATTTGACTGCTAGGCCAACAAAATGTTGTATTGGATGTAAAGAGTTGGAATTCTTGGGGCACACTGTATATCAGGGTAATATGACCCCTGATCCTAAGAACTTGGAAAAACTGCAGAGAGCACCTAGGCCACAAACAAAAAAGGACGTGCGATCATTCGTGTCGTTATGCGGATTTTATCAGAAATACATCAAAAATTTTAACGCTATTTGTGCTCCTCTGACTGATCTGACTCGCAAGGGACTTCCAGATAAAATTATTTGGACTGCACAATGTGAACTAGCGTTCCAAGAGTTAAAGGAAAAACTCACTAGCAAGCCTATTCTCAAACTGCCTGATTTGACACAGGACTTTGTCTTAAGAACCGATGCAAGTAATGTAGGACTCGGAGGGGCTTTGTTGCAAAGATCATCTTCACCTGATGGGGAACTGAAACCAGTCGCTTATGCAAGCCGTAAATTGAATGTCGGTGCAGATTTCCTCAGTCGGCACCCCTGTGATCAAAATTAGAGTAGTGGCAGACGTGAGGAGTAATTTTACCTATGTGTATCGCTGGTTTTGGAACTTGCCATAGGCATGTTTTCAAGTGGGGAGATGTGTAGTGAAATTGACAGAGATACAACGGTAAAATATCTCCAAAGATAACATGTAAGGATAAAAACATAATGCGTAGGCTGCGAATAGTACATGATCGCCTAGACCGCGGGTCATCATCCTCCATAAAAATTGACTTGCTAGACAGGAGGGGAACGGCGGACCAAAAAGGAAACAAATATGACTGGAAAGATTGCGTGAGACTGGAAAGGCTAAGGAGACGCAATTGGGGGGGAAACGGAGAAAAGTCACGTTTCCCAAGTTGACATAAAAAGTAAGCAACTCGACAGAAGGGACCATAGATATGTTACGCCACAGTCATTTATTGGACGCTTTTGCGCGATACCAAGGCCTTGATTTGAATTCAGCGGCTAAACGCAGATGTTAGGAATATTACAAAAATTAAAAAGTACTTTTTTCTTAATATTAATGTTAGGAATATAAAAATTAGCTGGCCGGATGGCCCATTCTGAGCAGTGAACAAATATGTTCTTAATTTTACAGACGGATAGATAATATTGAAGATAATGACAAAAGACAGTGTAGTCACATCATCGACAGACTGTATTGAATCTAAAAGTGTCGCTAATTGCACAAAAAAACACGACCTCGAGACGCAGGTGTTCAAATCTACGTAGTATGGAAGAGAGGGACATTTGTGGTGGCTGTGTCTAAAAATAACTTTTAACGACAAAATTTTGGAGGGGAGAGAAAGGTTGGGTCAAAAATCAAGTACATTTTGTAGAAACACAAGTAGAGACGGACAGACTAACAGATAAACATCCATACTTGACTGAAGCATTACTGAAATGACTTTATGGTAGGAAATTTGAAATTCAAATAAACCTAGGCAGTGATTGGCCACAGACAATCATATCATTAGCGCTCAGACGCGAAAGTGGGGCCATTCTTCAATAGTTGTTCAGTGATAGACACAGATTTTAAAGTGTGGTGATTTCCATATGAAAGAAAGTGTAAGAAGTTTAGGGACGCCATACTATAGCCAGCAGCTCAGCTGAGTTTTGCTAGCAATTCTGTGTTATTTATTCATAATCTGGTAAGATTGAAATTATTTCCTTATATATATTTTGAATATTGTTTCATGTTCGAGTGATTTGATACTGCCATATCGAAATCTAGCCTTACAAACAAGTAGGGATTTGCTCTAGACCCCCCGCCCAAGTCAGGGTCTAGGGACCAACAATGTACATAAACTCCAGCAAGGGTTAGGCAAGACAGATCGAGTGTTGAGAATAATGAAACATATTACCTATCCTCTTTTAGGGCAGACAACTAATAAATATTTTTCAGAACCTATAGTCTGGGAGGATCTATCTGATGTAAAACCACCATGGTAAATGTGCTGTTTGGTCAGAGAGATCTGACCTGTCTGTATGATGTGGTTGTTGTGTCAGTGTTGTGTCCAGACGTGGGTAGAGAATAGATTTTGACACATGGCCCATACTTTGATTGCAGAGCTGTGAGTTTCTGTTGTCAACAAAGCAGTGTCTATTCAGTTGGTGACTTTACTCGAGTGTATCTGTGCAGTACTTGTGACAGAGACCACCATTATTGCCCGCCAGCACGGAGAGGTGGGACCACCAGATTTCAGCACCAGAGCTACAACTACCAGATGAGTGAGCCTCTGGTCTGCTGGACATTCACCAACGCTTTGTAGTTACTAATATCCCCATAAAAATTCCCACCATTTTCTGGACACTGTGTAGTCAATATAGACAGGTGTGATGAGGCCACCCCAACAGCACAAACATTAACTATCCTCCCAAGTAGATGACTACTAGAACATTTTAATAAAACTAACTAGTATAGTACATATATATGTACACTATTGCATTTATGATATAATATTCCATGCATTTCTTTCATAATCTCTAAATCCTTTTAAGTTCTGGTCAACCTAAAAAATTGATCCAGAACAAAATAAATGTAATATAATTCTATCAAAAAATTTTACACACGTGAGTTAGTTCAGTGTATTTTAACATTTATTAATATTATTAGTCTTGTTGAATATCTGTGGGTATATCTATAACCTATTACACCACACTACATAGCATAACCCTAGACACTTTACGTAGCCACATTCATTAAAAAAAAATTAAGTGTGAGGTCGTAGTGGTAGCAAGAAAGGCCTTCTGACAATTCTCAACTACATTTTATCTCAGGAGCCTTCACAGCTGGCCTCATACAATTACATTTAGTAATATCACCATCATACAATACCATCAACACCACTACACCTTGGTACATTTATTCCATGAACATAATCCCTACTGTTTCTGTTGACTAATGTATCACTCTAGCTGTCGAGGATACAAATTGGCCCCAGTTCATCCCACCAAAATACGCCGAATAAGTTTACCTCCACGATAAATCCTGGTGACGATATGAGTCATTGTGGTAAAGTGGGATGTTATAAATATTTATAGGGGACTTAGTGTACTGACTGAGATCAGATGTGAAGGTATATATATATCTAATAAGAGTAGTGTATTATATATAACCTTACTTGCTGCCACATATGTATACCTCAGTCAGAATTATTCTGGAATAGTGTGATGACTACGTTATATGTCTAGGGTGTGTGTATGATGAAGTGTAAGTCATAACAACAACAGACAGATAAACAATTTAATTTATTCCACCACACTTGACAACACTGTGACACTCACATACATGAAACACTCTACGAGGATATCTTAAAGGAGTCACTGATAACTTTTCAAATAACAATATGTATTCAGTGCTGTCATGAATAAATATGTGTCCTGATTCAAATACAAATGGAACCAGGAATCACAATCAATTTTAATTACAAGTTATATGTACAGAATTTATCAATATGAATCTTGTAGTGACATATATTTTTAATAGTATCCTATGTGTGTCAGTTGTGTAGTAGTAATATGAGGTAATACTGGTTTTGTTTTGTTCAAGCTCTGTTGGTATTTGTCATCATGACTTCAATAGTTTGTCTTTATTGGAACTAGTATTGGAGATGTTCTCAGTTCCTGATATTAAAACATTTAATTTCCCCTCTTAATTGTATTTTACACTGTCATTTTAAGATGGGGGTACATAATGTTGAGCTCAGCTGGCCACATCAGCTTATCTTGCGTGATGGCGGCAGGAAAAGACTCCTCTGCTCGATTTCTCCCCTGGGCTCTGGAGACACCTCACTTATAGCTAAATGGACCAAGGAGTATGCTGTCCGACTCTGGATTCAGCAAAGCTCTGACCAGGTGCTGCTCAATAACGTTAAGACCACAGTCCCTGAAAACAAGAAGGATGTACCTTCTACTTCATAACTAATTGATACTCTAGTTCTACACTGAGCACAATACATCACAAACATTGAGTTCAGAGCGTTAGGCCAACTGTCAGCTTCATCTGAAATACTTTATACCAGTATTTCCCTCCCTAATGGTTACTACGCCTCTGCAATTCCAGCATTATTTCTGTCTAATCAATAATCTAGGTGTCAGTGTACTGTTTGGCCATTCCATGCCGTTTTACTTTCCTCCGACACCTTCTGTTCAGGCTGGAGCATTATAGGCTTTACATCATGTTTGCTACTGAACTACACATATATACAGGCATAAATTAACAATTTACATTCAATTTTCATTAAAAGATATTGAATATTTCAAGCTTACCACAATTCATAGAATAATAAACAGTTTCGTTGACTGGCAATGGATATAGCACAACTCCGATCTGCCGATGTTCCAGGCTTTATTTTATATAAAATATACACTGGTGCTCAACGTACTGCTTCTTAGTAGGTTTATTACAAGATGTGGCAATGAACAGACGCTCTGAATCAAGTATATTCGCAGCTCTACCCAATGAAACCACGTCTCCACATCTTTTCAAAAAAGTACCCCTTCTATTCGTTTCCCATAACAACGCAATATAGTATTTATAGCCCGACCAATCGTGTTTAGTCTTATATTTGTTGCGCTCCAATCAATTAGGAGTTAACATGGTAGGCTATTTCCGTAACGTAAGGTTTTTTCAAACACGTTATAAAAAAATTTTATGAGCAGAAATGATTTCATGCTGTCAGGCACCCCCACTATTTTATTTTGGTTATAATTTGGTAATGCCTAGACTATTTGCGTAACGTTTTACATATTCTTTGTCAGCAAGCCCTAAGGAACCCAAATATACAAATTTAAACGAGCTAAGTGGCTGCGTTTAAAATATGCAATTTCTTCTACCTCCTGTTTCGAAGATGTGCTGTCTGGGTACTGTAATGTTTTCAAACGTAAACCCATCTAATGTTATCTTTTCTAATAAGCGTTTTTCAGGATTTTAGAACCTAACTCTGGGAAGGTTAGTGTTTTTATCACTGTCCGTCTGAAAAAAAGTTAGTGCATGTGGTCTTACACGCGTGATAGTAGTAATTGTGTATCGCGCGACGCGTGTTGGGGTGGCATTAATAGCGAGACACGTGTTTAGTGTTGCATGCGTTCCTGATTTTCAGCCCTCCCTTCTTTCTATTTGAGTCCATCTGTTCGTTCGTTTTGGTAACGTAGTATAATTAATGTTAGGATTAATTTAGGTCATTACGCAGTGTGCCTCTCAATGTTTTTCTTAGAAATGCAATACCCGTTTTAATGTGTTGTGGAAACGCTTGTATTTATGCAGTGGCTTATATTTAACGTGGAAACGTTACAATTTGCAGACGAAGCATAAAACAAAGGGGGATTTCGAGTACATTCTTTGTGACAGCACTGTTATTTTACCATTGCTCTTTTCTTTATTAGAATTTATTTGTTAGGCTTTATATTTACCTGATAATTTATATATGTGGATTAGAATATTTCACGACACCTCCCCTCTTAAAACAGACATCCCATGTCAGTCCTTTATTCTATATACACATAGATAAATGTAAGTCAACTTGACTTTACTCTGCTGTGGTGCTATCATGGTTTTATGTAGTTGGGTCCATTCAGAGTAGGCACTACTCTGAAATCTGCCTCAGACTTCTACAACCAATAATATATTTCGGTTATGTTACTGAACAGCCGCAAGTGTGAGTGCTTGTCTTAATGCTGCTTCGCAACACGTATTCACCATTTCTCTTCTCTGAGTCTGCGCAATGACATGTCCAGAGAACATTATATTTCCCTCAAAATGTACGTTATGAGGAGATAACATATACCTGGTGATAGCAGAGTTTTCGTAGTGGATCCCATAATCTTCTTATTATCCTGTATGAAACATTCGGAATATCCTCAATCAAAGAGGCAACTCAGGGATTCATTACGTTCCTCCGAAATGTTTACATCCAACAATTTTCTCATCATTCTAGAGAAGACACTAGGCGCATTCTTCAATCCAAATGGCAATCTATTAAACTCATAGTGTCCTTCTGAGGTACTAAAAGCTAGGTATGGTCTAACCTCAGGCTTTACTGGAATCTGATAGTATCCTTTACTCAGATCCACTTTTGAGAAATATTTAGCTTTATTTAGTCTGGCAAACAGCTGATTTGTATCCGGCAATGGATCCACCTGTCCTTCTGTAATAGCATTCAGTCTCCTGTAATCTATACAGAGTCTATGTTCTCCAGAGGGCTTCCTTAAGAGTACAACCCCGGAACTATACGAAGATTCACTGTGCGAAATAATTCCTTCCTTCAACAGATAGTCCATCTCTTCCTTCAAAGCTTTCTCCTTAGCAAACGGAATCGAATATGGTTTCATACAGACAGGTGTGGGGTCTATCAGTTTCATATCATATTCCAATAGGTTTGTATGCCCTGGTCGGTCTGTTAACACCTCTGCATGATTATTTAGAACCTGATGCACTCTCTCTTTCTGAGTTTTCGTTAAATGTGTACTGATTTTCACCTGTGCTGCTGTCTCACAGGGGTGTAATGGATATTCAAATGATGAAAGTGGTTCCTTTTTCATCTCCATGGCGATGGACAAGGTCAACAAGTGTGTCTCTTCCTGATGTTTTCTTTTCAAATATTTCTTCAGGAGATTCACATGATAGATTTTTTCTTTCCCCTTCTTATCTATCTTATAATTTGTTCTAGACACCTTCTCTAAAACTGTATATGGACCCTGCCATCCAATTTGTAACTTATTCTGACTCCCGGGCAAAAGAAGCAGTACTTTCTCTCCCACAGCCAAATTTCTGTCTTTCGCCTTCCTGTTATAATAGGCAGCATGTTTCTTCCTGGCTTGTTTCAAATTTTCATTGGCAAGTTTCCAGCCAGTTTTTAAACGAGTGGTCAGCTCATTCACATATTGGTATGAAGATGTAATGTTTTCCTCTGCCTTTTCATCAGTCCACGTTCTTAAGAAAGCTACATATGGACCTTTAATTTTGTGGACCTATTTGTCCATGCACCGGTATGGTCTCTTCCACTCGAAGCTCTATAGTGATGATTTTTCCTCCCAGAATTATCATTCACAAAACGACCGCTACCAATTCTTTTCCTGGGGCTTTCTCCCCACTTAAAATTCTTGATGAGAGATTTCCTCTCTACATCCTCTTCCTCCAGTTTGTTTAAGTCCGATTGAGGGATTTTCGGTTTATCCTGGGGTAAGACATCTTTTTGCACTCTCCGCATAGTGGCCATTGTAAAACAGTTAAGTGAAGCTTGTCCGTGAAAAGGGGCTTCCCATTCCATTTGGTCCACTTTATCAAATCTATTTTTCTTTTTATTATCAGGCCTAATTTTGCCCCGTGGCGTGTCCAGGTCCTGATCCATGTTCCCACTTGTGGGTGTTCCCTCATGTGCTATGCTACACCTTTCTACAAAATTCTCAATGTCCCATCTTGCTTTGGGCCAATAATAATTGTGAGCCACCTTTTGAATGATGGTACCTATTTTCTCATGGTCCCCATCTGGTTTCACATGTAGGCTCCTTATTAAGTCTGCCCTATATCTTTTAGGAAGTACCAGCTGTCCCTGACCTTTGGATCTAGCTCTAGTCTTCCTATACATCAACTTGTTTTTCATGTAAAAATCTCCCTTGCCTGGAGTTGTATGACAAGTTGACAATTTTCTGAAACAAGGCTTGAGTGTTTTATCCCCAGCCTGTGCCTTCCTCATCTCTTCTGGAGTGGTATCCAACATAATATCCTCCTCCTGTCTTGAGGTCGACCTGACCTGAAGGGTGGCCATATACACAGGTTTCCTTCTGCAACGGTCAGTGTCATGATTGTCCATCTGACAATTCTTACACCACCTTTTTCCTTGGTTGAAAGATTTTCTTTCATCATATTTCCTTTCATCAAATTGTGGGAATTTATTTTTATTTTCATACCGTGGCCTATCAAACTGGTGCTTACCTTTGTTTTGATCCTTAGGATCAAATTTATTAAAGTTCTGTGGTGCCCTAAAGTTATCCACTTGTTTCTTTTTATTACCTGTTACCTCTGCTTGAGCTGATTGATACCTTTCAGCAACATTTAGCAACTCACCCAGCCTCTCTGCACCTTGTTCCATGAGAAACTTTCTCAGGTCTGGAGCCATGGACTCTCTTAGTTGCTCTATAAGGACCATTTCCTTAAGGTCTTGGGTTTTCCCCAGAGAAGTCCATTTCTCCAAGTATGTCTCTATTCGTGCAGAGAACTGGTGATAGGTTTCACCTGACAGTAGTTTAGCATTCCTAAATTTTTTCCTATAAAATTCTGCATTCTTTTCATATCTTAACAAAAGAGCCTGCTTTAGCATGTCATAATTTTCCTGATCACTTCTGCTCATTTTTGCAAAAACTTCATAAGCTGCCCCACGAAGTCCTTGAGATAACTTTAAGCTCCACCTTTCTCTCTCTAACCCATATGTGGTAGCTAATAGTTCATACCTATTTAGATAGCTCTCTATATCATCGTCTTTCTCAACAAAATGATCTAAATGAAAATTCATAGCTGAGGTTGAGGCTCCCTGAGTAACCGTAGCATCAGAGGGAAAGGGACTGGCACCATTTTCAGGCGCATGGCCTTGAAACTCAAACTCCCTTAGTCGTAACTCATGTTCCCTTTGTAATCTCTTCTCCTCCTTTTCTGCTTCCCTCTCTGCAGCTAATTTCTTCTCTTCTCTTTCTGCAGCCTGTCTTCTTTCCTCGGCTTCCCTTTCTGCAGCTAATCTTTTGTCTTCTCTTTCTGCTTCCAATTTCTTAGCCTCAGCCTCAATCTGCAACCTCTTAATTTCTTTTTCAGCCTCTAATTTTCTTTCGGCCTCTTTTTCTAATCTTCTTTCTTCCCGTTCAATAAATTTGTCACATTCAGTAGTGACATAGGAAACCATAACTTGCCCATCTAATCCTAACTCTTTTGCAGTCTGAACAGCAGCAGATCGAAACTTGGCTAGGTCCGCCATTGTCTATCAGGTAAGTTTATAAAATGTCTAACTAACAATTCAATCTCTAAATATATATCTAATGGACAACACAGGCACCGAGAGCTCAACCTTATTTAATTCCACCCAAGGATACCTTTTAATTCTTATTATTCCCTGAAGTGAATTACCCCCAATATTTTAATAGGTAAAGATTCAAAATCCCAAGAGCGAGACCCCAATATATGTGGTAAAGTGGGATGTTATAAATATTTATAGGGGACTTAGTGTACTGACTGAGATCAGCTGTGAAGGTATATATATATCTAATAAGAGTAGTGTATTATATATAACCTTACTTGCTGCCACATATGTATACCTCAGTCAGAATTATTCTGGAATAGTGTGATGACTACGTTATATGTCTAGGGTATGTGTATGATGAAGTGTAAGTCATAACAACAACAGACAGATAAACAATTTAATTTATTCCACCACACTTGACAACACTGTGACACTCACATACATGAAACACTCTACGAGGATATCTTAAAGGAGTCACTGATAACTTTTCAAATAACAATATGTATTCAGTGCTGTCATGAATAAATATGTGTCCTGATTCAAATACAAATGGAACCAGGAATCACAATCAATTTTAATTACAAGTTATATGTACAGAATTTATCAATATGAATCTTGTAGTGACATATATTTTTAATAGTATCCTATGTGTGTCAGTTGTGTAGTAGTAATATGAGGTAATACTGGTTTTGTTTTGTTCAAGCTCTGTTGGTATTTGTCATCATGACTTCAATAGTTTGTCTTTATTGGAACTAGTATTGGAGATGTTCTCAGTTCCTGATATTAAAACAATTTAAATTCCCCTCTTAATTGTATTTTTACACTGTCATTTTAAGATGGGGGTACATAATGTTGAGCTCAGCTGGCCACATCAGCTTATCTTGCGTGATGGCGGCAGGAAAAGACTCCTCTGCTCGATTTCTCCCCTGGGCTCTGGAGACACCTCACTTATAGCTAAATGGACCAAGGAGTATGCTGTCCGACTCTGGATTCAGCAAAGCTCTGACCAGGTGCTGCTCAATAACGTTAAGACCACAGTCCCTGAAAACAAGAAGGATGTACCTTCTACTTCATAACTAATTGATACTCTAGTTCTACACTGAGCACAATACATCACAAACATTGAGTTCAGAGCGTTAGGCCAACTGTCAGCTTCATCTGAAATACTTTATACCAGTATTTCCCTCCCTAATGGTTACTACGCCTCTGCAATTCCAGCATTATTTCTGTCTAATCAATAATCTAGGTGTCAGTGTACTGTTTGGCCATTCCATGCCGTTTTACTTTCCTCCGACACCTTCTGTTCAGGCTGGAGCATTATAGGCTTTACATCATGTTTGCTACTGAACTACACATATATACAGGCATAAATTAACAATTTACATTCAATTTTCATTAAAAGATATTGAATATTTCAAGCTTACCACAATTCATAGAATAATAAACAGTTTCGTTGACTGGCAATGGATATAGCACAACTCCGATCTGCCGATGTTCCAGGCTTTATTTTATATAAAATATACACTGGTGCTCAACGTACTGCTTCTTAGTAGGTTTATTACAAGATGTGGCAATGAACAGACGCTCTGAATCAAGTATATATTCGCAGCTCTACCCAATGAAACCACGTCTCTCACATCTTTTCAAAAAAAGTACCCCTTCTATTCGTTTCCCATAACAACGCAATATAGTATTTATAGCCCGACCAATCGTGTTTAGTCTTATATTTGTTGCGCTCCAATCAATTAGGAGTTAACATGGTAGGCTATTTCCGTAACGTAAGGTTTTTTTTCAAACACGTTATAAAAAAATTTTATGAGCAGAAATGATTTCATGCTGTCAGGCACCCCCACTATTTTATTTTGGTTATAATTTGGTAATTCCTAGACTATTTGCGTAACGTTTTACATATTCTTTGTCAGCAAGCCCTAAGGAACCCAAATATACAAATTTAAACGAGCTAAGTGGCTGCGTTCAAAATATGCAATTTCTTCTACCTCCTGTTTCGAAGATGTGCTGTCTGGGTACTGTAATGTTTTCAAACGTAAACCCATCTAATATATATATATATATATTGTCGTGGTTGAGTAAAGTGTAGAGTATTTGTTGAGTTGGACACTAGTAGTGAAATCGACAAGGGATAGTGGACTGACAGAGTTATAGATTACACACACAGAAAGGTGTAAATAGGAGATGGACTTGAGACAACCTGGAAGAAGATTTATCAAAGTGATCTCTCTCTCCAAGCCTCAACTCACTTTTTCTGTCTAAGCATCTCCTGCTCTCACTCTTTTCTCTTATCAAACATAGAGATTCTAGTAAAGAGCTAAAACAAGTTTAATTATGGATGAAAAGGGTCGGGAACAGCGCATTAATAAATGTGTAAACTTTATTAAAGAAGAAAAGCATGGAATTAATGCATATCATCATACACAGCATAAATTACATCAATAATCAAAATATTCATCAATAGTCATAACTAATCATCAATAACCACCAATAATGCAAATACACACCCACAAACACACACACCACCAACACACATAAAACCTGTAGAACGCGGAGAAAATAACTAAGCTGTCCGACAGAGGGTCCGCTTTCGGGGACCAAAGGCGCTAGCTCCAGAAAGTGTCTTACCGATAAATATCCTTCAAGATGACTGAAGTGAAATACCGAACTTTCCTTGTCGGGCTAAACGTTGGTGACCCCTAATTGCGCGAGGGAACACTGGAAGACGTTGTTTATCTCCTGCTGACCAAATAAACGAACTGAGCGACAGCCTGTCCGCTTTTTTCGTGAGACCAAAGGTGCTAGCTCCAGAAAGTGTCTTACGGATAAATATCCTTCAAGATGAATGAAGTGAAATACCCAACTTTCCTTGTAGGTGCTATACGTTGGTGACCGCTACTTGCGTGAGGGGGGCTGGAACTCTGTCCATAGATGGCTGCTCATACGTGCGAGGTTTTAAGTATCCAGAAAATACACCAGAAGAAGTCACTTGAGGACAAAGAGTCCCAGGCGCGCTTATCCGGCGCTAGGCTCTGCTTGGCTGTAAATCCTGTTTAAACTGGTTTGGCTGTGGTTTGCTGAGTGCCCCGTTTAGGCACAAAAAAGGCGGGTGACATGGAATTCTGCTATAGGCATGCTGGGCGGTTTTGATATTCTGGAAGCCGCAATGCTCTGGCTGGTAATCCAATAGGCGAGTAGAGAACTACTACTGCATTTGGTGATTCCAGATTTAGCGTTGGCTCCGTTGCACTGCGTGAGCTTAACTTGGCGTTGACAAAAGGGGTTTTGATTCAGGAACGGGGTTGACGATTCGTTGCTAGATGTACACAGAAACCCTCTAGATCGAAGAGTATATGACTTTCTTCGCCTGACTGGAGTCTGCTCTAGCGATTCGGTCTCCCTGAAACTGAGACCCAAAAAAAGACACCCTTAACTTCAAGCAACGACAAAATCAATCTAATGTTTTATAACCTAGTCATGCTCCGCTCCTTCCATTCTATCAATTATAGCATGTGCCCGCATAGGCTTAATATCTTTTGTACACCCATGTACCTGTCATTAAATGTTCTGACAGCAAAATCTCTTCCTCTTCTCCCAATCTCAACATACAGGAAACCTAACCTGTAGTTACAGTTAAATGAATATGCTTATTCATCTTACAACATTAAATAAATTTACATAAACAGATTACAGCATTTGACATTACACAAATAAATCGTATGTCCCCTTGGGGAAATATATTAGCATTCCACAAAATGAGTACATAGAAAATGCAATGTTCTTGCTATAATAATACAGTTGTGGCTAAATCATAAGATATAATTATATCTATGCCTGGTGACTGCTTTCAGTGAAAGTTATAGACTAGTGCCTAGCCACACAAGTAAGCATAAAATGATCCTCCCTTGCCACTAGAAATATCTATCAAAAAGGAATAAGTGACTATCTCCTATAATCCAGAGTTATTACCTGCATCTCACTATTCAGTTTTTAAGTGAACAATCTACACCTGACATTATCTTACAGAAATGACAGTTAATTTAGCCTATTCTTACCCCATGATAAGCATCTGTGGACTGATTCTGCCTAGTATCTGTTATTATAAGTTTAACATTTAACCCATGATAAACCGTAACAGTTTAAGCACCACTTAATTAAGGCCGTAGGCAGTGTAATCTTATCACTGAACTAAATTACTAGGAGAAATCCTCAAAAATGAATTCACTTTCCTAACAGATATATATAAAAAGCTAACATGAATATAATATAATAATTATAAGATATGTCAACTCACCCCGAAAATGACTAGAAGATAGGCAAACACATTCTAGTACTGTGTTAAAGTTTGCCTTATCTCATGATGGTCATCTACGGGCCAGGAATATTCACGAATGTCTTTGTCTATTAAAACCCGTCTACTCTTATAGATTACAGAGGACGCTCCTTCCGGACACCTGGCCTGCATATTTCTACGGATGTATCGGCGTAATGCGTAATCACGAGAGTAAGACAAAGGTTTCAGAAGCAATAATTTGCGAAAATTCCCCCAGAGAGACAATCATAATATTATGTGCTCTTTGCTCATCTAAGGGCAAACAACACACAAACTGACCGCGATTGTTATCTCCCCCTGAAACAGATCAAACTCGTTACCCAAGCCTCAAAGAGTACTAGCCGCTCGTGATCAAACGTTTTAAAGCGACCAGAGAAATTCACCTGTTCGGACCACAGGGGCGTTTAGGTAACATTACGTTACCGCTACGCTGACTGTTGAAGAATTTAGTACTGAAAGCCAGCCAAACGCGGGTGGGGTTTGAACAGGTGAAAAATGAAAGATAGAAAAGAAGAATACAAATGTCTAGGAAAACAGAACATTAAAAGAAGTAATCAAATTATGGACAAGATGGTAAAATAGATTATCTGTCTACGTGACATATATATATATATATATATATATATATATATATATATATATATATATATATATATATATATATATATATATATATATATATATATATATATATATATATATATATATATATAGGGTTTATTACAAATATTGAATATGTGAGGGTCCTTGGTGTTTACCGTTTTAAGAGAGGGGAACACTTCTAGAAAATCTGTAAAAATCCGGTTGTTACAAATGATGATGATGGATTTTCTATCGGCCGACTCTTTGTCAGAGTGCCAGTCCTGCACAGTGTATATTTTAGTACTCCACTTGGATTACAACTGTCAGGTGTTGTGAAAAATAACAATAATTTTTCAGATATACGCCACTGTTGGCTGATAAAATAGTATCCTGGATTTGGTAAGTCCAGTATATGACGTATAATGGAAATATAGCCTACAGTATCTGACAGCCTTTGCTTTCCCGTTAGCGTCCTAAGATTTGCTAACAAAATCATGCATTTCTCTGCCTGTCTGACTCACCTTCTAATCCACGCTTCTTTCTACTTGACCACAACAAACGAGTTTGTTTACCAACTTTCGCAACCAGTCATTCATAGCAGGGGGGCGAACCACGTTCGTTTACCCAAGTTTCTCACGCGAGCTGATCTGTCAATATTAGGATAACTTACAGATCGAACGTGGAAAACACGTGGAAGAGTAACGGCCTTTGAAGATTCTCTATAAGGGGAGCTAACCCTTTTGATGTTCATACTTATGGGGAAAAAATTCTTTGATCTCCAGAAACGGGGGAAATCTCGTGATTCCCGTTACACGGTTCCAAGTCTCTGCAACGCCGACAGAGCGACCTTGGAAAACTTTTTCATCTGGGAAATTTAGGTTTCCGATTTCTGGTATGCACAGGAAGCGTGAAAAGTAACATCCTCTAGAGATCATAATACCATGATGTATATAACGGCAGCTTCCTAAACTCGAAATCAGTTGTCGCTCAGTATTTTGGATAATCTAAGCACGTTATTCTAGAACCACTGTGGGAGTTGTGTTAATAGCATTTCGAGGGGATTGTTTCACTTCTGATTTGTGGTAATAGAAATGAGCATTTTCGTGATTTAATGTGTTAAATTTACCATTATAATTCACTTGGATTTTCTAGCCTTAAAACTAGTAAATTAAATAACGCGTAACTATTTTTATTCCGGATGTTTCAGTTGTGAGGTTAATTTTAATCACCCGCTTCTCACACAAGAAGATACGGTTTAGTTGACTGTTTAAGTGCTAGGGCGACTATAATGACCGAATAGGATTCACGTTTACTTCATTTTGTGTTTTATAGTAAGTGACTATTGTTTATACCGTATGACTAAACTAACCGGCGCCGACAATAAAATCACTATTAACGACAGGCGATATTTGTAAGTGCGCGTAAGGGCAATAAAACAATAAGTGACATTGTGAGCTGATTGTTAACGCGCGCACAGAGGGGCGGGAAGGTGCATACCTTTGTCCGATCTGAAAAGTGCTGAGCGGGCGAAAAGCTGCCCGTATAGTTGTAAATAAAGACACCATGTGCCTTCTGACTTTAATCAAGACTGACGGAGATGATAAGAGATCGTCTCGTCCCCTTCCGTGTGTATATACGTAGAGACATATAACAGTAGCATTTTTCATAATGTTTCTCTATTTTTGCAAACCTGATCACAGAGCGGCTAGCGGTCTTCTTTTTCTTTTTTATTGTGGTCCTTGGTTTCATGTATTGATTGATGAATGGTGTCGTCATCTTGGCTTACACGTTCCCAAGGTCATTTGTGAACAGGAGTGGCCAGAGAGGCACATAAACATTTTTCTAAAGAAAAAAGTTAACTGGACTTACAAATACCCAGATATTAATTTCAATTTTATCAGCCCACTGTGGAGTAATAAAAGTAACATTAACATCTGACTTTTGACAGTCGTATTCTCGGATTTATCCAGCAAGTTACGAGCCCCTTCAGTCATAACTGACTATGGGAATGCGCCCCTGAGGTGACAGCCCTCAGCTGCTTATTTTCCTGGTGCTACTTTCGACCTTTTCTCCTCACCTCTGCTTCTTGTGTGAGCCTCTCTTCACCCAATCTGAGGTGGCGCCGTAAATAGCATCGCCACTCAGTGCGATCGGCAGCTTCATCCTCCCATGTTGCTGGATCCATGTCCAGTGCCCTCATATCTCTCTTGCACACATCTTTGAACCTCAGCTGTGGTCGCCCAACTGTTCTCTTGCCATCTGCTAATTGTCAGTAGAAGATATCTTTTGGGATGCGACCATCTTCCATGCGGCGAACATGGCCAAGCCAGCGAAGTCTGCGCTGTCTAAGAAGCGTATACATACTTTGAAGGCCAGCATGTGACAACACCTCGACATTTGTCACTTTATCTTTCCACGAGATGCCGAGGATGCGGCGTAGACACCGCAAATGGAAGGTATTGAGCCTTCTTTCTTGCTTAGCATAGGTCGTCCAGGTCTCGCTGCCATATAGGAGTGTGCTGGTGACGCAGGCATTATATACCGCAGCTTTGGTCTTCATTGTGAGTTTAGAGTTTCCCCAAACACGCGATGTGAGGCGGGCAAAGGCAGCTGTAGCTATTCGAGGTGACATTGTTGATTCAGGAGTACACCACCAAAATTGGCGTCCACCTTATTAATTTATTGTCAAGGCTGGACTGGGGCCAAATTTGGCACTGAACACTGACATTATCTATATCGATAAATATATTCAGGATACCTGTACATCAACGGAGATATCATCAAGATTAGGTAAGGAGCGAGACCGTGGCCACGTATGACAGAGAGAGAGAGAGAGTATTTTTCTTGTTACGGTAACTTGTACCAAACTGATTATTCTGCTTTAAAAATTGTTTACTTTACTGAGTAGCACTTATTAGGAACTTTGCTTACCTTACTGTCTATGCTATAACATAGTGCTGACCTTTGACCTTTGGGGTTTATTAACTTGTTGGGTTCTTTTTCTCAATAAAGGGAGGGCACATGAATTCTGTTGATTTTCTATGCATATAATTCTGATTTTATTTGATATTCTTTAGATATTTGATGTTGTAAAGTTTAATAACAATAAACAACAAAGGAACTTACCTTTGTGTGTTGGTCAGACCCATACCCAATTTTAAAATAGTTTTTTTCACCTTTGTGTGTCTTGTAGTCCCATAGTTGTGTGTGCGTGTATAGTTAAACTTATATGTTCATATAGGGAGCGAAAGATTGTCTTATAATAAATTATAGACGTATAGATAGGCTGGACTAGAGGAACTACTCATTCCAGAGACAGATCTTTTCCTTAAACTATTCACTCGTGAAATCTATTTCTTACACCTTTATTCTCTCGTATTTACTACTCTCAACTCTGCTCAGACGGGACCATAAATATATTTCAAACCTATCTAAAATTTACGACACAGTATTATAAGGTACTGTCATACAGTATCTCGGCTTGTACACGCTTAACCAATGGAAATGGAAAAGAAAAAGAAAAGACCGCTGGTTCGTCCACTTGGGATCAGGTCTGCTAAAATACAAGAAACATTTTATGGGAAAATGCTACCACTCTATGTAAATATAAATATATATGACATATGGCAGGGCAGGTCATGTAGTCCGCATGCCAGACCATCGACTGCCAAAGATACTCTTTTATGGTGAGATGCAGAAGGGTAAACGCTCCCATGGTGGCCAAAAGACGCGCTTCAAAGACACGTTAAAGACGTCATTGAAAACCTTTGACATAAACCCAGACACATGGGAAGCTGCTGCGCAAGACCGAACTGCTTGGCGCACATCTCTTCGTAAAGGTCCAGCAGCATGCGAATCATCCAGAAGAGCAGCAGCGGAACAGCGGAGACAAGCTAGAAAGGACCGTGAAATAAAACCTTCACATGAAGCAAACATTCCCTGCCCACACTGTCCAAGATCTTTCCAGGCCCGCATCGGGCTCTTCAGTCACCTTCGTACCCATAGACTAACCTAACATATTCTTAAATAATTGGATGAACAGAGTGGTCTTCATCACCCGTGATGGACCAACAACCAAATATATATAGACAGAGACACGATAATCTCTCCTCCGCTCTGTCAAATCCTGACGAATTTAAAAGATACACGGTGTTTTCCCCTACGCCTTACACACAGACACCGCTGGCCGCGGAGTTTTGTCAGACTGAGTCAATGAAGACTCTTCTGCTCCTTCTCGCGGTTGGCAGTCACACGCACAGTGTGTTATTTATTATTTTCTTCTCACAATGCGCCACGTACAAATTATTACCTATCATTTCTTCTTCTTCCATCCTTAGCCATCAACCGGCAAAGCAGTATGTGGCCAGTACGCCCAGTGGCGTCTTAGGGCAACAACAAATTGATCAATCTATCGCTGTTTCCACCACGCCTAGTGGCGTCTTTGTGGAACAAAAACAGACCAAACAATCTATCATTGTTTCCGTAATCAGATTGGTTGGCAAGCAGGTGATCAGCCCACTGTGCGAAGTTTTTACGGGATGGGGTAAACAGCCCCATGCCCATACCCTCCTTAGTCGCTTTTTACGACATGCGTGGTAGGGTGCAGTGTTACTATTCTTTGCTCCCCTTTCGGGCCCCGGTAACACACGGGTGACCTATCATTTAGTATCTAGTAAATTGTCGGTGTCTGTTAATTTGTCGCATGGCATTTAAAAAATAAAGGACGCTATAATAACAATAATTTAAAAAATGAAATATAAACCGTATTCTGTCCTCCCACTGTCAGTCGTTCTAACACCTCTAAGTTCGGTCTAGTTAACCGTCTACACTGTAAACACAAATTACCGTCTCGTCTCAGCTAGGTAGCGGTCGGGAACGTGGTCTAACATTTTAATTGAATATCTGGTTATGGAAATCGCTACGCGTTATTTTATTTAATACGCCTTACTAGCAAGAAAAAGATCTAAGTGAAGTATTTAACTGTATGTTTAAAGTATTTAAGTGTTTCACTTTAAATGCTATCACTGTAAAACACTTCAAACACTTAGCACTATTTACCAGAACATCCAGAATAAAAATCTCAACGAATCACTTTTTAACCAATAATCCAACATAAATGGTTTAAGGCTGCGCGCTAGATTCTTCTCAAATTGTGAGTGACGACTGATAGATGGGTTTGTAAGGTCTCTTTCTCATTGCTGATTGTAGAGTCTATATACTTTTGACATAACGCGAATGGATCCAATTCTAAACGATGTAGTAATAAGTCAACTTGAACTTCCAACCAGGGGCACATCAACTAATGCCAAGACGGTATACAGTTCATTCAATTTATTTGACATCATACGGTTGACTAGACAAACATGTTGATATTGACGACGGACGGTTAACTTTCAACAGCACGGTACACAATGTAGAGTTCATATTGAAAATTACAATTAGTTCATTCAATAATATAATCCCTTTGATAACGTCGGACTAGTTATACAGTATTTATAACACGGCATACCAGTAAACAAGTGAGGCAGTTAGATTCAATCGATCTTCTTCCAGTATCCGATGACCTTGGCAATGACTGAGATCCTCATTAGGTCTTCTATATCATATTAATGTTTCAATACTTCATATCTTCTTTCTGGTACTGGCCTCGTAATTAAACAATGTTGAATTACAATAATACATAATTTTGCCAAAGACTTTCTGGGCATATGAGCTTAGTTATAACGAATCCTTGAGTCACCTCTGCTCAAGACTGCCACTATTCTAAGCGGCCTAAGAATGTCTCGTATCATTTAAAATCCACTATAATCCTTGACAATCCTATTTTCCAGGAATATGACGGATTAAATAAATTATATTAAATGTTCAAGCATGACTCCATTTTGGAACCAATAGGTCATTGGTCCAACTAGACGTCCACGTTGAAGAAAATTTACAATAATTTAAATATAATACTTGCGTTCTCTTCCCGAGAAATCACAGGTACAGAGTTGACCATGGTCCTCATCTTATCAACAGACGGACGGTCATACATAGAATAATTATTCCCGCAACACGGGTTCGAACGCCACAAATCAATGGACTGATTTGGGAACCCAACTTCTACCACCCAGCTATGACGTAGACTCCTCTTTGGCAACACGTGCGGGCGGGGTAACCCTTACTCCCATTAGTGCACAACCGTGCGCTAAGGAAATCAAACTCACCAATAATACTTACTATCATGTAAGTCGGTGCGTAAAGTTTATTACAGAGGTAGGACCACATATTAATAAATATGAGACTACCCTCATCTGTAAAAGACTGTAACGGCCTACGAAAAGAACGCTACAGTTTCCTTACCAATCCCCCCAAAAAAATTAATTATATTAATTTTTTTCTTTACTACTCGCAACTAGAGGTGATTCAAGTGTACATAATCATATTTTATAAATATAACATGACATAGAATCATTAAAACATAAATATGAAATTTAAGTCAACTCAAATAAACAAAAGGTATGCACAAAAGCATACACCCACAATTGACCACCTTTGGTACAATGTGGTAAATGAAATAAAATCTCGTATTAGAAATATTGAATTAAACGGAATAGAAACGCAAATGAAAAGAAAATGTAAAAACCAATGAATAAACAGAAAAGAGATGGATATGTCTTAAAATGACAAGTGAAAAAAATGAAAGAATACAATTTAAACACATGTATAGATCAACACACTTAACCGTGTATCTAAATTTCCTTTGTGGTACTAATTAAAGTACTAATGTTAAATCACTGCTCTTAAAGAGTGATAAATATTAAATTTCAACAATCTAATTAAATATTTCATAGTGACTTAACTTAATACTTATACTAATTAACTAAGTATCAAAGGTTACTAATCCACCGAATTATTTATAACAATGTCATTAAATTTCTTAGATTAAGAAAGTTCCATTGTCCTGTTAGGAAACAGTTAAAATATACCAAGTTCTGTTCCTTGAAAAACAACCAAGTGTTCGCAATGTTATTTCGTTAAGACAATATAATCTCTTTCCAACGTTATTGTCTCTTTAATATCATAAGTAAGTGAATGTTATTTTCACAAATATAGTAGTATACTTCAACGTTTCATGTTCTTTTAATACATAATCATTGTAGATTTCAACTTGACTGAATGTTAATGATCCTTATCCACAAGTAAAAAGTTTCAATAGATGAACTGTCTGTGTAGAAGTACAATTGTATGCAGTGCGTAGTTGCTAACTTGATTCATTCGGACATCTCGACAAAATGTCAGCGAGAACATTCTGAGTACCAGGAATGGATCGTATTGTAAAACTATATGGCTGAAGTGCGATCGCATACCTAGTAGATTTGGCTGATTTCACATCTTTCGTGTTGAGAGCAGTAAGTGCTTTCTGGTCTGATTCCACAATAAAGTGCGAGCCAAGCAGATATCTCTGGAGTTTTGTTATTGACCAAACAAGTCCAAGAAGTTCCTTATCTAGGACTGAGTAATTTTGTTCAGTCGGAGTTAACTTCCGTGATACATAGAGAACTGGATGCAAGGTGCCATCATATTCTTGTAGTAATACGCTTCCAATGCCGTAATTAGATGCATCACTGCGTAAAACAAACGGTAAATTTCCATTAGGCAACCTTAAAACAGGAGCATCCGAAAAAAATTTCTTTATTATATCCAACGCGATTTGATGTTCGTTAGACCACCGAATCACGTTAGCTGTACCCTTTCTCAGCAAGGAAGAAAAAGGAGCAGTTATAGTAGACAAGTGAGGAATGAACTTAGAATAGAACTTCATTAGTCCCAAAAGTGATCTAACTTGTTTTTTTGTCTTAGGTGCTGAGATGTTTAGAATCTTAGAGACGTTACTGTCCTCAGTATACATCAAACCATGACCTATACGATGGCCTAGAAAGGAGATGTCATGAAAACCGACAAATGCCTTTGAAGGTTTTGCTGTTAAGTTATAATCCCGTAAAGTAGAAAGTAAAGTTTTCAATCCCTGAATATGTTCATCCCAAGAGTTACTGAAAAGACAGATGTCATCTATGTAAGTAATGACATCGGGACGATGAGACAGTATGCGGCGCATCATGCGTACAAAGGTAGCTGGCGCATTTACTAATCCAAATGGCATAAAATTCCATTGGAAAATACCCCGTGGTGTCGAGAAAGCGGTGAATGGCTTTGCTTTTGGTGTGAGTGGCACTTGCCAGTAGCCCTTAGAGAGGTCAAATTTCGAAAAGAATGTAGCATGGGCTAATTTCACCAATAAGTCATCTAAGAGAGGTAAAGGTTCCGCATCGAATTTTGTAACTTTGTTTAATTTCCTGTAATCAACGCAAAGACAAATATTGTTGTCTTTCTTCCTAATGATCACCATAGATGAAGAGTATGGTGATGAAGATGTTTCAATTATATTTAATTGAAGCATATCATCCAATTCCTTATCAACCTTATCACGAAAGTGTAAAGGGATAGGATATGGGCGAACTCGAATAGGCGTATCGTCAGTCAGAATAATGTCATGTTGGATGACTGACGTATGACCTGGGATGTCAGTGAGGACATCCTCATACGAGTGTAGAATATTAGAGACTTGCTGACGTTGATCAGCCGAAAGAGTAGATGAGATAGTAACATCATTCCAGTTCTCAGTGGAATGAAGTGGTACAACTGGTATTGGCAGTTGTACCTCATCGAAAGAAGATTCTTCTTCTTGTGTGACTGACAAACTAGAGTAGTGTTGAATAGGAGGTGTAGGATCGTCAGTTGCTTGAAACACTGACTGTAGATAATCAGGACGTGAGTAATACTCCTTCAACATGTTAATGTGGAAGGTTTTATGCTTACCATTAATATCAACGATGTAGTCGACATCGGATATTCTTGAGATGATCCTGAAAGGACCTCTCCAAGTAATTAATGGACGATTGTTATGAGCAGGTAGTAAGACAAAAGCTTCGTCACCAGGGAGAAGCTGGCGAAGACGTCTATACTTGTTTGCAAATAGACGACCTTTTTCTTTGGCTTGTTCGGATGATGCAGTAGCTAGTCTACAAGCATCTATGATTCTCTTTCTCAAAGAGATCACATACTCATAAGAGGATTGAGTTTCCTCTTCAATATTCTCTTCAACCAATAAATCGTGGATTAACGACATCGGTCCACGTGGCTGCATGCCAAAAACAAGCTGGAATGGAGAAAATCCCGTGGCTTGATTGTGCACTTCGCGATACGCAAAGAGGGCAGCGGGTAGGGCCCGGTCCAAATCCTGAGGGTGATCTTGAGTCATCTTACCCAACAATTGCTTGAGAGTCCTATTTTGACGCTCAATTAACCCATTGGACATGGCATGGTAAATTGAACTAAGAGATCTGTCTATACCTAATGTCTTCATAACTTGTGACATGGATTCAGAAATGAACTGGACATCATGATCTGATAAGATCTTCCGTGGAAAACCTATGCGTGAGAAGATCAACATAAAAGCCTCTGCTACACTGGCAGATGAAGTGTTCTTCAGAGGGATGGCCTCAGGCCAACGAGTACACATATCAATGCAAGTAAGGATATGCGTATGTCCTCTGGCAGATGGTAGCATCGGACCAATAATGTCAATAGCCATTTTGTCAAATGGTCTAATCGGGATGTCCGCAGCTTGAATAGGAGCCGCATGAAATGGACCCCGTACTTTAACCTCCTGACATATCAAACATGAACGACAATAGAGAGTAATATCTCTATGAACGCCCGGCCAGTAGAATGCAGAAAGCACTCTGGATTTGGTACGCGAAAAACCCATAAGGCTTGCGCATTGCGAATCGTGAGCATGTCGTAATATCCGAGATCTCATAGCAGACGGGACTAGAATCTGAGAACATAAGGATGAATCCTTTTCCCGTATCAATCTAACTAAAATCCCATTTTTAAGAATAAAGTCATGTCTAGATTTTGCAAGTTTGTTGCTGGTATTCTTTTTGTTCACATACTGAAAGAATTTTTTTAAAGAATCATCATTCTTTTGTAACGTTGCAAACAACTCCCGTGAAATAGGGGTATCGTCATCACAAGTGGTATGACCTGTAGGTTCAGCAGGTGTATCATGCGACATAACAGTAGCTTGCGCTCTGGTCACTACTGCATTTGCAGCCTGAATATGCCGCTCTTCCCATGCAGCAATTCGCTGAGGGGTACACTCTGTTATACCATGTACGCGACCTAGGATGACATCACAAATTGGATTTTGAAGAAAGCATGCGTGGATCTTCCCTGAAAAAAATGGTGTGTTAAGATCAATAATAGCTGTAGGAAAGGTTTCCACAGTGCCGCCGAAGGTGACGCACTTGACAGTATGGCCAGTGGCACAACGAGGGTCGATCAGCGAATTCCGTACACCGAGAGTGCTACAACCTGAATCAAATAAAAGAGAGCATGGAATGGCATTGACATATCCTCTGTTAAACTTAAGAGAACCCTGTCCCTGGTGTACTGACGCAGAAGTGGCCGTGCAGACCACAGGTAGACTAGGCAAAATATGTCCGCAGCGCAGCGTCATGATCGCCTTGGGCTGGAAAAGAGTCGAGCATTCTGGACATTCTTTTACCTGATTACAATCAAGAGAACAAGACATGGCATTATGAGTATCAGCACCTTTACCCTGTTCAATGTTAGCCTGTGTATCACTTAAAGCGACATTAGAATGTCTACGTGTATTGCTCGAAGATCTATCTCTTCGTCGCGATCGATTATGATTATTGGCATTAAAATTGCCACTATTACCATTTCTGCTTGAGTTAACATCTGGATGAGTACGCCAATTATTGTAATTAACGTTGTGATGTTGGCTAAATGAGTTATTCCAAGAACCTTGTTTATTTTGTGGAACCTGAGATTTTGATCGCCAGTTTTGTTTATTATAATTTCCTTGATTATATTTAAAATTATTGTTACCAAAATCTCGCGATCTATGAGATTGGTTCCAAGAAACATTAAATGGAGCAGATTGTTGAAATTGCTTCCCCTTATAAAAATTACCATTGTTGAAATTGTCATTATTTCCCTTATTGAAGTATCTGTCGTTACTCAATGAACGATTGCGTGGAAAATTATTTTGTTGTATGGCAAAAGCAACTGGCAATTCACTTTTAATCTGTGCATTACTTAGATCCATGGATGGATGAGCAGTGCAGAAATTTTTAGAATGTTCTTCTAGATCTTTCATAGATAACGGTTTTCGTTCGTGCAAAAATGCAAGAAATGCAGGATTTACTTACGATAGCACCTTATCGCGCAGCAGTAAATCGAAAAGACCTTCAAACGACTTTTCTATCTTGGACAATTCGATCTATCTTTCCAAGGTTAGCCGTATTTGGGAAAGAAAATCACTAAAGTGCTTTCCTGATTGCGGTAGCAACGTTCGAAAACGCAATCTGTATTCATTTTCCGTCATTTGGAATTTCGTAAGAAGAGCAGCTCTAAGCGCGTCATAATTATTCTTTTCAATAGTACTAGTAGTATGATAAACTGCCAACGCATCCCCTGTAAGTAATCTGGATAAATAAGTACAATATAGAGCTTTATCCACATTATAAGACCTACAAGTGGCCTCAAATCTATCTAAAAAGAATATTACGTCGTCAGACGGGGGATTAAATTTAGGTAATTTAAGGTGAACTTCCTTAAAATTATCATGTCTGGATGAAGATTGGCCTTCGAAAGTTCTCTGAGAATTAGCTTCTTGAGTTAACCTAATTCTATCATATTCTACTTCTGCTAATTTCAGATCATCTTGTCGTTTCCTTTAATTTTCCTCTGCTTCAAGTTGAAATTTCTTTGCATTTTCCTGAGCTATAAATTTTCTCTCCTCCATTTCTCTTTGCTTATTTTCCATTTCTATTTGCTTATTTTCCATTTCAATTTTAAGTAGCCTTTCTTTTTCCGCAGCATCTCTTTGCTTATTTTCCATTTCAATTTTAAGTTTATCTTCAGCCTCCAATCTTTTCTGTTCTGCCTCACGCTGAAATCGTTTCTCTTCTAATTCAGCGGCTAATCTCATTTTTTTCTCATTTTCCTCAGCTTCAAATTTCAAATTTTCTAATCTTAATTTTTCAGCTTCTAATCTTTGAGCTTCCAATTTTCTCTGTTCAGCTTCTATTTCTTGAGCTTTTCTATATTCCGCCATAGCGAATATTTTTACCTCTTCAGGAGTCATCTGAAGAGCTTTCGCTTGTTTAATGAAATAATCTAGTGAATACATTATGCTTTATAAGTAGTCACAATACTCTTAATTTCTAAAATGATAAATAATTAATGTAGATTAATTATCCCTGTTAATTCACCAAGTGGCCTTCGTTCCTGTCCTAGAACGGTAAATTATTGTCATATAAATGTCAAATATATTAATAATTAATAAAGAAATTTATGCAATGAAATGTTATGAAAGCAACAACGTGATAGACAATAGAAACAATACTGACGAGACGAAATAATCAAAGACAAGTGAAAACAATCGCCGAAATCAAATAAAATAAAAATGTGAAACTAAAATAGGATGTCGTAAAGAATTACGATGACAACTGCGATAAGATAGTAAACAAGACAAATGACAAAACAGTGTATAAACATAGGTTTTGTAAAAAACTCAACGATAGTCAGGTGAGAATGGACGCATAATACAAACAAGATACATCATAAAACCAAGGTACGAATAAAATTAACTACAAAAACAACAATTAAAAACTTGACGGAACAACTAAACAGTCAGGTGTCACAGACCACCAGACACAGTGGACCTAGAATCCTTCTACGCTCACGCGTAGGAACATTCCACTGAGGGAAGTCTGCAAAATAATTCCTATAGAACGCTTAAGACGGACCTGTGATGAAACTGGTATATACCCGTCATAAGTCTCCTGCCCAACCTCCCACTTAAAAACATAGAACATGGAACATGCAACATGAATAACTTGTAAATAGTGGACATACATACGAGATAAGATGCAGAAAAGCACAGCTGAACGTAAAACGGTGTAATAACTACACGACGTTTTTACTTATCTCAACCGATAAAAAAAGATATCCCTCGCATCCGGGGCTGCATGTATGAGTCTTATATTAATAGCAGTAACACTATGACAGTGTTTGGTGTTGAAGCTGGAAGTAGATGTCCAACGTCGTCCTTGACCTTTATCCAACTGTCGTCTTGATAATAGGTGTATGTAGACGTTTCTTTTCGAAGATCGAAGTATTATGCTTCAACCGATGTATTTGACTTTGAGTACGTTCCCTGCTTGAAAACTTGATATTTTACAAAACACGCTGGTTCCACCATTCTGTAAGGTCTCTTTCTCATTGCTGATTGTAGAGTCTATATACTTTTGACATAACGCGAATGGATCCAATTCTAAACGATGTAGTAATAAGTCAACTTGAACTTCCAACCAGGGGCACATCAACTAATGCCAAGACGGTATACAGTTCATTCAATTTATTTGACATCATACGGTTGACTAGACAAACATGTTGATATTGACGACGGACGGTTAACGTTCAACAGCACGGTACACAATGTAGAGTTCATATTGAAAATTACAATTAGTTCATTCAATAATATAATCCCTTTGATAACGTCGGACTAGTTATACAGTATTTATAACACGGCATACCAGTAAACAAGTGAGGCAGTTAGATTCAATCGATCTTCTTCCAGTATCCGATGACCTTGGCAATGACTGAGATCCTCATTAGGTCTTCTATATCATATTAATGTTTCAATACTTCATATCTTCTTTCTGGTACTGGCCTCGTAATTAAACAATGTTGAATTACAATAATACATAATTTTGCCAAAGACTTTCTGGGCATATGAGCTTAGTTATAACGAATCCTTGAGTCACCTCTGCTCAAGACTGCCACTATTCTAAGCGGCCTAAGAATGTCTCGTATCATTTAAAATCCACTATAATCCTTGACAATCCTATTTTCCAGGAATATGACGGATTAAATAAATAATATTAAATGTTCAAGCATGACTCCATTTTGGAACCAATAGGTCATTGGTCCAACTAGACGTCCACATTGAAGAAAATTTACAATAATTTAAATATAATACTTGCGTTCTCTTCCCGAGAAATCACAGGTACAGAGTTGACCATGGTCCTCATCTTATCAACAGACGGACGGTCATACATAGAATAATTATTCCCGCAACACGGGTTCGAACGCCACAAATCAATGGACTGATTTGGGAACCCAACATCTACCACCCAGCTATGACGCAGACTCCTCTTTGGCAACACGTGCGGGCGGGGTAACCCATACTCCCATTAGTGCACAACCGTGCGCTAAGGAAATCAAACTCACCAATAATACTTACTATCATGTAAGTCGGTGCGTAAAGTTTATTACAGAGGTAGGACCACATATTAATAAATATGAGACTACCCTCATCTGTAAAAGTCTGTAACGGCCTACGAAAAGAACGTTACAGGGTTTTCGAAACAGTAGTAAATATATCATTACATTTTCCTTGATCTCTAATGCGTTATTTTCGCCCTTCTGTGTGAGACAAAACTTCAGAAGCTAAGGGTTTCAAGATAAAAGAATTCATGTCGGTCTTTCAGAGGTTCTTGTCTGCAGCTTTGACCGACATCAAAAGACTTTCTGTTCACTAGCGGGTTTCTTTGTAGGATGCCCGTGTTCCCAGATCAAAGGGTATTGGTGATTTTGGATTTCCCCTGAGCAAACTTCAAAGAAGTCTGTTATGTGTCTCTCTCTCTCACGTGCTGTCTGTCAAGTAGTATATGATTGACATATACTCGCGTGAGTGGAACGAGGTAAACAAAGCGTGATTTGTTTCCTGTTATGACTGACAGATCAACGAAGATGGTAAACACTGCGTTAGCCCGTGTTTACAGAAAAGAAGGCGAGGACAAAATGGTACGTTGCAGAAACAGACATTTAGTAAAATGCATGTTTAGCTAGCAAATCAGAGAGCAGCTGTAAGGTTACAATAAGCTGTCAGATTACTATAGGCTCTTTTCCAGTATACGTCACAATAATATTAATTAATTGGAGAAGAGTGATATTTCAGGACGCAAAATCCTCCGACAAAATGGAAATATTTAAGATTGAATAAATGAAAACACTTGAGGTTTCGGGACGCTAAAGCGACCCGACAAATGGATATGTTGAATACTGTTTCAGGGAAGCATGAGTGATAATTCGGGACGCTAATTTCCCCGACAATTGAATAAAATTAATATTATACAATTCGGAGCAAAGTGTTTGATGAAAAGTGGAAATACAAATGAGAAATATTGAGATAACACTTTAATGAAAATTACAGTGGTGAATTAATGCAAATAGACTTGAGAGAATGACTTTGTGGAAAATGATAATAAGCACACGTAAAATGGTTATCGTGAAATGGTGTTAACGTATGTATTTCGTGTTAGTAAATATGTGAATCGTCAAAAGCAACTTTTCGACTCAAATATTGAAGTTCAAGTTTACAGTTGACTTTGATCGTTACTATGTTGCTGTTGGATGTCTAACGATATGAGGTTGAAAAGAGTGGCCAACATAATATATCAAAACACAAGCCAAATTGAAAAATTAACACAAGAGTTGAATATAAAGTAGAAGGCGTTTAATGACCAGCAATTAACCCTATAACGAGTCTAGAATCCGGGCAAATTCTCAAATCCCTTAACAGTTTTGTTTAGAATTTGTTGTTGTGAAACTTTTTGCGATAAACCGATCGCGAAGAGTTGAAATGGAAAATACATTTTTTTTCTATCCATATTAATGTCCCGTTCATATTCACGACTTATTTTGTTGCTTGCTTCACTAATTCTGATAATTAATGTTTGATTTCACCAAATAAAAAACATCATCTGCGTAACTAAGACTCTTAATTAAGCAAAAAATGAAATAGAAACAGCCTGACACTGCGAACCGTTAAAGTAAATCAGATTATGAGAAGAAGACATTGTAGTGAAATGAATCTGTATGACAACACGCTCAAAAATTCCCCGCTCAAAAACTAGTTAACGTATTTTAAAATCTATAAATAACTACAGTATTTGAAATTTGTCTGAGGGCCCAGTCAAATTTACCGCCAACAATTTATCTAGTGTAGTTTGAATTTGTCTAGGAAACAAGTCAAAAGTTACCGCCCACCCAAAATTTATCTAATAGCATAGTACAGATTTAACAACCAATAAAATCGTTTCCTTTTCTTGTACTGATAAGAAAATTTTGGTTGACGTGGAAATAATGCCTATTTTGTGTTTTTGACCGAACGTAGATAATTTATTTCTTAATAACTAAAGATAATTAAAATGAAAGGGATCTCTCGAATTATAGCGCTGATATTGCTTAACACATAAACATTAAGATTCCCTCATAAAAAAAATTATATTAACTTAGAAAAATTTAATTTAGTGATATTTTCACATCAGGGTAATGCCCAATTTAATTACTTAAAAATTACCCAGATAAAAATGCTTTTTCGACTCAGGACAGGGCATAACAAACTGAATAAACACATGCACAAGCTACGATTGTCTGCTTCACCACTGTGCACATGTGGATTAAACGAACAAACTGCTGAGCATGTTCTACAGGACTGTCCTCTGTATGACCAGTTAAGAAAGATATACTGGCCCAATGACTCAACACTAAACTCAAAGCTATATGGAGTTAAAGAGGAACTTCAAACAACAGTCGAATTCATCATGAGAACTCGTCTGACGGTGTAATCATCAAAGATGCGATCGCAAGAAGAAGAAGAAGAAGAACAACCAATAAAATCGTTTCCTTTTCTTGTACTGATAAGAAAATTTTGGTTGACGTGGAAATAATGCCTATTTTGTGTTTTTGACCGAACGTAGATAATTTATTTCTTAATAACTAAAGATAATTAAAATGAAAGGGATCTCTCGAATTATAGCGCTGATATTGCTTAACACATAAACATTAAGATTCCCTCATAAAAAAAATTATATTAACTTAGAAAAATTTAATTTAGTGATATTTTCACATCAGGGTAATGCCCAATTTAATTACTTAAAAATTACCCAGATAAAAATGCCAAGGAATAACTAAGGGAAAACTATATAGAACGATAGACATTAATTGGCCGTTTAGTTATCACTTTTGATAATTAAAATCGGTCCACTAATAACTATAATATAATATTTTCAAATTTGGTCAGATTCTACAATCACGCTTAGAACCGCATAAGTACTAGTCTCAAAAATTAACTTTTCACTTTCCCTCTGATGGGGCGGGTGTAGTGCTATAAATAGTAACAACCTTTTCTGGTTTTCCGCCATTCAATTTTAAAACTTAGCACATAGCTGACTGAAGTAAAGACAGTATCGACCACGTCTTTTGCCTTCCTGGACTTGAAAGCAGCTCTAGATCCTTATGTGGGCCAGATTCAGCGTGTGTATGTGTGCATAATTACCTGAGGGTAAAGAAGATATCTTTATTTGTATATTTTGTTAATTATTGATAACCAGCCAAAAAGGTTCAATACCGATTCAAAAGTGAAACTGCAGGACGGATGTGTCATGGTCACATTGACCTAAATTGTAGCAGTGTGTAGTGTTAGAAACATGCTCGAGATGCGAGAGAAACTGATAAAATGAGTATGGTGTTTGAAAATATGGCATAATTTCGACCAGTAAGTTCTAGTAGGGAATTAAATTTGTATTTTCGTCTGGAGTGATTCACTGTTAAAAGATACTGTATTAGGCTTACAGAAATTGTCGGCATAAAGAAATCAAGCTGTTACATATTATTTTGTACTTAACCTAATTATCGCACAGAAGCCAAGCATGGGGCTCAGGACAGTAACAGGGAATCCATACAGGAAAAGATAATCACAGGAAACAGACAGTAGAAAGGAAATTATATGTCTAGTGCAACCTGTTAGCACAATGTCTGAAGGGTAAGTTGTGACGTCCTTTATGTGTATGTGGGTTGAAACAGATGCCTACATAGAATGTGGTTATCCTTGATTCCAGGTTCGATCTCAGTATCTTGAAGAGATCTCTGGCCATTGATATGGGAGGCTGCTGGAGACCACAGCTCGGCATAAGTCAGGAGCTCTTTCCAGCAGTATTTTCCTTAAGTATATGTAGATTTTTTGGTCATGACGTGGGCAGAGAAATTCAACAGCAGCCACAGATAAGTTACCAGCCAGTGACATAATTTAAGAAGCTCACCCAAGTGGAAAATAGACAGTCTACTTAACTTACCGTTATATGATGACAAGTAATAGACATATAAACTATCTACAGATTTAAAGCCAACATTCAGGATACAGACAACCTTGACATTTTTGTGAAATATAAAGCGAGAATAGCTTCCTGTGAACCTGATACCGCATGGACAGAAATTTACCTGTTATTTATTTTAACATTGTAAAAATATCTCATTTCCTTTTTTTGAGTATTCCTGACCTGCAAAGATTGAGGGTCAGGAACATTAAATTGTATATATAATTTCCAACAGTCTTTCTTACAAAGTTTATTACAGTTAAAGTTCTGTTTTGAAATTTTGTATTTGTAAAAATTTAATTCATCCCTAGACACATATTGAGTCAAATAAAATAAACAATACTATAAATTTTAATCTTTGGTGAGGTCTTAAGAGGTAGCGGATAGGGACTCAGAGAACTTCATCATCATCATTCCTTACTCTGGGAACTTACATAGCTGGACCTCACCTTGATTGTCTATACACCCTTGCTCTTTTCAGAGAAGGGGGTATTACTTATAAGACCAGTCTCTCATCTGGCACTATCCTGGTATCCTCTGATACATCTATTTTTCCAGGATATCCCACCATTTAGTAACATCTAAACCTCTTGTGACAGACATCTATGTCCCTGATTATTATGAAAAAAAAATTATCACGCAAAGTATAAACGTCTTCATATTTTTAATAATAGACAAAGGATTTATTTAAAAAATTATTTATTATTTAGCCTATTAAAGTTTATTATTTATCTAGTTATTATTTAGTATACAAACCTGTACTGACTGGTGAGAAAACCCTTGCTGAAGATTTGTTAGTTACAGCGATTTCTTCTAGGCTACTTTCTACGCAGAGTTACAAGTCGTTTTCTCGTTCGTTCAGGACATATGTGAAAATGACAAGAAATGTACCTGTTTATACACTATGAAATCGGTCTACGAAAAAATTTTGAAAATACGAGTATGTTTTGCCAGCAAATTATTATCACGCAATTGTAGGATTTTCAAATTTAAAATATCGAAAGTTTCATTATTGCAATACTAGTTTATTGTCAAAATTCCGCCTAAATCTTGTGTTACGAAATTCAAAAATAACAGATGCAAGTAGTACGCTAGAGACGAAAAATGTTTGACATCACGCGCCAGATTTGCATTTCAGATCTAACAATATCGTAGTCTATATGAAAAAATGAGCGGATAAAGAGGCGGAGATTTCCCCAGCACTTGTCTGATAAAATTCGTGTAACAGAATTTATCAAATACGAACAATTTTAATATTAAGAGTGAAAAGACCTTGATCATTATACCCCATGCCCCAGCTCTGATTCATACTTTGCATCTCTGCCTCCACAGTTCTCCACCAGGTACAAGGCTTTCAACACTGGTAGTCATTCAATCCTCAAACTCTGTCACGCAACAACGCTTGTTAATCTGTTGCTGTTTCCGTAAGGTGTGTGTTTGTTTACATAGTCAGGGATGGACCAGGGTGCCAGCTTTAGTCTGATCCATAACCGCGCAGACCTGTCTAACTAGGTAGAACCTGCCAGGTGTAAAACTGCGCTGGCATAGCTCTGGGGGTTGTCATGGCACACATGAGGTTATACCCTAACAAGGTATGATGATATATTTCGTCATTTCGACAGGAAGCGAAAGGGGAATGAATGAATAAATGAATAAACCCTCTTTTCCCTACACCTGTCGCGAAGTCGTTATGAGTATGTCTGATGTAAGACAATTCTTGGTGAGATGCGTGATAGTAGATAGAAATAGAGTCACTAATGTGAATATAGAGTGGTGTATGACAGTAAGATATATATATATATATATATATATATATATATATATATATATATATATATATATATATATATATATATATATATATATATATATATATATATATATGTCGCACAGATATGTTGTGAGTTATTTTTGTCCCGTCTGAGTAGAGTGGATGGTGATAGATACGCGAGAAAAAGGTGTGAGAAATAGATTTCACGGGTGATAGTTTAAGGAGAAGATATGTCTCAGGAATGAGTAAGTTTCTCTATTCCAGCCTATCTATACGACTATAATTTAGTACAAGACAACCTTGCCCTCCTCATACATAAAGATACAAGTTTAACTACACACACACACAGCTATGTGACAACAAGACACACAAACGTGAAAAACTACGGTTAATTGGGTATGGGTCTGACCAACCCACAAAGTTAAGTTTCTTTTTGTTGTTTATTACCATTTAAACTTGTCAACATCAAATATCTAAAGAAAGATCAAATAAAATCAGATTTACATACATATGAAATAGCAGAATAAATGTGCCTTCCCCCTATGGAGAAAAGAACCCAAAAAGTTAATAACCCAAAGGTCAAACATTAGCACTATGTTACAGAGTAGACAGTAAAGAAACAAGTTCTTACTATATGTCACCCAGTAAAGATAACAAGTTTAAGCAAATCCAATTTTGGTACAGTCCCTGTTACAAAGAAAAATAATCACTCTCTTTCATACAGTGGCCACTCAATCACTCTTACTTACTCTTGGTGATATCCCTTGGAATTACAATTTTTCCTGACTACATAAAATGTCAGGTTTATTTCCCAAATTGGCCCCAGTCCTTCCGCTAACAAATAAAGACTAGTGAGGTGAACGCCGAATCTGGTGTGGGTTTTTCCTGGATGAACAAAATGTCACCGCCAGTAGTTGATGTAGAAACGTGATCTTGGGGTTCACAGTTAAAAGAGGAAAATACTTCCAGTATTGGGAAACATCTGGTTGCTAAAAATGTTACAATTGATAAATGATGATAATCCTATCGGCGGGCTCTATGGTAGAGTGCCGATTCTGAAACAGCGTAAATTCTGGAGGCTACGCTTGAATACGACTGTTAGAAGTCGGGAATGAATGTTATTTTTTTCCACACCCCCAGTGCGGCTGATAAAATTGAAAACATATTTCTGGGTTTGGTAAGTCCAGTTAAATTTATCAGTTTAAATGTTTCTCATGTATCGTTGGCAAATACTTGCTCACCAATGAAATTGGTGACGCACAAGCCAAGAAAGGAGACAACATTAACCAATCAGTAAAAGAAAAAAAGACCGCTAGACGCCCTTGATCAGGTCTGCTAGGAATATATAAGAAACATTTATGGAAAAATGCTAATATTCTATATAGCTACATATATGCACACAGACGGGGACAAGCCGATCTCTTATCCACTCCGTCAGTCCTGATTAAATTTAAAAGGCACACGGTGTCTTTAGCCTACCCTATCGCTGTCGCTAGCGCTGAGTTTTAAGGTCGGATGAGTTTTGCGACTCTCCCCCCTCTAGCTCGCGCTTAACGACCAGCGTACAATGTCAATTATCACAAACTATCGCCGGTCGTTAAGTAGCTATTAACTTGGTCGGCGTCTGATAGTTTAGTCGTATGATATTAAATAATAGACTCTTATAATAAATACGCACAATGAAAAAAAACGTGAATTCTTTTCAGTCACTATCAGTCGCGCCTAGCATTTAAACCAGTCAGCTAAAACCGTCTCTTCTTGTGTGAGAAAGTGTATGGGGAAAATTAACATGATAACTGAACATCTAGTATGAAATAGCTTCGCGTTATTTTATTTCACTAGTTTTAACGCTAGAAAATTAAAGTGAATTATAATGGTAAAAGCTAACACTTTTAATTGGCAAAAGCTAACTCTTTTAAACACGTAAACACTAATTTCTATTTGTCGTGAAATATTCTAATCCACATATATAAATTATCAGGTAAATATAAAGCCTAATAAATACATATAATAAAGAAAGAAAGAAGAATGGTAAAGAACAGTGCTGTCACAATGACAGTACTCGAAATCCCCTTTGTTTTATGCTTCGTCTGCAAATTGTAACGTTTCCACGTTAAATAAAAGCCACTGCATAAATACAAGCGTTTCCACAACACATTAAAACGGGTATTGCATTTCTAAGAAAAACATTGAGAGGCACACTGCGTAATGACCTAAATTAATCCTAACATTAATTATACTACGTTACCAAAACGAACGAACAGATGGACTCAAATAGAAAGAAGGGAGGGCTGAAAATCAGGAACGCATGCAAAATTAAACACGCGTCTCGCTATTAATGCCACCCCCAACAAGCGTAACGCGATACACAATTACTACTATCACGCGTGTAAGGCCACATGCACTAACTTTTTCGGACGGACAGTGAAAAAAACACTAACCTTCCCAGAGTTAGGTTTTTAAATCCTGGAAAACGCTTATTAGAAAAGATAACATTAGATGAGTTTACGTTTGAAAACATTACAGTACCCAGACAGCACATCTTCGAAACAGGAGGTAGAAGAAATTGCATATTTTGAACGCAGCCACTTAGCTCTTTTAAATTTGTATATTTGGGTTCCTTAGGGCTTGCTGACAAAGAATATGTAAAACGTTACGCAAATAGTCTAGGAATTAACAAGTTATAGCCAAAATAAAATGATGGTGCTGTCAGACAACACCCAAAATCAGAATCGCTCAGTGGTAGATTTTTTTAAACTACCATTGTACGGGAAATGGGCCACAAGTTACATTTGAACTGATTGGCTGGAATGATATGTAAGGCTAAACACGATTAGTCGGACTATAAATGCTATCCTTGGTTGTTAGGGGAGACGTAGGAAGGTAAAATTTTTTCAAACACTTGTCGAAACGTGGCTCCATTGGCCAGACTCGCTGATATAATCACTTAGGAGCGTTAGTTCGAGACCACTAGTTCAAATAAGCTTGATGAAGCAACAGTGCGTTGAAGCCAGCTCATATTTTTGCTAAATAAAAGCCTGGAACATAAGCAGATGGGAATTTGTGCCAGTATTTGTGCCAGAATTCATTGCTAGTCAACGTATCTGTGTTTATTTCCATGAATTGTGGGACTGTGGTCTTAACGTTATTGAGCAGCACCTGGTCAGAGCTTTGCTGAATCCAGAGTCGGACAGCATACTCCTTGGTCCATTTAGCTATCAGTGAGGTGTCTCCAGAGCCCAGGGGAGAAATCGAGCAGAGGAGTCTTTTCCTGCCGCCATCACGCAAGATAAGCTGATGTGGCCAGCTGAGCTCAACATTATGTACCCCATCTTAAAATAACATTGTAACATAAACTTAAGAGGGGAAGTAAATTGTTTTAATACCAGGAACTGAGAACATCTCTAATACTAGTTCCCATAGAAACAAACTATTGAAGTCATGATGACAAATACCAACAGAGCTTGAACAAAACAAAACCAGTATTACCTCATATTACTACTACACAACTGACACACATAGGATACTATTAAAAATACATGTCACTACAAGATTCATATTGATAAATTCTGTACATATAACGTGTAATTAAAATTGATTGTGATTCCTGGTTCCCTTTGTATTTGAATCAGGACACATATACATTCATGACAGCAATGAATACATATTGTTATTTGAAAAGTTATCAGTGACTCCTTTAAGATATCCTTGTAGAGTGTTTTATGTATGTGAGTGTCACAGTGTTGTCAAGTGTAGTGGAATAAATTAAATTGTTTATCTGTCTGTTGTTGTTTTGACTTACACTTCATCATACACATACCCTAGACATATAACGTAGTCATCACACTATTCCAGAATAATTCTGACTGAGGTATACATATGTGGCAGCAAGTAAGGTTATATATAATACACTACTCTTATTAGATATATATACCTTCACAGCTGATCTCAGTCAGTACACTAAGTCCCCTATAAATATTTATAACATCCCACTTTACCACACTATTACCAGAAAATCAGAATGAAAATCCCCACGAATGTTATTAACACATTTAGCGAAATTGGTTCTAGAACTGCGTGCTTAAACTATCTAAAAATTCTGAGTGACAACTGGTAGCAGGTTTTAGAAAACACAGTTTATATATCATTATGTTTCTCTGATCTAACGATGATGTTACTTTTCGCACTATTGTGTGAGTAACGGAGAATCAGAACAGAGTTCACAGATAAAAGCTTACGCCCGCCTTTCGTCGAGCGCTTTCGATTGTCATCAAAAGACTTATACATGTAACGGGGTTCTCTAAGATTTTCTCTGTACGAATGCCCGCTTCTGAGATCAAAGAGCCCAGGGGTTTCTGACTTTTTCTGAGTACGAACTTCAAAAGTTTATGTGTTATTCACGTGGTGTCTGTCAGATATCGTATGATTGACAGGTAAGCTCGCGTGAGGAGACGAGGTAAACAAACCTGTTATGACGGGCAGGTCACGAAAGTTTGTAAACACTTCGTTTGCTTATGTTCAAAGAAAGGAGGCGTGACGAAAAAGTGCGTAAAAACAGGCTGTAAATGCATGGTTTTGCTAGCAAATCCTAGAAAGCTACGAGGTCACAAAAGACTGTCAGATTACTGTAGGCTCTTTTTCCTTTATACGCCACTATATATATATATATATATATATATATATATATATATATATATATATATATATAGTTTTATTTATAAATGTTAACCCATTATTTATAAAGAACACACTAGATAAAGTTATACATAGATTATCACAAGAAGAATTAACAAATTGGGTAATAAGCAATTAAAATAAACCAAAAAAATCTCAAGACCAAAATGATCGATGTAAAGTTCCCAGGCCTCTTCAGAAGGACGACCAAGTCCAGTTCATTTAATTAACTCCAGAGGGGTTTACACCTCTTTAGTTGGAAATCAAATAAATATCCCTGTGTCCGTCTGACTAATAACAGTCTTAATTTGAGCCAAGCAGCTCCACAATAAACGAAATTAATCTTCCTTCACTGCTGTAGATTTGATTCCTCTGCAGATATCTTAGAAATCCTCGGGGATCTGACATGCAGGGATTGGTGGTTTACTGCTCTCAATTTAAGTGGCACTTGCAGCCAAGTTTTTATAAAATATATGCGCAGTTGGATCAAGTAATCCTGCAAAAACCTGGGCTTTTAGCCTAAGCTTAGGGCGTCGGGAATGCGTATCTCAACAACTACTAAATCATGAAGACCAGCTGTCTCGACTGTATGAAAACGTGGGATGGGTCAAAACGTGTGATGTGCAACCCGTATTCTGTGAAAACGTAGTGTTTGACCAGGAAATTGAAAACTAACATTATTCTGCAAGTTGGAGGTCCTCTGGCACTCTTGGAGACACTAGCCCCGAGTAATTTTTAGAGTCTAGTTTTATAGCGTACAGAACGCATCATGTTTGTGAACACATGCGCGACGCGCGGTGAGGCCAACAAATTCAAAGACGAAAGGGACCCAGAGTTTTCTACTATGCGACCGAAGATAAGGAGTTCTCTTAAGGGAACCTGCGACTAAGCGGAGGACGCGTCCACAGTTGGCCGGTCTCAAAGGGTTTCAGGAAGAGAAGCGGTCGGTCACTTGAAAGACAAGGCGACTCGTTTGTATTTGTTTTCCCCTGATTAAAAGACATGTAGATTTTGCCGTGACCAGCAAGAAGGGAAGAATGACACAGCTATAGCCAGGAATTACACTCGGAGATGCTAGAAATCAAGAAAATTGGAGGATATAAAATGAAAGATAAGAGGTAGGCGGTCCTAAAGCAAGACAGTGACCGCAATTCTCATTCAACTCGAGACAACACCATTATTCAGTAAACCCTTTTTGTGGTCAATATCCCTTCTGTTTTGGTATACGTATTTCCCTTCTTCTTCGTTCGCTCTCAAATAACCACATCTATCTCTCTCGGAGCTGGCAATTCGTCTCAGGCTTCTCTCGTCACCATACAGTTACTCCCTCAATTGGGTTGCACAAAGCACGCTGCTCCCCTGTTTCCCCTGTTGGAGCCGACTGTTTTGGAAGACATTCTACTATGTGTTTGTTCTCCCATCATGGACACATATATGTCTGTCCGATTTTCAGTTTGTTGAAACGGTATACGTATTCTTAAGAAGTCTCAATCTGTGTTCACTTTCTTGTCTCGACTTTCTCGATCCACACTTTGTGTTATTATCTTTCTTATTTATTATTACTTAAAACAATTCTTTTTTATATCTAATTGTTTCTGTGCTGTTTTGTTATTATAGGCTATTTATTTGTCTTGCTTAATGTAATATTCAGTGTCATAATTAATTTTATCACCACAAGATTGTGGTCTAAATTTATATGCGCTCCAGGACAGGTCTTTGCTTTCGAGACACTATTTTTTTGAATCTGTCCTTGATGATAATGAAATTAATCTGATTCCAATTCCTATCTGCTGGGCATTTCAATGTGTACAATTTCCTTAGATCATGTTTAAAAATGTAATATATACCTAACTGGTTTGCTCCATAGAATTGTATAAATGGCAAATGTTTCGCTCTTTTTCTAAATGTCATATTGTCCTTCTGTCTTCTTTTCCTATTTTAGCATTTATGTGTCATATAATTAACAACACATCTGCACATGTAACTGGTTTAACTGTTTATAAAGCTCCTCGTTGTATTCCCCTGTTTCCATTTCGACGTATTCTTGTGTTTGTGCTTTTGTGATAAATATGTGTACAGTTATAATGACATTTTCCGGTTTTGTTGAAAATACAGGGCTGTCATTGATTTTTTTTTTTTTTTTAAATAAAGGGAAAAACCTGTAATATGCCTCTAGAAACAAAAAGATATAAATTTTATTTTAATAGAAAATATAGGGCATCGTTATGTTAATAGTAAAAGGGCTTGGCCGCCATCTCATTGTTGAGCAATAAAACTAAAATATAAAGAAATATTGATTTTACTATCCCAGACACAGCATGACACTAAATGAGAGTTCACACTAAATCGTATTTATGTCAGTAGGACAAAGCTGCCAGGTTGGATACATAGGTACAGAATGTCGATATAAAAGTAGTTGTAGCCCCAGCGCCCGCCCCCCCCCCACCCACCCCCCCCCACCCCCCCCCCCCCCCCCAATCCCTTTCGCCCCTTCAGTCATAACTGACTATGGGAATGCACACCTGAGATGATAGCAATCAAATGTTTTTTTTTTCCTCTTTTTCCATTCGGCGTGATATTTTCTCTTTTTGCTTGTTGTGAGAGCATCTTTTCGTCCATTCTGAGATGAAGCCGTCGGGAGCATTGCTACTTGGTGCAATGGGCAGCTTCATCCCCCCTCCCCCCACCCAGGCTGCTGGATTTATATCCAATGCCTTTATGTCTCTCTTAAGCACATTTTTGAACTTAGCTGCGGTTGCCCGACTATTCTTTTGCCATCTGCCAGTTGCCCGTAGAAAATAATTTGGGGAACAACTATCTTACACGCGGCAGACATGGCCAAGCCAGGGCAGTCTGCTCTGTCTAAGCAGTGTATACATGTTTTGAAGGCCAGCACGTGACATCACCTCGACAATTGTCACGTTATCCGTGGTGTTGCCATGGGAACGAAGATGGGTCCCAGCTATGCCTGTCTATTCATGGGCCACTTGGAGCATCAGATATGGCAACAATACTCCGGTCCTTTCCCTGGGTTTTACCGCAGATATATCGATGATGGCATAGGTCTCACAGATATGTCTGAGACTGATTTACACCGCTTCATCGACTTTGTGAACCACTTTCACCCCACCATTAAGTTCACCTCCCTCGTCTCCACAGTTTCTGTCAACTTCCTTGACATTACTATTTCTATCACGCCCTCCGGCCTTAATACCTCAGTATACTACAAGCCGACAGATGCCCACAGCTACCTCCTGTATACCTCTTCTCATCCTCGGGCCTGTCGTGACTCCCTTCCTTTTTCACAACTTCTCCGCCTCCGCCGTTTATGCCAAGACGACGATGACTTCCACTTACGAGCAAATGAGATGTTGGATTTCTTCCGTAACAGACTTTATCCAGAACATGTTCTCACCTCTGCTCTCCAACGTGTGCTCCCCATCTCTCGTCAGGAGGCCCTCATACCTCACCATAAATCCACTTCGGATAGAGTCAAATTAATCTTGACCCATCACCCTCATAGTACTACTGTCAAACAGATCCTTTTCCAAGCCACCCAAGAAGTATTCTGAAGCACCCATATAGACGTGACAAGAACCTCCAAGCAGAGCCTCACTTTGGACCCAAGAAGTGCAACACGGGCAAGTATGTCACCTGAGCCCGGGAGGTGTCCTTTCCTAAGGGTACGTACACCATCACTAGTAGCTTCACGTGTGAATCGCGCAATGATTTCATATTTATTTGTCTCCGCCTCATTCTGTCCTCGTCTATTGCCAGTCCCCACTTTTATCCCGTTGGGTAGTTTATTGTCCGGTTTCGTTTTTTAGTTTTTCAGTATGTATTGTGTACACCCGGCGGCGGAAGTCGCTTTCTGTTCAGCCACGCGCTCTTCAACAGACAGCGAATTTCGGTTCTTGCCTTCAGGGAAGTACCCAGTTTTTATTTTATTATTTTATTAAGTTTTTTATGTGTCCTATCTAGACTTCACTTTCTTTCCTTTCCTGACGAAGGCCTTGTGGCCGTAACGTAGACTATTTTCTTTGTCTTTTGTCCTCGTAAGACGAATCACCTTTTTTCGATTTTTTTTTTTTTCAAACCCACCCATTGTATTCCACGTCTTACCGCAGTTCCCCTCAACTTCCTCGATTATATATATATTTTTTTGACTGCACCGTGTCTCTGTTATCTCGTATCTCTATCTACCTATCCTGCTTATCTCCCTGATCCTATCCTATCTCCTTTTCTCAGTATTTTATATCCTACTTAGGCCTACTTATTATTATTTTTTTTTCGTATTTCCCTATTCTTCCTTCATACCTTATATTACCGCAATCTACCCTATTTATTTATTGTTTCATTAATCTCTATTTTCATTTAGCATTTTATATTTTATTTATTTCATATTTTATTTTCTGGACGTTTTTCTTTTTCCCCACTATGCCCTCTCTGAAATATTTTATCAACTCTCTCCGTGTGTCGGTCACCACCAGCTTTAGCTCCCTACCTCCTGATATATCCCGTGTCGCTATTGACTTTGCGTTCGTTACTTTCAAGAAAACTAGATTCACCTCTCATCTCCACTTTATTCACACCTGCCTCCACCACAAAATTCTTCCTAATGGATTTTCTTCCAATTTTCATCCATCTGCTGGTACACTCAATCCTAGGGAACAACGTCTCCTACAACGAATTGAGACCAGATGTGGCTTTCAACGTATGCGCGTAGTGGTCGCCAGTCACTCCCGCCTTTTATCAGACCTCAGTGCCCAACAGACCCAGCTTCTGCTTCGCTTACGTTGTCTCACCTCCAACAACTTCCCTTTCTATTCTATGATACGCATCACTATCCACACACTGAACCGGCAGCTGCATGAGTTCCTTTCCACGTCTAAACACCATAAACTATCCCGTCTCATCCCTACCCCCAAAGCTACCCCTCCATCCTCCACTCCATCATGCGCTCAGGTAGTCTGCATCCCCCCAGATCTACCCCTCTCTGAGGAAGAGCGCTCTGTTCCTAGTAAGGGCTTAAAATTTGTTCCTCTTCGTCCGACCCTAGACCAATACAATCTCCTCCAGGATGTTCATCGGTTTCACCGTCGCATGAGGCTGAAGCTCCATTTTAGAGAGGAAGACAGCACTCCGCAGTCTCAGGCTGAATCCGACATCTTTGCACGCTTTTCTGACTCTACTAAACCTCCCTTTACACCTAAACCTGGAGCCCCTCATGCCCTGGACCTGTATATCAAGAACACCATCCATGACATTCAGCAGCTCCGCCCTCGTAGATTGCATTATTCCAATCTCACTTCGGCAGAGTCTAGTGCTCTCTCCCTTCTTCGCCGTAGAGACGACATTGTCATCAAACCGGCTGACAAGGGAGGAGCCATTGTCGTCTGGCAGAAAGACTTGTACCTAAGTGAAGGTAAAAACCAGTTGACCAATGGCTCTTTTTACAGGTCTAGGACCAGCGATGCGACTGTCTCTAACAATCGCATTGTACACAACACCATTAAACAGCTTATCAATAGTAATGATCTTCCCCCGGGGCATCTCGTCTTAGGATTCATGACAGCTCTTTGGGCAAGCCTGTATTCTACATGCTCCCCAAAATTCACAAGATCGAAAACCCTGGAAGACCTATTGTCTCAGCCTGTTCTTGTCCTACTGAACACATTTCTGACTTCCTCGACAGCATTTTCCAGCCTATCGTTGAGAGTCTTCCCTCCTTCATCAAAGACACCAATCACGCTCTTACTACTTTCTCCTCTATCCGACTCCCAGCAGACCGCTCCTACCGTCTTTTCTTGCTAGACGTCTGCTCTCTGTATACCTCTATTCCCCACTCTGATGGTCTCCGAGCTCTTCGGTTTTTTCTGGATCAGCGCACTTGCCCTTCTATATCCACTGACACCCTTCTCCGTCTTGCTGAACTGGTCCTTAACCTGAATTCCTTTGAATTCAATGGTCAATTTTTTGACCAAATTAGTGGTGTTGCCATGGGAACGAAGATGGGTCCCAGCTATGCCTGTCTATTCATGGGCCACTTGGAGCATCAGATATGGCAACAATACTCCGGTCCTTTCCCTGGGTTTTACCGCAGATATATCGATGATGGCATAGGTCTCACAGATATGTCTGAGACTGATTTACACCGCTTCATCGACTTTGTGAACCACTTTCACCCCACCATTAAGTTCACCTCCCTCGTCTCCACAGTTTCTGTCAACTTCCTTGACATTACTATTTCTATCACGCCCTCCGGCCTTAATACCTCAGTATACTACAAGCCGACAGATGCCCACAGCTACCTCCTGTATACCTCTTCTCATCCTCGGGCCTGTCGTGACTCCCTTCCTTTTTCACAACTTCTCCGCCTCCGCCGTTTATGCCAAGACGACGATGACTTCCACTTACGAGCAAATGAGATGTTGGATTTCTTCCGTAACAGACTTTATCCAGAACATGTTCTCACCTCTGCTCTCCAACGTGTGCTCCCCATCTCTCGTCAGGAGGCCCTCATACCTCACCATAAATCCACTTCGGATAGAGTCAAATTAATCTTGACCCATCACCCTCATAGTACTACTGTCAAACAGATCCTTTTCCGCCACCTCCCTATCCTCCAAGCAGAGCCTGTGACCCAAGAAGTATTCAGTGAAGCACCTTTGGTGGCATATAGACGTGACAAGAACTTGAAGGATCTTCTTGTTCACAGCCGTCTCCCAAAGGAGAATGCCACTCACTTTGGCACACTACCCTGTGGTCGGACAAGATGCAACACGTGCAAGTATGTCACCTCAACCCAGAAGGTGTCCTTTCCTAAGGCTACGTACACCATCACTAGTAGCTTCACGTGTGAATCGCGCAATGTCATTTATACGATCATATGTAAACGTTGCTGCAAAACTTATATTGGCCAAACAGGCAAACGACTTGGGGACAGATTCAGCCAGCACTTAAATGACATCTCTCAGCAAAAGTCCACACCAGTTGCCATACACTTCAATGGTCCTGACCACCATGGTCCCATTGACATCCAGGTCACAGCGATCCGATCCTGCTCCTCTGACACTGCCAGCCGAGAACAGCTTGAGAACCGTCTTATACACCGCATGGGGTGTCTAAAACCAGCCGGTCTCAACACTTTTCACACCTTTGTCTGAGGTCACCCTTTCCTCTCTTGCTCTATTTGACTCTTTCCACTCTTATCCTATTCTTCTATTTGTATGCCATATACATTTTTTAATTTCATATTTATTTATCTCCCACTCATTCTGTCCTCTTCTATTTCCAGTCCCCACTTTTATCCCGTTGGGTAGTTTATTGTCCGGTTTCGTTTTTTAGTTTTTCAGTATGTATTGTGTACACCCGGCGGCGGAAGTCGCTTTCTGTTCAGCCACGCGCTCTTCAACAGACAGCGAATTTCGGTTCTTGCCTTCAGGGAAGTACCCAGTTTTTATTTTATTATTTTATTAAGTTTTTTATGTGTCCTATCTAGACTTCACTTTCTTTCCTTTCCTGACGAAGGCCTTGTGGCCGTAACGTAGACTATTTTCTTTGTCTTTTGTCCTCGTAAGACGAATCACCTTTTTTCGATTTTTTTTCAAACCCACCCACGTTATCCGTCCACGAAATACCAACGAGGTAGAGTAGACACCGTATATGGACGGTATTCAGCCTTCTGTCTTGCTTAGCATAAATTGTCCGTGTCTCGCTCCCATGTAGAAGCAATATAAGGTGGCACAAATTTAACTGACTGAATTATGCATAAATAACAAACCATTGTAAGCATCTCCATTTTATAATCCACCTACCAATAAAAAAACAAATTCCACTGGAATCTCCAGAAAGTATTATAATAAAATATTACATCAAATTTATTTTACCGGAATGATGTCAATCAGAAACGTGCCCCAGGAACAAGAATACGAGAAGAATGAGGGATTGTGGCCTAAGAAATGACCATGAACATTTGAAAACGGCACAATAAGGCACTCTGAAGAGAAATGAAAAGGGAGAAGAGAAATTTGAATACACGGGCTAGTTCAGCGCAAGGCACTGAAGGTTGATTGTACCTGGTGTCCTTAGACTCACTGAAAAATATTGGTCAATTAAAGCGATTCCATCTTCTTTACAGGATGGAATTTTTTGGAGCATTTCGCGATCTGAATTATCAAAAGCGTTATTTTGATATCACTCGAACGATATAAATGATTTAGAAGGACGCTGGAGCCAGGATCCGGGCAGTTGCATGGCAAGATTAGAATTTTTGTAGTATATTTTTTTGTAAATAAACACTTTTGACCAGAAGGAAAGTTTCACATGTGTGTCTTTTGGTAGTTAAAAGTAACTATGTCATTCAGATATCTAAAAGATAAATATGTCATTTTGTTTCTAAAAGATAAATATGTCATTTTGTATCTAATAGATACATATATATCATTTTGTATCTAAAAGATAAATACGTCATTTTGTATCTAAAAGATCAATATATTATTTTGTATCTAAAAGATAAATATGACATTGTGTATCGAAAAGATAAATGTCATTTTGTATCTAAAAGATAAATATGTTATTTTGTATCTAAAAGACAAATATACCATTTTGTATCTAACAGATTAATACGAGGGGCGTTCAGAAAGTAACGCACCACATCGTTTTTCTCAGGAGCTGTTTATTCAAAAAGCATGAAATTTATACACAATATACATGGATATGTCATGTAAACATCGGTATTATTCAACATAACCCCCATCAACTTGTACGGCTTTATGCCAGCGCGAAACAAGTGCATGTATTCCTAGCCCGTACCAGATTTTGTATTGATCATGTAGCCATTTCTTCGCTGCATGAATCACTCTTTCATCATCTTCAAACCTTGTCCCACGGAGTGCATCTTTAAGTGGACCAGATAGATGAAAATCAGAGGGTGCCAAATCGGGACTATAGGGTGGATGGGGTAGTACAGTCCAATCCAATTTGGTGATTGCTTCCCGTGTTGCCAGACTTGTGTGAGGTCGCGCATTGTCGTGAAGGAGAAGCAGGTCTGCTGGATTCTTGTGCGGCCGAACTCTGCAAAAACGTTGATTGAGTTTTTTCAATGTCTTAATGTAAGCTTGCGAATTGATTGTCTCTCCTCTTGGCATAACGTCCACAAGAATCACACTTTCAATGTCCCAAAAGACAGTGATCATGACCTTTTCTTCTGGAGGAATTGTCTTGAATTTCTTTCTTCGTGGTGATTGCGGATGATGCCACTCCATTGACTGTCTTTTTGTCTCAGGTTCAAAATGATGTGCCCAGGTTTCGTCACCTGTAACGATCTTAGCCAAAACGTTCTCTCCATCAGCATTGAAACGCTCCAACAATTCAGAAGAAACTGCTTTCCTTTGCAATCGGTGGTCATTTTTGAGACTTCGAGGAACCCATCTTGCGCAAACCTTAGAAAATCCGAGAGTTTTTATAACTGCATTTGCACTACCAATGCTGACTGACAGCTGTAAGGCCAATTGTTGAGTAGTGATTCGCCTATCAGTAAGAATAATGCTCTCAGCGCATTTCAACATTTCTGCGTTGGTGGCTGTGGCAGGACGTCCACAGCGCGGCCGATCAAGCAGCTCCGTATCTCCACTTCCTGATTCTTTGATTCTCTGAACCCAGCGACTGACTGTACTCCTGTCGACTGCAAAACTTCCATACACATCACATAGACGCTTGTGAATGTTCACAACAGTTTCCTTCTCTGCAACAAGAAATTCTATCACAATTCGCTGCTTATAACGCAAGTTGCTAACACGCTCCATTTCAACGGTTTAGGGCAGCCGTATTATTTAGCCGGTTGCGGTGCAATTTGGTGCACACAATTGGCACATGCCATATTTGAAGTGTGCAAAATTTCGTGCTTCTATCTTCATTATTAGCTGAGAAAAACAATGTGGTGCATTACTTTCTGAACGCCCCTCGTATGTCATACAGCAACTAAGGGACAAGTGTGTCACTTATTATCTAATAGACAAATGTGGTAGTTAGCATTTGAAAGACGAATATGTCATTCAGTATCTAAATGACAAATATGTAATTTAGTAACTAAAACGATAAAATATATCATTTAATATCTGGAAGACAAATATGCCATTTAGTATTTAAAAGAAAAATATGTCATTTGATACATTAAAGACAAATATGCCATTTAGCATCTAAACGACAAATACGTATATGTCATTTAGAATCTAAACGACAAATATGTCATTTATACATGAAAGACAAATATGCCATTTAGCATCAAAACGACAAATAGCATTTAAACTAACAGATAAAATATTTAGTAAACGACAAAATGGATAAAATATGCCATTTCATCTTAACTTCTAAACCATAAATATGTAATTTAGTAACTAAAAGATAAGATATGCCATTTAGCATTTACACGACAGATATGTCATTTAGTAAGTAAAAAGATAAAATATGCTATTGAGCATCTAAAAGACAAATATGTCATTTGATACCTTAAAGACAAATATGCCATTTAGTATCTAAACGACAAATATGCTATTTAGTATCTAAACGACAAATATGTCACTGGATACATCAAAGACAAATAAGCCATTTAGCATCTCAATGACCAATACGTCATTTAGTAACTATAAAGATTAAATATGTCATTTAGCATCTAAACGACAAAATTGTCATTTTATACATTATTAAGGACAAATATGACTTTAATATGCGAAAGACAAATGTGTCATTTGATTCAATAAAGATAAATATACCATTTAGTATGTGAAAGACAAATATGGCATTTGATTCATTAAAGACAAATATGCCATTTAATATGTGTAAGACAGATATGTCATTTGAATCATTAAAGACAAATATGCCATTTAGTGTTTAAGAAACAAGTATATCATTTAGCGTCGAAAAGACTGATATGTCGTTTAGCGTCGAAAAGACTGATATGTCGTTTAGCGTCGAAAAGACTGATATGTCACTTAGCATCCAAAAGACAAACGTGTCATTTGGTCTCTAAGAGACAGACGAGAAGGATGAGACTAAAGCAGAAAGAAATGTTCCAGTCAAGAGATGACGCACGGCCATTTCTCGCTAACATTTAATGCTGATGTTGCCTCAAAACTGTCCCGCAATGTTTCCAAAAAGAACTTCGCTGAGTATTTTGTCAGTCCAATAAACCAACGAATGTGAAAAAAAAAATGTTTCCATGAAAGATGGATGTTGGGTGTAAGATTTCTACATGGCTTATACCTAGACATGTGACTAGTCGTGCAACAAGTATTGTTTTTTTTTTCTTTTCTTTTCTTTGGGTTTCTGAAAAGACGAAGAAAGAAGAGGAATACTTTACTGCACTCTGAGGAATATCGTTCCAAGTCGAGTAATATGAGATGATGAATGAGGCTGGCTACCTCATCATGTACAAATAATTGCCCTCAGAAATCACCGCTGCAAAAAATATATGTACATGAATGCGTGGTATAGGCTTCCTACACAGGGATCATCAATAGTGGTGGCGCCACGCTCTATAAGGAACGCAAAATAAAATGATGATGATGATGATGAAGCTAGTCTGAAGATAATATCGGTTAAGACCTACATTGTCTTTCTATCAATAAGTGATTGATTGTTGGACAACACATGCAACAACTGAAGAAGACGTTTGGAGTTTGATGTGAATAAAATTGGTTATTCTTTTTAGAGAACTATAAGTACTGTTTAATATAAATAAAATGGGTTATTCTTTTGAGAGAACTATAAGTACTGTTTGATATAAATAAAATGGGTTATTCTTTTGAGAGAACTATAAGTACTGTTTGATATAAATAAAATGGGTTATTCTTTTGAGAGAACTATAAGTACTGTTTGATATAAATAAAATGGGTTATTCTTTTGAGAGAACTATAAGTACTGTTTGATATAAATAAAATGGGTTATTCTTTTGAGAGAACTATAAGTACTGTTTGATATAATAAAATGGGTTATTCTTTTGAGAGAACTATAAGTACTGTTTGATATAAATAAAATGGGTTATTCTTTTGAGAGAACTATAAGAACTGTTTGATATAAATAAAATGGGTTATTCTTTTTTGAGAGAACTAAATAAGTACTGTTTGATATAAAATAAAATGGGTTATTCTTTTGAGAGAACTATAAGTACTGTTTTGATATAAATAAAATGGATATTAAAATTATTCTTTTGAGATAACTATAAGTACTGTTTGATATGAATAAAATGGGTTATTCTTTTGAGAGAACTATAAGTACTGTTTGATATAAATATACTATTTGACATGAATAAAATGAATTATTCTATTGAGAGTACTATAAGTACTGTTTGAAATGAGTAAAATGGGTTATTCTTTTGAGATAACTATAAGTACTGTTTGATATGAATAAAATGGGTTATTCTTTTGAGAGAACTATAAGTACTATTTGACATGAATAAAATGGGTTATTCTTTTGAGAGAACTATAAGTACTGTTTGATATAAATAAAATGGGTTATTCTTTTGAGAGAACTATAAGTACTGTTTGATATAAATAAAATGGGTTATTCTTTTGAGAGAACTATAAGTACTGTTTGATATAAATAAAATGGGTTATTCTTTTGAGAGAACTATAAGTACTGTTTGATATAAATAAAATGGGTTATTCTTTTGAGAGAACTATAAGTACTGTTTGATATAAATAAAATGGGTTATTCTTTTGAGAGAACTATAAGTACTATTTGATATGAATAAAATGGGTTATTCTTTTGAGAGAACTATAAGTACTATTTGACATGAATAAAATGAGTTATTCTATTGAGAGTACTATAAGTACTGTTTGAAATGAATAAAATGGGTTATTCTTTTGAGATAACTATAAGTACTGTTTGATATGAATAAAATGGGTTATTCTTTTGAGAGAACTATAAGTACTGTTTGAAATAAATAAAATGGGTTATTCTTTTGAGAGAACTATAAGTACTATTTGACATGAATAAAATGGGTTATTCTTTTGAGAGAACTATAAGTACTGTTTGAAATGAATAAAATGGGTTATTCTTTTGAGAGAACTATAAGTACTGTTTGAAATAAATAAAATGGGTTATTCTTTTGAGAGAACTATAAGTACTGTTTGAAATGAATAAAATGGGGTTTTTTTGAGAGAACTATAAGTACTATTCAGATTATGACTTTCTAGCGTAGTATTTCTCATTGATGGAAAGGATGGGTATATAGCATAACAGGAGATCAGTTGAGCTAGATAGGGGAAGAAAAACAATAAGCCAATAGGTACATTTAGTTCTCTGAGTTCAGAATGCATTTTCTTTCCATTTATATATCGTTTCAAAATTACTTAATAAGTTACTAATACAGGCACTTGCGTCCAGCAGCTTGCCTTCGATTTAATAAGCCCACTGATAGGCAGACACGTGTTAAAATTCAGTTGGTTCCCATTATGAGAAAAAATTTATGAAATTTATTGATAAAAAAATACAAAAAGGGTTGAATACTTTCGCCTTGTATATTTAAGTGTAAAATTCATCTATGGTTTTAATGTATTTAAGTTTTCACTTTCTTTATCGTCTGTTTTCTTCTGTTACTCCCTGTCGAACTCCTCGTGACCGTAACGGACGCAATTCCTATTGTCATTTGTCTAATGAGATGCATACCAATTTTCGTTTAACCCCAATCCCCCTTTTTTAACACTTAGGAGTTCTCAGTTCAAACAAAAACGTCGTCATCATCTTGTACGTTAACGATAATGTAAACTTGCGCCTAATATAGCCGACTAGGTTGAACTGGACACACCTCACCAAAATGAGGCAAAATTGGATTTAAAAAAAAAAAAAAAAAAAAAAAGTGTGCAAGATCATAACTAAGGTTACACTTAATAATATTAATTAAGCTTGTGATCAAAATTAATACAGATTTATTGCGTTTTTCTGTCTCAGTGTAATTTTACAGCAGTGCTGATTTAGTTATAAGTTATCACATGAAAAGGAGAGGGATGAAGTTTAAAAAATTACTATAGTGCGTGAGACAAAAGAGTTTTAGAATCACTGCTATAGATCATCCGACAATATTGTTGGCCTAGAATGAGGACTATAAAATTTAGTATTGAGTGTATAGTGCGGAATATGCGTAGGGCACAAATTGAGAAAGTTACTATTATTATATACATAAAATGCAATATCATTTATTCCTTATGCGTGACCTTTCTGAATTGCAAAGACATTTAACAAATTCATGATTAGTCGTCCTGTTCTGTGCAAGCATTGAATGTCTTTCCATATTTTGTATTTTCCTTTCTTGTCTATCTCAAATTCCTTGATCCGTATATTTTATTATTTCCCATATATATATATAGGAGAAATTGTGACAAAAGGAATTCATACTCACTCCAGTTCATATGGAGATATATATGCGGACCGTATGGAGATATATATGCGGACCATATGGAGATATATATGCGGACCATATGGAGATATATATGCGGACCATATGGAGATATATATGCGGACTATATGGAGATATATATGCGGACCATATGGAGATATATATGCGGACCATATGGAGATTTATATGCGGACCATATGGAGATATATATGCGGATCATATGGAGATATATATGCGGGCCATATGGAGATCCAATCCCCTTACCTTGGTGATTCAAGAAGAAGGACTGCTTTGTAATGATATAAACATGTTTTCTCCTACCCATTATCATCGTGTTCTTCTCGCCTCTTATTCCAATGGCATTTCTCTGGTCGTGTTATCAGGACCATATTGGTGATCACGTCGTTAAAAAGCTTAGCGTACTCTGCTGCTCATCTTTGGAATTGTCTTCCACATAACCTAAGAAACAACCTCAGTCCCTATTCATACAATCATAGACTTTTTGAATACTTTCTGAATTCTGATTACATGCCCCCCTAATCGGATTATCTTGTCTTATAACATCAACTGAAGGTTCAAGTGACGATGTTTGTACTTTTCAACATATGTTATGTCATGCTTATAAGTAATTAATGTTAATATGAGTATGCTATATTATTATGTTACTTTACAACGTTGAATTTCTTGAAATTGATATGTAACATGCATATGAGAATAAATGAATTCAGTATGAAAGGTGAGCGAAAGGAAGGGCAGAATGTTAGACGGGCCTGTGTGCCCAATTCTCAACCCTTTGAAAATAAAGTTCGTTCGTTACCATTTCAATCCTTCTTTTCTATGTAAGCACTCATTTATGACAGTCGGTATACCTCCTGATTGTAGGTTGTTGTTTTTTTTTTTTGCTGTTCTACTTGTTTGGAAATCATAAATAGGGGACCAATTAATATTTCAGTTGAAGATTATGTTATCTGTGTTAGTCGGGTTTTCTTTTTATGTCCATATATGCCCCAGTGTAATGAAAGCTCATCTTGGCTTGTGTACTTATATTTCTATATTACCAGTCGCTCTTCTAACAGTGACTATATAAAAAAGGAAAAAGGTAAAGGAACCCGTTACACGCCCATTGAGGCATATTGGGAATATGGTGTTAGGCCCATATTATCTTGACCGTCGGCACACGAGGGGTGATGTGGTCGGCATCACGCCGGCCGCCTTAACCTTCCCAGAGTTGCTCTGGTACCCATTTGGGGCTGGGTCGACCCAGGAGCCGTTTGTGGCCTAAAAAATTCCCGCCTCATCTGGGGATCGAACCATAGACCACTGCGCTAGGAAGCCAGTGCACTAACCACTATGCTACCGCGGCAGTGACTATATAGCTTCCATCAAATATACGATTCATATCTTGTAGACAGTTTTATCCAGGTGCAATCTCTTTATTAGTTACTTCACTTATTCTCATAATCGTTATGATTTCCCTGTATTTTTTCAAACCCAGTAGTTGTGACACTAATCAAGTGTTATAATTGCTCTCTTTCATATCGGTACATTTCTGGAACAGAAGAACCGGATCGACTGCAAAATAATGATTGTCAAGCTGAATTTCATGTCTGTTGCATGATGTTTTTATTCTTCAAGTACCATGCCTAGTGGCATAGGAGATCATACCTCTCGAACACTTCCTATCTCCAGTACTATTTATCAATTCTGCTATTGATCTCTTCCCATGCCATGATGTCAAACTGTACAGTATTTGCTCTATTTGTCTTCCCATATCTCTTTTTCCTTCAATCGTACCTGCTGTTACGACATTTTCCAGCTTTGTAGGTCTTAGGGTGAGAAATTGTGACAAAAGGAATTCATACTCACTCCAGTTCATATTTCAAACGGCTGTGTAAGCTGTCCTTATGAAGTATTCTACATATTTTCTTGTTTATATGAGTCCATTATTAGGTTAACAATCTTTAGGAGGAGTCCATAATGCTCATCAGTTTGTCTTATCATTTGAAATCACATTAATATATTCAAAAGTACTATTAATAACACTGCGTGGGAGCAGATTCGCATAACAAATATTCACTTGTATTCGCAGAATTGCCTAGGACAATCTACCACTGAGAAACAAAAGTGGATGTACAAGGTGACGACATATTCGGCGAGACAACGTCAAGTCCTAACTCGTAAACTCGGGACGAGGGTCGTTAGTCCGTGCTGCGGCTTAGGTAAGAGCGTATAGTTAGTGTCGGATGTCCAATCACTTGCGTCCGTTACTGGATTAATGGACCACGTATTGGAATGATCAGGGACCAGTTTTATAGTTTGGAGCTGCTGATGATGATGTTCTGAAAAAGAATTATGGGCCACTTACGTAATTATAGAGGAGTTTTTTATAAACCTGCCAAAGATTAATGGCGTCCCCAGTTCTGCCAAACATTTTTTATTCTATGCTAAAAATAAACCAGTAAAACAGACTGTACTTGACCTGAACTCAAAGGAGTTGGGTTTGATAATACACAGGGAAAAGACAACGATTTTGAGAATCAATTCCGCAAATTATAGCTAGAGTACACTTACGTAAAAATCCTTGCATGCCGTGGACTCTTAAATTTATCTATGAGCAATGTAGACAAAGTTGACGACACGTAAAATTACAATTAAATCAAAATAAGAATACGAAAGGCAAGGCGATCTTTCATTGCAATGCAGAAATATATAATAATAAAACGAAATAAAATCCTGGACAAACCAGGAATGTTTAGTTCTATTATATAGTTATGGAGCATGGAACACAACGCAAATACCTGCTTTAAATTTAAAGACTTTCATACACTAGAATTTTCGCTGAATATTAGGATTTAAATGACACGGCAAGATCACCAATGTGGACCCTACTGAGACAACCAGACAAGAGTCACTGGAACAAGATGTAAGGGAAAGACGGAAGAGCTGGATTGGTCATGAACTGAGGAAACCAGCGTGAAGTAATACAAGCCGTTCCCTGTTGTGGAACCCACCAGGATAAGCGAAACAGAGTGAGATTGTAAAACACACAAAAAACGAAGCGGAGACAAACATGAAAGAGATTGCAAAGGATATCGAAAACAAAAACCGTAGCAAAGGAAGGAAGGCATGGCTTGTTGAATGCTTCTAGTTCGTAGCCGGATGGTATGTGATGAATACATTCAGGCATACTACACACACATGTTATGGGTGAGACTAAAGTAAAGGTAAAGGAAATCCTAGAGCAGATATTGCCATAAGGGGTGAAGTGTTAGAGACTTCGATATAATAGGTTTAGCATAGGTGAGGTGACCAGTTCCATTCCGCGCTGCCTTTTTCTTTCCCTAACTCAAGAGTAAAGTCAAATATCCATTTACAGCTGGGTAAGCTGGAGCGCGTCTATACAGTGAATCGAACCCAGCATCTTTGCCGCGAGAGACCAGCGCTATAACAACTCTGCCAGTCGGACATTCCAAGACTGAAGTAATTCACACTTAAACACGTGGAAGAGAATTTTTTTTATTTACGTGAAAGCAAAAGTAATTTTCAGTGAACAAACAAAATATGACGCTACCGGAGCTTCTTCTTCTTCTTCTTCTTTGATCCTTAGCCGCCGACCGTCAAAGCAGTCAGTGGCCATTACGCCTCGTGGCGTCTTGTAGGGCAACAACACATTGATTCCACTTTGCTCGGTCGTCGGCCATCCTTCGTGCAGTGCCCCAACTCTGGTTCATTCTTTGCATCTCAGCCTCCACAGTCCTCCGCCAAGTTGTTTTTAGTCGGCCTCTCTTTCGTTTTCCTTCAGGGGTCCATAGCATAGCTGTTCTTGTGATAGCATCGGGGTCTCTTCTGAGGACATGGCCAACCCAGCTCCAGCGTCTGCCAGCTATGATGGTGTGCATGTCCTCTTGCTTGCTCCGAGTAAGCAGATCTTGGTTGGTGATGGTATTCGGCCAAAAGATTCGGAGAATTTTTCTTAGGCATGTTGTGTGAAAAGAGGACAATTTCGACATTTCCTTCTCTGTAACTCTCCAGCTCTCCGCGCCATAGAGAAGCACAGAAAGCACACAGCTCTGATATAATCCTAATTTTGTGCTTGTGCTGTACTGAGAGGACTTCCAGATGTTGTTTAGACTAAAAAAGGCTGTTCTTGCTTTGTTCATTCTGTTGTTGATGTCTCTGCTTGCTCCGCCGTCTGGTGTTACTATGCATCCTAGGTATGTGAAGGCATCTGTCTGTTCCAGTTGCTGATTCCTTACTGATATGGGCTCAGGGTTGCTCACATTGAGCGTCATGACCTCTGTCTTCTTTAGGTTGATGTTCAAGCCCACCTGCTGGCTATACTTATTAAGTCTATCCGTTTTTTCTTGGATGTGTTGATGTGAATGTGCTAGCAGTGCAATGTCATCTGCATATTCCAGATCTTCCAATGTAGAAAATGTAGTCCATCTTATTCCTCTTGGATTGCCCTCTGTTGTCTGGCGCATCACCCAGTCTATGACTGTTAAAAATAGAGTGGTTGATAAGGGGCATCCCTGTCGTACTCCTGTCTTCACTACCGGAGCTTGGAACATTCTATTGACAGTTACCACCTTTGGAGTAAGGTATATTTTAATCAATGTTAGTGATGGTGCCACCTTGTAACAACGGTCTCGGTTAATAGGTTGTTCTGGAAACAGAAGCAAATATTTCAACATTTATTCCCCCATAGAACTTCAAAAAGTGCACGCCAATTGCTGATGACCACTGCCATCAGCTCACGATATTTCCAAATCATCTTTATCGTTTATGTCTCCATGTTCTCTTCTCCATGTCTTTTATCAATCTCTATCTATCACTCTTAATCTGAGATTCCAGAACAAAAACTGCCCTGTAATTCTATATACCCGTTTCCACAGTGTGTCTCCCATTCATCGCCAGCGTCTTCTCATCTCCATTCCACTGGTGCCCATGTGTATCTGTCATCAGTTCCAACCGGCTATCCCGTCATACCCTTCTGATCCCTCTATTCTAAGCAAGCACCCACTTTTTAATGTCTTCATCCTCCTGGTTATCGTTTATGCCGTTCTCTATACCCTGCAGCCATAAAATAAGACTTCCAAAACACCTGAGCCCCCGAACGTCATACGTCTCATAATCTTGTCTTCACTATTAAATTCGAAAGACGTAAGAGTGGTTCTCTGGTCTTGTCACCGGGAACATATCAAGCAACAACTGCTCACTACCATTTTAATCCTTCTATTCTACACAAGCACTCATTTATGAAAGTCTCCAAATGTCGTGTCTTTCTGAGCTTAAGCACTCGTGCGCACGCACGCACGCACCCCCCCCCCCCACACACACACACACACACACACACATGTGGCCGTGTATGTTTATACGGCACTAGTAGTTATATTGATTTTTTGTAGTCAGAGTTAGTCCTTCATATGTTGTGGTGGTTCAAGTGCTAACTGGCGTTCCGCCAGAGATCGTAATACTTGACCTTTTGTTATCTTTTTCCAACCCAGGAACGTTCTTCCCTTTAAGTTTGGTGACAAGCAAAACAGTTTCAGCACAACAACGTATAATCCACAAGAAATTATTGTAAGGTTCCACAAACAGCAATGTAGAAAAATTCAATTAGAGTTTATTGATGTAATTGGACAAACACTGTAAATTTCACAATGATGATTGGTTATCCGATATGCAAAAAATATGTAATCCAACGAATAATATATGTACATCCAAATAGAAATATATATGTATATCCACACGAAATAATTTACTGATTTGTTTACTCAAAAACTTGTCTTGGTATCCTCAAAGACGAAGTTCTCCTAACGCTATCAGTAAAAATCCTCTTTATAAAACTGTTGGAGTTCGTTTGTTGTTGTTGTTTGATAGCGTGAAAATAGGTTTGTTGAATCTGTCTACTTGACATAACGCGAATGGATAATTTCTGAACAAAGTAGTAAAAAGTCAACTTGAACTTCCAAGCATGGGCATACCAATTAATGCCAAGAAGGTGTATAGTTCATTCAATTTATTTGACATCATACGGTTGACTAGACGAACATTCAATGTTGACGACGAATGGTTGACGTTCACTGGACAGCACACAACGTAAGTTTTCATATTTTAAATTACAGTTAATTCGTTCCTTAAGATAACCTCTTAGGTAACGTCAGACTAGTTATACAGTGTTCATAACATGGCATCCAATTAAACAAATGAGGCAGTTATATAAGATATGTCAATCTTCCACTGTCCTATGACCTTGGCAATGACGGAGAACCTTGTCAGGTCTGTTATATCATATAATGTTCCGATACTACGTATCTCCTTTTAGTACTGGCCTCTTATTTTCAATCAATGAAGAATAACAATAATATACTTTTCTGCCCACGACCTTCGTGGCATCATAGCTTAGATATAGCAAATACTTGAGTCACCTCTGCTTTGCGGGGTACGTATTCGTAACGGCCGAATACTGATTTATATCATAAACATATATATCAAGCCAATCCTGGATGATCCTAACGTCGGAATCCGTCGGCTTTACCATTCATATAATAAGTTTCAAGTAGGACTCCATTTTGCACCAATACGTCATTGGTACAACTAGACGTCTACATGAGAACGAAATACATAGTTATCTAAAATCATACTTGCTTCTTTTCCCAAGAAATATCACTAGAATACTGTTGACCCGAGTCCTCATCTTGCTAACAGACGGACGGTCATACACAATAAAAATATACCCGCAACACGGGTTCGAACGCCAAGAATCAATGGACTGATTCTTGGGCACTAAACTTCTCAACCCCAGCTATGACGTAGACTGACTGTCTAGATACACGTGCGGTCTGCATAACCCCCTATACGCCTTAGTGCACAACCGTGCGCTAATGAAATCAAACTCACCAATAAGACTTACTCTCATGTGAGTCGGTGCGCAAAGTTATTACAGAGGTAGGACAACATATTAATAATATGATACTACCTTCATACTGTAAAGGAGTGTAGAGGTCTACGAAAAGGGCTCTACAGATTCCTTACCAATCCCCCCAAAAAAATTAATTATATTAATTTTTTTCTTTAATACTCGACACTAGAGGTGATTCAAGTTTACATATTACCATTTTACAAATATATCATGATAAAAATAATCAAATATGAAATTCAAATCAACTCAAATGAACAAAAGGTATGCATAAAATCATACATCCACAATTGACCACCTTTGGTACAATGTGGTAAATGAAATAAAATAACATATTTAGAAATATTGAATTAACACAAATGTAAACGGAAATGAAAAGAAATGATGAGAAACCAATGAATAAACAGAAAAGTGATGGATATGTCTTTAAAATGACAAGTGAAAAAAATGAATAAAAATGAAAGAATACAATTTAAACACGTATAAGATCAACGCACTTAACTGTGTCTCTAAGTCATTTTGTGGTACTAATTAAATTACCAATGTTAAATTAATGTGCTTAAATACCAATATTAATAAATCTACTTAAATATTGTATAGTTAATTACATCAATCATTATGTTAACTAACTAAATATCCAAGTTTAATAATCTAATTAATTCGTTTATTTCACTTAAATAGTGTTATTAGTTCCTTACATAACGAAAGTTCCATTTTCCTGTTAGTGAACAGTTTATAATATAACAAATTCAGTTCCACGAAGAAAATCCAAGTGTTTGAAATGTCATTTCTGTGAGAAAATATAATCCTTTTACAACGTTATTTTCTCTTCAATGTCATAATTAAGTGACTTTTATTTTCACAAAGATAGTCATATAACTTAACGTTCCATGTTATTTTGATACATAAGCATTGTAGATTTCACTTGACTGATTGTTAATGACTCTTATAATCGAGGTATTACATGAAAAAGTTACAATCGACGAACTGTCAGTGTCGAAGTTCAGTTGTCTTAAGTGCGTAGCTGCTAATTCGATTCATTCGGACATCTCGACAAGATGTCAGCGAGAACATTCTGTGTGCCAGGTATGGATCGAATCGTGAAATTAAATGGTTGTAACGCGATCGCATACCTGGTAGATTTGGCAGATTTTACGTCCTTTGTGTTGAGTGCAGTAAGAGCTTTTTGGTCTGATTCCACAATAAAGTGTGATCCAAGCAAATATCTCTGAAGTTTATTTATTGACCATACAAGCCCGAGAAGTTCTTTATCTAAAACTGAATAATTCTGTTCAGTTGGAGTTAACTTCCGTGACACATAGAGAACTGGATGCAAGGTCCCATTATATTCTTGTAGTAAGACACTTCCCACGCCGTAATTAGAAGCATCGCTGCGTAATACAAATGGCAAATTCTCGTTAGGTAACCTTAAAACAGGATGATTAGAAAAAAAATTTCTTTATGATATCCAACGCGATTTGATGTTCGTTAGACCACCGAATCACGTTAGCTGCACCTTTCCTAAGTAATGAAGAGAAAGGAGCAGTAATGGACGAAAGATGTGGTATGAATTTCCCATAGTATTGTACTAGTCCTAATAGAGATCGCACTTGTTTCTTTGTTTTAGGTGTGGAGATGTTAAGGATTTTGGAAACATTACTGTCCTCTGTGTATAACATACCGCGACCAATACGGTGTCCCAAAAAAGAAATCTCGTGGAAACCCACAAATGCCTTTGATGGCTTAGCAGTTAAATTATGATTTTGTAACGTGGACAGTAATGAGTTTAATCCTTCTAAATGCTCTTCCCATGAGTCACTGAAAAGACAAATGTCGTCTATGTACGCAATGACGTTGGGATGATGAGATAGGATTCGACGCATCATGCGTACGAACGTGGCAGGAGCGTTAACTAACCCGAAAGGCATAAAATTCCATTGGAATAGGCCCCGGGGCGTCGAGAAAGCAGTGAGTGGTTTTGCCCTTTCTGTCAATGGTACTTGCCAATAGCCTTTTGACAGATCAAACTTAGAGAAGAAAGTAGAATGAGATAATTTCACTAATAAATCTTCTAAAAGTGGCAAAGGTTCAGCGTCAAATTGTGTGACTTTATTTAATTTTCTATAGTCTACACATAGACGAATGTTATTATCCTTCTTTCTAATTATCACCATAGATGAAGCATATGGTGACAACGATGGTTCAATTATTTTTAATCGAAGCATCTCATCTAATTCCTTTTCGACCTTATCTCTAAAGTGTAAAGGTATGGGATATGGACGAATACGGATATGTGTTTCATCAGTTAGGAGAATATCATGCTGAATAGCTGATGTATGACCTGGAATGTCAGTGAGAACCTTATCATACGTTTGAAGAAGTGATGAAACTTGTTGTCGTTGATCAGTCGAAAGAGAAGAAGAAATAGTGACATCATTCCAGTTTTCCGTGGAATGAAGAGGTACAACTGGTATGGGCAATTGTACATCTTGAAAAGAAGATTCTTCTTCTTGTATAACTGACAAATTAGTATAGTTGTGAATATGAGGAGTAGGATCGTCAGTTGCTTGAAATACTGATTGTAAATAATCAGGACGTGAATAATACTCTTTCAACATGTTAATGTGAAAGGTTTTGTGTTTTCCATTAATATCCACGATGTAATCGACATCGGATATTCTTGAGATGATCCTAAATGGACCTCTCCATGTGATAAGTAGACGATTATTATGTGAAGGCAGTAAAACAAAAGCCTCGTCACCAGGAATAAGCTGGCGAAGACGTCTATACCGATTTGCAAATAGACGAGCTTTTTCTTTAGACTCTTCGGATGATGCAGTAGCTAACCTACAGGCATCTATTATTCTCTTTCTTAAAGAGATGACATATTCATATGAGGATTGAGTTTCCTCAGGTATATTATCTTCAACCAATAAATCATGGATTAAAGACATAGGTCCGCGTGGTTGTATGCCAAAAACCAACTGGAAGGGGGAAAACCCTGTTGCTTGGTTTTGCACTTCGCGATACGCGAAGAGAGCAGCGGGTAGGACCCTGTCCCACTCCTGAGGGTGATCTTGAGTCATCTTACCCAACAACTGCTAAGTGTCCTATTCTGTCTCTCAATTAATCCATTCGACATCGCATGGTATATAGAACTGAGAGATCTATCTATACCCAATGTCTTCATAACCTGTGACATGGATTCGGAAATAAACTGGACACCATGATCTGATAGGATCTTACGCGGAAAACCAATGCGTGAAAAGATCAGCATTAAAGCTTCTGCAACACTGGCAGATGAGGTGTTTTTAAGAGGTATGGCCTCAGGCCAACGCGTACACATATCGATACAGGTGAGAATATGTGTATGTCCTCTTGCAGATGGCAATATAGGACCAATGATGTCTATTGCCATTTTATCAAATGGTCTAATAGGTATGTCCGCAGCTTGGATAGGAGCATCATGATACGGACCCCTTACCTTAACTTCCTGACATGTCACGCAGGAACGACAATAGAGATTAACATCCCTATGAACGCCAGGCCAATAGAATGCGGATAGCACTCTAGATTTGGTTCGGGAAAAACCCATGTGACCGCGCATTGTGAATCATGAGCATGTCGTAATATTCTGGGTCTCATAGCAGACGGGACCAGAATTTGTGAACGCACCAATGAATCTGTTTCTCTTAGTAATCTAACTAAAATACCTTTTTTTAGAGCAAATTGGTGTCTAGACTTTGCAATTGTGTTGTTATTATTACTCTTAGTCGCCAATTGAAAAAATCTCTGCAAAGAATTGTCATTCTTTTGTAAATTAGCAAACAGCTCCCTTGAAATAGGAGAATCATCATCATTACTATTATGAACCGTAGGTTCAGAAGTTGATTCACGCGACAATTCAGTAGCTTGCGCTCTGGTAACCACTGCATTTGCAGCATGAATGTGTCGCTTTTCCCATTCATTAATTTGCTCTGGTGTACACTCTCTCTTATACCGTGTATACAACCAAGTATCACATCGCTAACTGGATTCTGCAGAAGACAGGCATGTATCTTCCCTGAAAAGAAAGGTGTATGTAAGTTAATGATTGCTGTAGGGAAGGTTTCCACAGTTCCCCCAAATGTGACGCACTTGACCACGTTGCCTGTGGCCAAGGAGGGGTCGATCAGAGAGTTCCGCACTCCGACAGTACTGCAGCCTGAGTCAAACAAGACAGAGCAAGGAATCGAGTTGACGTATCCTCTGTTAAATTTTAAACACCCTTTCCCATGGTGAATTGATGCAGAAGTAGCTGTACAAACTGCGGGTAGACTTGGTAAAGTGTGCCCGCATCGCAGCGTCGTGATCGCCTTGGGCTGGAATAGCGTTGAGCATTCTTGACATGTCTTTACCTGTTCTAGATCGATACAAGACATAGCGTTATGTTGATTAACATTAGTATCATTACCTTTGTTAGTTTGTGCTTCAATTGAAGCAACATTTGAATGTTGTCGTGGTCTGCTCGACGATCTATCTCTTCGTCGCGATCGAACCTGATTATTGTCATTAAAATTGCTATAATTAATTTGGCTGAGTCCGCCAATGAAAGTTTTCACTGTTGTGATGTTGGCGAAATGACCTATTCATAAATCTATTTCTATTTTCTGGATGATATGATTGAGATCTCCAATGTTGTTTATTATTATTACCTTGATTATATTTAGGATTGTTGTTACTAAAATCTCGAGATCTGTGAGCTTGACCCCATGATACATTAAATGGAGCAGAATGTGAGTATTGTTTCCCCTTTTGAAAATGACCAAAGTTGAAATTATTATTACTTCCCCTTTGAAAATTTCTATCGCTACTTATCGAACGATTTCTAGGGAAATTGTTTTGTTGCATGGCGAAAGCAACGGGTAAATCGTCCTTAAGCTGCGCATTGCTGACATCCATGTTAGGATGAGCGGTGCAGAAATTTTTACAATGTTCTGACATTTCTTTTATATTACCAGGTTTACGTTCATGTAGGAACGCAAGAAATGCAGGACTTACTGCTGATAAAACTTTATCGCGAAGTAATAAGTCAAAAATACCACATCATACGATTTCTCTACCTTGGATAGTTCTATCCATCGTTCTAAGGTAAGACGTATTTGAGAAAGAAAATCATCAAAATTCTTGCTAGATTGCGGGAGCATAGACTTGAACCTAAGTCTGTATTGTTCCTCTGACATCTGAAATTTGTTTAGAAGAGCGGCCCTGAGAGCGTCATAATCATTTTTATCTATAGAGCTAGTAGTGTGATAAACAGCCATTGCCTCTCCTGTTAGTAATCTGGATAAGTGGGTGCAATATAATGATTTATCCAAGTTGTACGATCGACATGTAGCCTCAAACCTGTCCAAAAAAAAATATGACATCGTCGGATGGTGGAGTAAATTTAGGCAATTTGAGATGAATCTCTCTAAAATTCTCATGTCTAGATGAAGACTGGCCTTCCTGAGTCTTTTGTGTATTACATTCACTTGACAATCTTATTCTATCAAATTCCAATTCGGCAAGTTTCAAATCATGCTGACGTTTCTTTTCATTCTCTTCTGTCTCAAGCTGAAGTCTTCTTGTATTTTGTTCAGCTATTAATCTCCTTTCTTCCATTTCCTTTGTTTAATATCTCCTTTTGTTTAACTTCCATCTCAATTTTAAGTAGTCTTTCTTTTTCCGCAGCATCTCTTTTAAATTTTCTTCAGCCTCGAATTTTAAGTAGCCTTTCTGTTCTACCTCACGCTGAAATCGTTTATCTTCTAATTCAGCGGCTAATCTCATTTTTTTCTCCTCTTCCTCAGCTATAAATTTCCTCTTCTTTTCATCTTCCTCAGCCTCAATCCGTTTTTGATCTGCCTCAAATTTTTTTTGATCTGCCTCAAATTTCAACTTCTTTTCATTTTCCTCAGCCTCAGATTTCAAATTTTCCAATCTTAATTTCTCAGCTTCCAATCTTTGAGATTCCAACCTTTGAGATTCTTTATATTCTGTCATAGCAAATGATCTAATCTCTTCCTGAGGTATATTAAGCGCCTTAGCCTGCTTAATAAAATAGTCTAAGGTAGACATTATTCAATATTATTATGTAATAATACTACTTAAAAGTGTTACTACAACGAGTGGTCTTCGTTCCTGTCCTAGAACGGTAAAATCAAGTCATATAATAGGCAATTATATTAATAATTAATAAAGTAATTTATAACATGAAATGGTATGAAAGCAATAACGTGACAGACAATAGACCAATACTGACACGACACGATAATCAAGACAAATGAAAACAGTCGTAGAAATCAACAAAAATAAAAATGTGGAACTAAAATAGAATGTCGTAAAAAAATTACGATGACATCTACGATCCGATAATGCACAAGACAGTTGACAACACAGTGTAAAAACATATGTTTTGTAAAAAACTGAACGATAGTCAGGTTAGAAGGACAATAATCACATACAAAATACATCATAAAACTAAGGTACGAGTAAAAATAGCTACGAAAACAACAATAAAAAACTTGACGGAACAGCTAAACAACTACTATCATAAGAAGCAAGTAGCGATCGGAACTACAGCAAGGTTTCTAGCCTTGAACCGGAATTATCGCTCAATTGAAACTTATAATTCAAAACCTACAGAACATCTGACAAAGAGCCCGAATCGGCTTCGAGATGAACCTCGTTTGTCAGATCGACCTCCCTACCTCCCACAAAAAACATTGAACATAGAACATGCAACATGAATAAAGAAACAGTGGACATATTACGAGATAAGATGCAGCTACACGTAAAACGGTGTAATAACAACACGACGTTTTTACTTATCTCAACCGGCTAACAAAAAAACATATCCCTCGCATCCGGGACTGCAATTATGAGACATATACTTAAAGTCCTGTAATGACCGTTAGAATTGCTGCAAGGTGCAGGATGTTGTCGCCTTGAAAGTTACCATATTTCTTTTCAACCGAGTTTTGATAGAAGACTGGAGTTCGTTTCCGCTATTGAAAACTGGCTATTTTTTTCAAACCACACTTGGCCGCCATACTGTTGGAGTTCGTTTGTTGTTATTTGAAAACGTGAAAATGGGTTTGTTGAATCTGGCTACTTGACATAACGCGAATGGATAATTTCTGAACAAAGTAGTAAAAAGTCAACTTGAACTTCCAACCATGGGCATATCAACTAATGCCAAGAAGGTGTATAGTTCATTCAATTTATTTGACATGGTACGGTTGACTAGACGAACATTTAATGTTGACGACGGATGGTTGACGTTCACTGGACAGCACACAACGTAAGTTTCATATTTTAAAGTACAGTTAATTCGTTCCTTAAGATAATCTCTTAGGTAACGTCAGACTAGTTATACAGTGTTCATAACATGGCATCCAATTAAACAAATGAGGCAGTTATATAAGATATGTCAATCTTCCACTGTCCTATGACCTTGGCAATGACGGAGAACCTTGTCAGGTCTGTTATATCATATAATGTTCCGATACTACGTATCTCCTTTTAGTACTGGCCTCTTATTTTCAATCAATGAAGAATAACAATAATATACTTTTCTGCCCACGACCTTCGTGGCATCATAGCTTAGATATAGCAAATACTTGAGTCACCTCTGCTTTGCGGGGTACGTATTCGTAACGGCCGAATACTGATTTATATCATAAACATATATATCAAGCCAATCCTGGATGATCCTAACGTCGGAATCCGTCGGCTTTAAAATTCATATAATAAGTTTCAAGTAGGACTCCATTTTGAACCAATACGTCATTGGTACAACTAGACGTCTACATGAGAACGAAAATACATTGTTATCTAAAATCATACTTGCTTCTCTTCCCAAGAAATATCACTAGAATACTGTTGACCCGAGTCCTCATCTTGCTAACAGACGGACGGTCATACACAATAAAAATATACCCGCAACACGGGTTCGAACGCCACGAATCAATGGACTGATTCTTGGGCACTAAACTTCTCAACCCCAGCTATGACGTAGACTGACTGTCTAGATACACGTGCGGTCTGCATAACCCCCTATACGCCTTAGTGCACAACCGTGCGCTAATGAAATCAAACTCACCAATAAGACTTACTCTCATGTGAGTCGGTGCGCAAAGTTATTACAGAGGTAGGACAACATATTTAATAATATGATACTACCTTCATCTGTAAAGGAGTGTAGAGGTCTACGAAAAGGGCTCTACAGATTCCTTACCAATCCCCCCAAAAAAATTAATTATATTAATTTTTTTCTTTAATACTCGACACTAGAGGTGATTCAAGTTTACATATTACCATTTTACAAATATATCATGATAAAAATAATCAAATATGAAATTCCAATCAACTCAAATGAACAAAAGGTATGCATAAAAGCATACATCCACAATTGACCACCTTTGGTACAATGTGGTAAATGAAATAAAATAACATATTTAGAAATATTGAATTAACACAAATGTAAACGCAAATGAAAAGAAATGATGAGAAACCAATGAATAAACAGAAAAGTGATGGATATGTCTTTAAAATGACAAGTGAAAAAAATGAATAAAAATGAAAGAATACAATTTAAACACGTATAAGATCAACGCACTTAACCGTGTCTCTAAGTCATTTTGTGGTACTAATTAAATTACCAATGTTAAATTAATGTGCTTAAATACAAATATTAATAAATCTACTTAAATATTGTATAGTTAATTACATTAATCATTATGTTAACTAACTAAGTATCTAAGTTTAATAATCTAATTAATTCGTTTATTTCACTTTAATAGTGTTATTAGTTCCTTAAATAACGAAAGTTCCATTTTCCTGTTAGTGAACAGTTTATAATATAACAAGTTCAGTTCCACGAAGAAAATCCAAGTGTTAGAAATGTCATTTCTGTGAGAAAATATAATCCTTTTCCAACGTTATTTTCTCTTCAATGTCATAATTAAGTGACTTTTATTTTCACAAAGATAGTCATATAACTTAACGTTCCATGTTATTTTGATACATAAGCATTGTAGATTTCGCTTGACTGAATGTTAATGACTCTTATAATCGAGGTATTACATGTAAAAGTTACAATCGACGAACTGTCAGTGTCGAAGTTCAGTTGTCTTAAGTGCGTAGCTGCTAATTCGATTCATTCGGACATCTCGACAAGATGTCAGCGAGAACATTCTGTGTGCCAGGTATGGATCGAATCGTGAAATTAAATGGTTGTAACGCGATCGCATACCTAGTAGATTTGGCAGATTTTACGTCCTTTGTGTTGAGTGCAGTAAGAGCTTTTTGGTCTGATTCCACAATAAAGTGTGATCCAAGCAGATATCTCTGAAGTTTATTTATTGACCATACAAGCCCGAGAAGTTCTTTATCTAAAACTGAATAATTCTGTTCAGTTGGAGTTAACTTCCGTGACACATAGAGAACTGGATGCAAGGTCCCATTATATTCTTGTAGTAAGACACTTCCCACGCCGTAATTAGAAGCATCGCTGCGTAATACACATGGCAAATTCTCGTTAGGTAACCTTAAAACAGGATGATTAGAAAAAAAATTTCTTTATGATATCCAACGCGATTTGATGTTCGTTAGACCACCGAATCACGTTAGCTGCACCTTTCCTAAGTAATGAAGAGAAAGGAGCAGTAATGGACGAAAGATGTGGTATGAATTTCCCATAGTATTGTACTAGTCCTAATAGAGATCGCACTTGTTTCTTTGTTTTAGGTGTGGAGATGTTAAGGATTTTGGAAACATTACTGTCCTCTGTGTATAACATACCGCGACCAATACGGTGTCCCAAAAAAGAAATCTCGTGGAAACCCACAAATGCCTTTGATGGCTTAGCAGTTAAATTATGATTTTGTAACGTGGACAGTAATGAGTTTAATCCTTCTAAATGCTCTTCCCATGAGTCACTGAAAAGACAAATGTCGTCTATGTACGCAATGACGTTGGGATGATGAGATAGGATTCGACGCATCATGCGTACGAACGTGGCAGGAGCGTTAACTAACCCGAAAGGCATAAAATTCCATTGGAATAGGCCCCGGGGCGTCGAGAAAGCAGTGAGTGGTTTTGCCCTTTCTGTCAATGGTACTTGCCAATAGCCTTTTGACAGATCAAACTTAGAGAAGAAAGTAGAATGAGATAATTTCACTAATAAATCTTCTAAAAGTGGCAAAGGTTCAGCGTCAAATTGTGTGACTTTATTTAATTTTCTATAGTCTACACATAGACGAATGTTATTATCCTTCTTTCTAATTATCACCATAGATGAAGCATATGGTGACAACGATGGTTCAATTATTTTTAATCGAAGCATCTCATCTAATTCCTTTTCGACCTTATCTCTAAAGTGTAAAGGTATGGGATATGGACGAATACGGATAGGTGTTTCATCAGTTAGGAGAATATCATGCTGAATAGCTGATGTATGACCTGGAATGTCAGTGAGAACCTTATCATACGTTTGAAGAAGTGATGAAACTTGTTGTCGTTGATCAGTCGAAAGAGAAGAAGAAATAGTGACATCATTCCAGTTTTCCGTGGAATGAAGAGGTACAACTGGTATGGGCAATTGTACATCTTGAAAAGAAGATTCTTCTTCTTGTATAACTGACAAATTAGTATAGTTGTGAATATGAGGAGTAGGATCGTCAGTTGCTTGAAATACTGATTGTAAATAATCAGGACGTGAATAATAATCTTTCAACATGTTAATGTGAAAGGTTTTGTGTTTTCCATTAATATCCACGATGTAATCGACATCGGATATTCTTGAGATGATCCTAAATGGACCTCTCCATGTGATAAGTAGACGATTATTATGTGAAGGCAGTAAAACAAAAGCCTCGTCACCAGGAATAAGCTGGCGAAGACGTCTATACCGATTTGCAAATAGACGAGCTTTTTCTTTAGACTCTTCGGATGATGCAGTAGCTAACCTACAGGCATCTATTATTCTCTTTCTTAAAGAGATGACATATTCATATGAGGATTGAGTTTCCTCAGGTATATTATCTTCGACCAATAAATCATGGATTAAAGACATAGGTCCGCGTGGTTGTATGCCAAAAACCAACTGGAAGGGGGAAAACCCTGTTGCTTGGTTTTGCACTTCGCGATACGCGAAGAGAGCAGCGGGTAGGACCCTGTCCCACTCCTGAGGGTGATCTTGAGTCATCTTACCCAACAACTGCTTAAGTGTCCTATTCTGTCTCTCAATTAATCCATTCGACATCGCATGGTATATAGAACTGAGAGATCTATCTATACCCAATGTCTTCATAACCTGTGACATGGATTCGGAAATAAACTGGACACCATGATCTGATAGGATCTTACGCGGAAAACCAATGCGTGAAAAGATCAGCATTAAAGCTTCTGCAACACTTGCAGATGAGGTGTTTTTAAGAGGTATGGCCTCAGGCCAACGCGTACACATATCGATACAGGTGAGAATATGTGTATGTCCTCTTGCAGATGGCAATATAGGACCAATGATGTCTATTGCCATTTTATCAAATGGTCTAATAGGTATGTCCGCAGCTTGGATAGGAGCATCATGATACGGACCCCTTACCTTAACTTCCTGACATGTCACGCAGGAACGACAATAGAGATTAACATCCCTATGAACGCCAGGCCAATAGAATGCGGATAGCACTCTAGATTTGGTTCGGGAAAAACCCATGTGACCTGCGCATTGTGAATCATGAGCATGTCGTAATATTCTGGGTCTCATAGCAGACGGGACCAGAATTTGTGAACGCACCAATGAATCTGTTTCTCTTAGTAATCTAACTAAAATACCTTTTTTTAGAGCAAATTGGTGTCTAGACTTTGCAATTGTGTTGTTATTATTACTCTTAGTCGCCAATTGAAAAAATCTCTGCAAAGAATTGTCATTCTTTTGTAAATTAGCAAACAGCTCCCTTGAAATAGGAGAATCATCATCATTACTATTATGAACCGTAGGTTCAGAAGTTGATTCACGCGACAATTCAGTAGCTTGCGCTCTGGTAACCACTGCATTTGCAGCATGAATGTGTCGCTTTTCCCATTCATTAATTTGCTCTGGTGTACACTCTTTTATACCGTGTATACAACCAAGTATCACATCGCTAACTGGATTCTGCAGAAGACAGGCATGTATCTTCCCTGAAAAGAAAGGTGTATGTAAGTTAATGATTGCTGTAGGGAAGGTTTCCACAGTTCCCCCAAATGTGACGCACTTGACCACGTTGCCTGTGGCCAAGGAGGGGTCGATCAGAGAGTTCCGCACTCCGACAGTACTGCAGCCTGAGTCAAACAAGACAGAGCAAGGAATCGAGTTGACGTATCCTCTGTTAAATTTTAAACACCCTTTCCCATGGTGAATTGATGCAGAAGTAGCTGTACAAACTACGGGTAGACTTGGTAAAGTGTGCCCGCATCGCAGCGTCGTGATCGCCTTGGGCTGGAATAGCGTTGAGCATTCTTGACATGTCTTTACCTGTTCTAGATCGATACAAGACATAGCGTTATGTTGATTAACATTAGTATCATTACCTTTGTTAGTTTGTGCTTCAATTGAAGCAACATTTGAATGTTGTCGTGGTCTGCTCGACGATCTATCTCTTCGTCGCGATCGAACCTGATTATTGTCATTAAAATTGCTATAATTACTGTTTCTGCTATCATTAAAATTTGGCTGAGTCCGCCAATGAAAGTTTTCACTGTTGTGATGTTGGCGAAATGACCTATTCATAAATCTATTTCTATTTTCTGGATGATATGATTGAGATCTCCAATGTTGTTTATTATTATTACCTTGATTATATTTAGGATTGTTGTTACTAAAATCTCGAGATCTGTGAGCTTGACCCCATGATACATTAAATGGAGCAGAATGTGAGTATTGTTTCCCCTTTTGAAAATGACCAAAGTTGAAATTATTATTACTTCCCCTTTGAAAATTTCTATCGCTACTTATCGAACGATTTCTAGGGAAATTGTTTTGTTGCATGGCGAAAGCAACGGGTAAATCGTCCTTAAGCTGCGCATTGCTGACATCCATGTTAGGATGAGCGGTGCAGAAATTTTTACAATGTTCTGACATTTCTTTTATATTACCAGGTTTACGTTCATGTAGGAACGCAAGAAATGCAGGACTTACTGCTGATAAAACTTTATCGCGAAGTAATAAGTCAAAAATACCATCATCATACGATTTCTCTACCTTGGATAGTTCTATCCATCGTTCTAAGGTAAGACGTATTTGAGAAAGAAAATCATCAAAATTCTTGCTAGATTGCGGGAGCATAGACTTGAACCTAAGTCTGTATTGATCCTCTGACATCTGAAATTTGTTTAGAAGAGCGGCCCTGAGAGCATCATAATCATTTTTATCTATAGAGCTAGTAGTGTGATAAACAGCCATTGCCTCTCCTGTTAGTAATCTGGATAAGTGGGTGCAATATAATGATTTATCCAAGTTGTACGATCGACATGTAGCCTCAAACCTGTCCAAAAAAAAAATATGACATCGTCGGATGGTGGAGTAAATTTAGGCAATTTGAGATGAATCTCTCTAAAATTCTCATGTCTAGATGAAGACTGGCCTTCCTGAGTCTTATGTGTATTACATTCACTTGACAATCTTATTCTATCAAATTCCAATTCGGCAAGTTTCAAATCATGCTGACGTTTCTTTTCATTCTCTTCTGTCTCAAGCTGAAGTCTTCTTGTATTTTGTTCAGCTATTAATCTCCTTTTTCCATTTCCTTATGTTTAATATCTCCTTTTGTTTAACTTCCATCTCAATTTTAAGTAGTCTTTAAGTAGTCTTTTTTTCTGCAGCATCTCTTTTAAATTTTTCTTCAGCCTCGAATTTTTTTTAACTACGCTGAAATCGTTTTTCTTCTAATTCAGCGGCTAATCTCATTTTTTTTCCTCTTCAGCATATAATTTTTCTGTTCTCCTCTTTTCATCTTCTCTTCCTCAGCGCTGAAATCAATCCGTTTTTGATCTGCCTCAAATTTCAACTTCTTTTCATTTTCCTCAGCCTCAATCTGTTTTTGATCTGCCTCAAATTTCAAATTTTCCAATCTTAATTTCTCAGCTTCTAATCTTTGAGATTCCAACCTTTGAGATTCTTTATATTCTGTCATAGCAAATGATCTAATCTCTTCCTGAGGTATATTAAGCGCCTTAGCCTGCTTAATAAAATAGTCTAAGGTAGACATTATTCAATATTATTATGTAATAATACTACTTAAAAGTGTTACTACAACGAGTGGTCTTCGTTCCTGTCCTAGAACGGTAAAATCAAGTCATATAATAGGCAATTATATTAATAATTAATAAAGTAATTTATAACATGAAATGGTATGAAAGCAATAACGTGACAGACAATAGGCACAATACTGACAAGACACGATAATCAAGACAAATGAAAACAGTCGTAGAAATCAACAAAAATAAAAATGTGGAACTAAAATAGAATGTCGTAAAAAATTACGATGACATCTACGATCCGATAATGCACAAGACAGTTGACAACACAGTGTAAAAACATATGTTTTGTAAAAAACTGAACGATAGTCAGGTTAGAAGGACAATAATCACATACAAAATACATCATAAAACTAAGGTACGAGTAAAATATCTATGAAAACAACAATTAAAACTTGACGGAACAGCTAAACAACTACTATCATAAGAAGCAAGTAGCGATCGGAACTACAGCAAGGTTTCTAGCCTTGAACCGGAATTATCGCTCAATTGAAACTTATAATTCAAAACCTACAGAACATCTGACAAAGAGCCCGAATCGGCTTCGAGATGAACCTCGTTTGTCAGATCGACCTCCCTACCTCCCACAAAAAACATTGAACATAGAACATGCAACATGAATAAAGAAACAGTGGACATATTACTAGATCAGATGCAGCTACACGTAAAACGGTGTAATAACAACACGACGTTTTTACTTATCTCAACCGGCTAACAAAAAAAATATTCCTCGCATCCGGGACTGCATGTATGAGACATCTGCTTAAAGTCCTGTAATGACCGTTAGAATTGCTGCAAGGTCCAGGCTGTTGTCGCCTTGAAAGTTACCATATTTCTTTTCAACCGAGTTTTGATTGTAGACTGGAGTTCGTTTCCGCTATTGAAAACTGGCAATTTTTTTCAAACCACACTTGGCCGCCATACTGTTGGAGTTCGTTTGTTGTTGTTGTTTGAAAGCGTGAAAATAGGTTTGTTGAATCTGTCTACTTGACATAACGCGAATGGATAATTTCTGAACAAAGTAGTAAAAAGTCAACTTGAACTTCCAAGCATGGGCATATCAATTAATGCCAAGAAGGTGTATAGTTCATTCAATTTATTTGACATCATACGGTTGACTAGACGAACATTCAATGTTGACGACGAATGGTTGACGTTCACTGGACAGCACACAACGTAAGTTTTCATATTTTAAATTACAGTTAATTCGTTCCTTAAGATAACCTCTTAGGTAACGTCAGACTAGTTATACAGTGTTCATAACATGGCATCCAATTAAACAAATGAGGCAGTTATATAAGATATGTCAATCTTCCACTGTCCTATGACCTTGGCAATGACGGAGAACCTTGTCAGGTCTTTTATATCATATAATGTTCCGATACTACGTATCTCCTTTTAGTACTGGCCTCTTATTTTCAATCAATGAAGAATAACAATAATATACTTTTCTGCCCACGACCTTCGTGGCATCATAGCTTAGATATAGCAAATACTTGAGTCACCTCTGCTTTGCGGGGTACGTATTCGTAACGGCCGAATACTGATTTATATCATAAAAAATATATATCAAGCCAATCCTGGATGATCCTAACGTCGGAATCCGTCGGCTTTACAATTCATATAATAAGTTTCAAGTAGGACTCCATTTTGCACCAATACGTCATTGGTACAACTAGACGTCTACATGAGAACGAAATACATAGTTATCTAAAATCATACTTGCTTCTTTTCCCAAGAAATATCACTAGAATACTGTTGACCCGAGTCCTCATCTTGCTAACAGACGGACGGTCATACACAATAAAAATATACCCGCAACACGGGTTCGAACGCCAAGAATCAATGGACTGATTCTTGGGCACTAAACTTCTCAACCCCAGCTATGACGTAGACTGACTGTCTAGATACACGTGCGGTCTGCATAACCCCCTATTCGCCTTAGTGCACAACCGTGCGCTAATGAAATCAAACTCACCAATAAGACTTACTCTCATGTGAGTCGGTGCGCAAAGTTATTACAGAGGTAGGACAACATATTAATAATATGATACTACCTTCATACTGTAAAGGAGTGTAGAGGTCTACGAAAAGGGCTCTACAAAAACCCATTCATTATTATCTGGGAATGACCTACGTTTGCCCTGTCAGAGCAGTTACTGGCAACTGAACTTTGAATGAATACTGCGTTTTGTGTAAAAACGTCTTATTTGCTTTTAAGGTCTGTCATTCTTACATGTAACATCTTATAGCACGCATAAATGCTTAGCGTGAAGTAGGAGGGACAAAGTTAGCGTGAAAGGGCAAGCGGTCACACACACACACACACACACACACACACACACACACACACGCACGCACGCACGCACGCACGCACGCACACACACACACACACACATACACACACACACACACACGCACACAAAAGCTCTCAGTAGCAACAGGACAATTTTCAAGTAACATTCACAGCAGAGGCAGAGGCGTTGAAAATTAATAACTAAAAATGTGTTGAATCTCATTTTACTTAGTATAGTCACCATTACCAACATACCAAATGTGGAAAAAACCACAATCTTCCAACTAAGAACAGAACATACCGCACGCAACAATTACTTAAACAAACTAAACCCATTATGTGAGCCTCATTGCCGCATCTTTTCCCTTTCATATGAGGACAGTTCAGCATGTGCTGCTCATTTGCACGGGGCTCTCCGAACAGAAGGAAGCTACTGCAGGGCTCCCCTATAATCGCAAACACTCTTTACAGCACCACTCAACAGTTGCACAACACTTGCACAACACTTGCAGAACACCTGCGAATACCTCAACTTGGCATTGGCTGCGAAAGAGGGACGAGCTCAGCAGCCCTACTTAAAGAACAACGTGAACTGAGGAGGGTTACGCATTGTCCACGTTCTCTCTTCAATTGATCACACATCTTGTTTTTCTCATGTTAGTCTTCTTATGTTAGTAAAGATGAGAATTATCTATGATAAATATTAAGGCAGAAGATGTCGCTGACAATAGACATGACACGCATTAAAGAAACATGTTGACAGTATTAAAAGTAGTCCATGTTTTGGAATTCCCAGTTTAATAGAGGTAGACGGAGACTAATACACCCACGGAGAAGAGAGCTAGTGACAGAAAAGAAAGCTATAAAGACGACATGAAAATACCATCAGCAGATGGCAGAATTTATCAAGGTATATGCTCTTTGGAAGGGTAAAGAAACCTTGGGCGGATGTCACATGACAAGATGACTACATACGGTTATTTAAAGCGGTGGTTCCAACGTGGGCTATATGACCACCCAGGGGGGCCATGCCATATTTCTAGGGGGCCACAGTAAGATGGTAATGTACCTTTTTTCCCAGCTAACAGCGATTATGGAAAGGGGGGGGGGGGCGCACAGAGATTAAATGGGGCTCAGAAGGGGCCAAGAGCAAAAAAAAGTTGAAAACCCCTAATTTAAAGTACTTGCTCCTGAAGGGTGTTGATGGGAGTTGAATTAATGAAACCACCGCTGCAAAGGGCACCTAACTGTTTTGCACAGGCTTTTTGTAAGTGGGCCATCTGTAGCAGAGGCTCCATCCTCTGTAGGGAGTGCAGAGGAAAATGACGATGATGAATAAAGGAATGGAAAGCAAGAGATAAAGTAACCTAGTGCTTATTTAATGGCCCACTTCGTATCAAGTGAAAACCGTTCACAGGCAAAATTGTTAAAGATGTTTGTATCAAGGTTTCATGAATATTATTGGGTAATGTGGCTTTGAAACGGCGCAATATCACTCTCGCATATGAGAGTGGTTAGAGATCTGGTCTCCCGCGGCACAGGTGCCGATTTAGATTCACGGTACCGACACGTGCCAGTTTAACCCAGCTGTAAATGGGTACCTGGCTGTTCTTGAGTTAGGGAAGAAAAAGGCAGCGAGGAAGGGAACTGGTCATCCCATCTCTCAATATTGGACCTAGTATATTGAAGTCTCTAACACTTTATTCCCCTACGGCATTATCTGCTATGGGACTACGTGTGGCCGTATGACCTACTACCATAGCATTTATTCGTGCTAGAGACTAATTATAATAAAATAATAAAAATTATCATTCACTATTATGGAAAATAAGCAAGCAAAATTTTTTTAAACAAAACAAAAATAAATAAATAAAAGCCCGAGACACATTGAGTATAGGATGAAACAAGGTGAAATTAACTATGTCAAGTTTGGCATAAGCCACGCTAACGATCGGCGGGAGTAACCATAGAAATAGTGACGTAGATTGGAATAGCCATAACTCCCTGTAAGATCGCCTGATGGAATGTCCAGTAAGAACAATAACAAAATAAAACTTTGATCAATAAGAAGTGGCCAGCAGCGTGCACTACTAAAACCGGCTCAAAGATAATTTTCTGAAAGTTAGTTTTACGGAATTGAGCATTGCATAAAGACGTGTTTGTGACCGTGCGAAGATATGTATCCCCGGTCTGACACACAAGTCTTGCTCCTACGTTGAGATATTCAACAAGAAACTTAGTGCATTTCCATACTCTTCAATGATTTTGCAGTTTGCAAGAAGAGATTTCCTTTATTGTAAAAATCTGTGCATACAGATTATATCTTTGTGGTTCATCCACGTAAGTACGTTACAAGGAACTGTATTTCTTTTTCAGCTCGATTTTTCGTAATAAGTCCCTGATCTTTGAAACTAATGAAGCTGCTAAAGGAGGAAATACATACTGTAGAGATTCCTACATACGAAGTGCCCAACTATGAAATAATAAACACCAAGGACTTAGAAAATTTTGAAACTGTTGAGGAATTGTACAAACCACCTTGGATAGAAGTTAAGGAGGGAAGATTTATCGTGCGTAATGAAAGGGATGCTTTTGATGTAAATAGATGAAACATTGTTGAAATATTTGCCTGTTGATCTTGAACAGTTCTGCTTCCAATAAACTTCATTTTAATTGTCAAGGCTGTTGATGGATTGCTTAACAGTTGGATAAGTTAAATGTTATGTACAAGTTTGATACACCACCACCACTATTGTCTCCTATCATAACATCTTAAAAGAGGAACGAACAAACCTGGGACCAAATAGATTAAAACCAAGAAAGAAATACCTCAGGCGGACTTTAAGCCAGTCAAGATCTAACTTGGAGTATACAAGATCTAACTTGGAGTATACAAGCAGAGTAAAAAGAGTAAATTATTAACTCACCACACGGGCACATGTCATATTAGAAATGGGACCGTTCATACACGTTTACATATATTAGAAATGGTGCCATGACGCCTCACCACACGCTACATATAATAGAAATTGTGCCATGACACCTCAACATAAACAGGCACATATATAAAATAGAAATGATGCCGTACCCAGTCCCTTATTGAGCAACCTGCCAAATTTAAGTAGAAATGATGCCAAGTGATCAGTCCTCTTAAGGAGACCGGCCATAATAAAGTATCACTGAGAACCACTGACAAGAAAATTATTACAGGACATAATATTACCGGAAAAATAAATTGACATGGATAACAGGGAGCAGCAATATGTGCAGACACAATAGGCACAGCCACTGTTTCAGCATGCAGCCTCAGTACCGTCACTACCTGAAGCAGAGCCCACCATGATGGCGCTACAACAGATAACTGCAACCCTGCATAATGTGGATCACTATGCAAAATTTAACCAGATAAGATCCATTATTTCGCCTTTCAGTGGAGATGCGAAGGAATTTCGTAGATGGCTGTCAGATATTGACAAGTTTGCCTCCATTGTAGTCGCTGTAAGTGACACAGGCAAAAAGCGGATTGCCTTTTTGAGTTCAGATTCGCTGGTTACGGACTTTCTAAGAGGAAGGGGACAACTGTACCCCAATAAAACCTATGACTCCCTAAAGAAAGAAATGGTTCAACGATACCACGATATTGTCGATGATCAGCATGCTTGGTCACTTTTAAGGAAGATCAAACAGGAAAAAGACGAACCAGTACAGTTCTATGGTGATCGTCTTCTCAATTTAGCAGAAGAAGCATTTTTCGACGGATCAGTAGCTACCACAGAACTAGAAAGACACCTTGTGGGTATCTTTGTAGATGGATTATATGCAGACTACTTAAAACTCCATCTCATACGCAAAGATACCAAAACTGTCACTGAAACTATCCAGGCAGCAGTGACAGAAGACAATGTAAGAAAATGATTCCACCAACGTATTGGACGTGAACCACGGGTAGAGCAGGAGCACACCTACGAACATGAACCCATGGAGATAGGTCACTTCAGACAGAAATGGAATCGTCCCGTTGTTCATGATAGAAATAACAGCCATCCAAATCATTCCCCTGCACAGAGGACACACAATGTACACAATGTTAACCCGGTCATTTGTTACCATTGCGGTAAAACAGGGCATAATTTCTGGACCTGCAGAGCAAACCCTGCTACTAGAACAACGAGTTATGATGGCTATAACCAGTATCATCAGTCCATGCAACAAGGAAGCTATAGTTCGCCACACCGACGATACCCCTCATAACCTCAGCATCGTGGCTATACCATGGGAACACCACAACCTTTTGTTCGCCAGGGAAACGGGAACGTCACACACTAGGCAGGACCGCTCGTGGTGACAGTCACTATACCAAAACATGCTATAGTTTTGATGATAGGTCTTATACGCGAGAGAGAGAACAGCACAGTGTCAGAAATTTGTACCACTCATCTGTCCCACTTCATGTGAAACAAGAGGAGATTTTGAACACCAACATCACAATACATCCTGACCCTAGTTCCTGTTTATTAAACATTCAGAATAAAAATTACCGTGCGTTGATAGACACAGGAGCATCAGTCAATTTAATTCGCTACCAACTGTTTCGCTAAATTCAACATCTTGTCACATTCCAACAGTCGAAAACATACATGGCATCTGTCCCAGGACAGAAATTAAAATCGATTGGCACTGCATGGTTTACTTTCAAACTCGGAAACCAGAAAATTACACATCCCTTTATTATCACCAAAGGCATGTCCAAAAACTTGATCCTAGGAGATTTTCTTAACAAACACCAAGCTAGGATTTATTTTGATCTCCACAAAATCAGGATTCACGATGAATACATTGAGTTGCAATGACATACACATTGCATCTTTAGTAGCACCAAATTCCCAGCTGATAGGTAAAGAACGAGTTAAAAGATCATCACATATTGTTCCTGGTCAAACTGTTCGAGTAAAACCATTGCCAGACGAAGCCATTAATGATGACCCCTTGATAGTGATAACTGAAAGTATAGCTGAAATCTCAACATCAAGAGATTTTCCTATCATGATCCTCAACACCTCAGGAAAAGCAACCACTATCAACAGAGGCACGATCGTCGCTCAAGTGGATACATCGTCGTTACAATAAGTCAACACAGACAAGAGTCTTGTCCATCATTTCCCCACCCTACATCAGCCCACATCACCTGGTTTCCCAAAAGACCCCATCGACTCTGTGTATCGAAGGAACCACAACACACAACGAAGGGATCATGAGCACTCATTTATGAGAAGAACCAGAAGTAACAAACTAGACAATCAGTTGTCTGATTATGAATCTAGAGTTAGGAAACAACCTCAGTATGACACCCCACGACCTTTTCTCCGACATTCAACAGTTAAGATACGGGACCACCCCTATGTCAGCCAACACGAAAGGTCTAAGCTATTATTATATCAGAGTCATGCCCATCAGCCCCCTCCTCACGTTTGCACCCACACTGCACCCCACGTCACCCCTCCGATTCTGACAAGTGGAACACACATTTGCTGCCAGGAGGTTATCCTAAGGAACAGAAATCTATTGCACGACCCACTACTCAAGAGGAAATTATGTATGATTCAACCACTGTAGGATACAGAGCTATCAGATAAATGAACTACACTCTTCATCCAGAGGAAAAATGCAACCTTACATCCTCCCCGGAGGATATGATAACGATTGTTATGACAAGGAGAATAAAGCAACGTACGCGGATGCGCAGAGTTACACTGTTGCTAATGAGAGAAACTTGCACAACTATAAGAACCGTCACCAGTACCAAAATGTTAGGCATGTGGTTAATCTAGTGACGGAAGAGAACCCACGTAAGCAATAGAATAGACAGCAGTCCCCAGCCCAGACCATATCCAGCTCACCTCCCAGACGAATACACTCATACATACCAGTGAGAAATTCTCAACGATATCAAGGACCCATTAGCCAGAAGCCCTCGCAAGATATGAGAAACCTACCACATTATCCACACATACCGAGATATGGCTGTAGTGCAGTAGAGAGCACACCACATTATTACCATAGAGGATCAGAGAGCCAACACCGAAACAGCAATAATACAGAGATTCGATTTCAACAAGCAACCACCGGAAAACAGGCGTCTACTCAACATCAACATAGATTATCACTGTTGCTGGAAACATTAAATACAAGTGATGAAAATAAACCACGTCTAAAACAATTTGTTACAAAGCATCAGGACATTTTTGCTTTGAATGACATGGAATTGGGCAGAACGACTACTGTCAAAATGGATATTCAAACAACAACAGAGGAACCGATTCACTTAAAACCACTAAAAACTTAAAACCCCACTGAAAAATAGGGAACTAGTTGAAAAGTCCATAAACGAGATGTTAGCAGCTGGAATTATTGAACGTTCCAGGTCTCAATGGTCCTCTCCCATTGTAATTGTCTCCATGAAAGACGGATCCAGCCGTTTCTGTTGTGATTACCGTGCCCTAAACAAAATTACCAAAGTCATTTCTTATCCCCTACCTAGGATTGATGACTTACTAGCAACATTAGGAAAGTCCAGTTACTTCACCACCCTTGATGCACGATCTGGTTTCTGGTGCATTCCAATGACTCCAGAGGCAAAGCAAAAATCCACCTTTTGCACCCACGTTGGCACCTTTGCATGGAACGTTATGCCATTCGGGCTTAAGGGAAGTCCGGCGACGTACATGTTGTTAATGGATGAGGTCCTTAAGGGATTACAGCCATTCGCGCTAGCCTACATTGACGACATACTAATCCACACAGCAGGCTCCATCGAAGACCATCTCCAGAAAGTAGAACTAGTGTTCGCCAGACTGAGACACCACCAAGTCAAACTGAAACTAGCGAAATGTGAGTTCCTTAACACGGAAACAAAATACTTGGGATTTGTCATAAATCATGATGGCATTCGACCGGATGGAGAAAAAGTGAGAGCTATCAGGGAGATGCCTAGTCCAAAGACAGTTAGACAGGTACGAGCTTTTATTGGCTGTGTCTGGTACTATAGAAGACACATCATCAACTTTTCCAGAGCAGCCGAACCTTTAATTGCCCTAACACGAAGAGACCGATAATTCTATGTGTGTTCATACGTTATTTTAAGAAAGGGAATACTGATATTAAACAAAATTTGTCTGACACATGATGGTGGTCTAACAATCGGGCGGGCGTCAAAAGGATCCTGGCAGGGTGTACCTAAAAAAAAATCCAATAAATATGCTCTAATTTTCTCCACGTATTATTTACTTTCCATGACTATATAAATAACAACGATATTATTTATATACGACATGCATGGTGTTATATACTATAAATTTAAAAATATCAAGTTGGTTAAGATGAACTGTAGTGAACGCCTCATCTAGATTTTCTAAACGAATCTTCAGTGCAAGAACCTTCTAATATAAACTTCTATTATATGCGAGAAATTGAAGTTATTTATATCCTTTCTACAATCGGAAGAATTGGTTTCATCACAAAGTATGTAGGCATTTGTGTCAACGGATTTTAGAGTGGAAATGGGTTCGTTTTCAAGCACTATTTTCACATCTGTAAATGCCCTGCGAGGGGTCCTTCTAAGCGCGGACCCGATTCGGAGGAATCAATGGAATCGACCTACAGCCGTCTCTGCCTGACAATGGTTGAGTCAAATGAGGGTTTGTCTACCTTTTTGAAAAATAGTTTCCTTTCATTGTTAAAAGTACAAAATGTCCAAACTGTTCTCTATCCACACAACCTGCCTAAAAAAAATTCTTCAAATTTTCTGGCTGAACACCATCACCAACCAAGAAGTGCTAACTCGGAGTCACTAAGAAGGCATGTGCAACATCATACCGGGTAGATGCTGGAATTGGGTTGGCCACATCATCAGAAGAGACCCTGACACCATCACCAGAACTACCTTGCTGTGGACGCCAGAAGGAAAGCGAAAGCGAGGGCGGCCAAAAGCCACCTGGCCTAAGAACAGTGGAGGCAGAAATGCAAAGCATGACCCAGAGCTAGTACACCACACGAGGGATGGCTGCCGACCGAGCAAAGTGGAGACAGTTAGTTGCTGCCGTACAAGACGTCACAAGACTTCATGGTCACTGATTGCTTTGTCAGTCAGAGTCAAATCCCAAAGAAGAATTGTTATAATGTATGTCTTTAATTACCTGGTCAATACTAAACATTATGAATTTCATATTTGCTCGATCAACATTAAAATTAGTCCTACTCTTTTATGAAAGAAACGGAGAGGCTTTTGCTATCGCCTAATAGAAGTAAAGTAATACATTCATTTGTATCCCTTTTTCAAAAGTATAAACATTTTTAATTAAAATAACACTGATAAGCTAAAAGACAATGGGCTCAAAGCCAATTAAATTAATGTTCACAATTAACTTTATGCCAAATACGTTAATGTTCAAAATTACCTCTATGCCAGATAAGTTAATGATCGCAATTAAATCTATGCCAAGTAAGTTAATGTTCACAATTAACTATGTGCCAAGTAATTTAATGTTCACAATTGAATTTATACCAAGTAAGCAAATATTCACAATTTATTTTATATAAATTAAGTTAATGTTTACAAATTATTTTAAGCGAAGGAAGTTATTGTTCACAAATTAATCTATGTCTGACAAAACTCCTTTGTGCATGTACTTTTGTGCCCCTCTCTCACCCCTTCATCCCTTTCGGCAGTATCACTTATTTTCTTCATTTTCTTCATTGTCCTATTATTTGGCATAGTTTAGCCCTACATTCTTTTTGCTATGACCACTCCCAGACTGTTTACGTTTCACTATGTGAACGTAGTATTAGCAGGTTAATACGTTTGTGACATGTATATGCAAATATCGCTTTTTTCCGTACACTTTCGCTTCCCCCTCCAGCTCGTATAATTTTTGCTACGAAAAAAACCCACGCAAATCGACTGTCTTGACTCATATTTAGCCACGTCTATTTTTTCTGCTTTCACGAGCTTGCGAGTTTGTTTACATACGTTCGAAACTGTCACTCATTCAATTGAGCGTAGAACGCTTGTCTAACAGAAGTTCTCACGCCAGCGGAGCAGTCAGTATTACGATGACTGGCAGATTGCACGTGCCCAAAACACGTGAAACGTAACAGCTTTGAAGTTCTCTACAAGGGGAAGCGAATCCTGTGATGTTGTACATACAGGGAGACAATCGCTGATATCAGAAGCCTTTGTTGTCGATTGGCAACGTCGAACAGAGGGACCTAGAATTCTTTATCTAGGGAACGAAGCTTCTTGATTTCCCTGGCCAGGACGAAAGTGCGAACATTCGCATCCTTCAGAGATAATTACACCGATTCCGTATATATTCTGTCTTTACTTTAAGTCAGTACCTAGTCGCTCAGAATGTCTTTGGATAATCTAGCTCGCGATTCTGAGAGCCATTGTGAAAGTGTATTATTAGAGTTCCGTGGAGATTGTTCATTTCTGACTGTGGCTAGGTCAAAACCAGCGGCCAGCGTGTTTTTCTCTAATTTGTGGGCATGTTACTCAGTTACGGAAAGCCTATAAACTATAACTTGAGCTAAACTGAACTTATAACGGCCCAGACTTATGTATTAAATTTATCAGCCCACTGCGGCAATAAACATAACATTTCTCGATTACTGACAGTCGTTTCTTTTTCCCAAGAAAATGTTATTCAAGATAAACTTTGGTCCATAACCGGCTCTCAACCCAGAGAAGAGTCGAGAGGATTTATCACCAGCAGCTTTATAGCGCAACAGTCGTAGCACCTAGAAGCTAGACAATATAAGAATTATTTTCTTCTTTTATAACTGTGAACGTCCAAGAACGTGTTGCTTCAATAATCATATGCAGTGACACAGAACTCATCCAGGGAAACTTAACTACCAACTCTGGCGACCACCTTGGCATTATTATTATACATCAAGGCTGGTCTGGGGCCCGATTTGGCAACCCACCTGAACAATATAGTCATGCTATTGTAATTTTGTTCCTAACGATGTCTACACAAGCATTAGGTAAGCAAGAGTGTTGTTGTGGCCACAGCTGAAAGAGCGCGAGACAGCGAGAGAGAGAGAGAGAGAGTAAATAATTTCTTGAGTTACCATCATTGTATTAACTTCTTCCTTCTATTATTTTTGCTAACCTGATTACTTTACCGAGTAGTATTTAGTGGGAACTTGTTCTTCAAAGTCTACTCCATACCATAGTGTTTATCTTTGGCCTTTGGGGGTTATTAACTTCTTGTGGGTTTTTTTTCTCAAACAGAGGGGAGGACATTTATGGGTTAATTTTTTTCTTAATTTTGTAAAACTTGATTTATATTGATTTCTATATGTTTGACGTTGTGATGTGTTTAATGATAATAAACTAAACAAAACTTAATTTAATCGTGTTGGTCAAACCCCTACCCATATCTGTTATCCATAGTTGTTTTTTTTTACGTTAGTGCGTACTTGTCACAGAATTGTGTGTATGTGGGAGCAGTGTAACTTGTATTTGGTATAAAGAGAGGAGGTTCGTCTGATTAAAATATAGTCGTATAGATAGGCTGGATTGGAGAAACTACTCACTCCAGAGACTGATCTTCCTCTTACACTATCACCTCGTGAAAACAAAAACTATTTCTTACACCTTTATTCTCACATAGTTGCCACTATCACCTCTGCTCACACAGGACCATAAACATCTCTATTCCTATATTTAAAAATTTACGACATCGTTTATCTCTTTGAGTCGGTCTGGCCACTTTTGAAAGAGACGTCAGTTGTTTGTGCAACGTGGTATCGCACGAAGACGCACAGAAAGCCAGATTGCTATCTAAGGAAGCCGCCTGAGGAACGGGCGAAAATACCAGTGATAATTAGATAATCGTTTTATCTGAGCCCTCTCGGTTTCAATATTGCCGATAATCTTGGCGGAAAGTATTACGCCAGAAAATGAGTTCACAGATTTGTTTGTGAGTTGGTGGAAGCATTACGACATATTGAAAGAGGTCACGCGATGGAATTTTAAAATGTAATATTGTAAAACACGCGAGGATGATTAAATTAAACACCACTACCCATATAGTCCAGAGCTTTCGATTGGATTGATTTGAGAGCCGGAATAAACAATGGATTTCATTGGAAATTCGTCGGAAGCACAATCTGGAAATCGAACTTAGAATGAGAGAAATAATCTAGCGAAATAGAAGTCTCAAATCAGACTTCATCGCAACGTCAAACTAGCAACTCACTGGAGCCAGAAAGAGAAGGATCGGACTAAGGATCATTCTATTTATTTTAACTTGTTAAAACTAATTGATTATTAAATTTGGTACTTGTTATTTTAAAACATAACAATCATAGTTAATTCAGTTATTATAAGTGTGAAAGCAACGTATGAGCAAGACTCTTCTAATATATATATATATATATATATATATATATATATATATATATATATATATATATAGATATATATATAGAGATATATATATATATATATATATATATATATATACATTTAGAGATATATTTACGAGTACATCAATAGAGCTTGTAAAAGGCAATTTCGCTGGATTTACACCAGCTGGGGGATTGTACGGGCTATAACCATTGCTTAAATTTGCATAAAAGGCGGCGGACCGATAATAAGTTTACAATTGCTCAGCCAATGCCGCATTGTTCTTGACTTCGGAAATATCTTATGAAATTACCTTGAGATAGAAGCGTCTTTACCCTTCTATATACAACTATGGAAAGAGTAATCTTGTGCGAAGGTAGACACATTTGACGACCACTTTTAGATTATCTTGCGTTTTGGCCACTGGTGGACCACTACTGCAAAGCAGGGGAGGCAATCCGTGACACTATGCCAACGAGGTTAATGTTCACAAATTATACTGTGCTGAGGAAGTTGACGCTCACGATTTATTCTATACCAAGAGAGTTAATGTGCACACTTTTTTCTATATCAAGTAAATTAATGGTCACATATAATCTGTACCAAGTAAATTAATGTTAACAATTAACTCTATACCAAGTAAGCTAATATTCATCATCAACCTTATAATCTAAAGCTTCGCTCTGTGGCATAGGCGATCGTACCTTTCCGCAACACAAAAATAACTTAGAAAACGAAGAGGTGAAAGATGATTGATAAAAAGAATTTCATACCAAACAATCCCGTTTCAATACTTCCAGCAACATATAAAGAGGCAGTATAGGTAATTCTTTCTTTCATCAAACATCTGAATGCGAAATAACATCAAATGCAATCTTCAAATGAAACTTAATTTGCAAAACTATGCTTCTACCCAGCAACATGTGAATTCTGTGGCCTTCTAGTGAAACCTGAGTTATACACTCTTGGCTTAAAGTTTCAGAGATACAGGGACTTGTTTTGTTGTATCTTCCGTGTATGAAGACGGTAGTAATGCAACTAGAATGGTGGCCAACGAATTTTGTTTACACTGTTTTGACAATGCTTTCAATGGTTCTGTAAGTTATCTGCAAAAGTCAACTTTATATTATCTCTTGTCTCAGGGCAGCTATCTCACCCCTCTGTCACAATCAGTGTCGTTTCTACCTCTCTCTTTCTTTCAACCATAAAAGTAAAACAATTTTAAAGCAAATGTTCAGAAACCTGCTGTTAGACCTTACAGCAATGTTCAGACAACACCTGTTAGACCTTACAGAAAATCGTTACTTGTAATCTGTAAAGCACCTACTATATGTAGTGTTAGTGCGTGAAGTGCTTACATCTATCTATCTATCTATCTATCTATCTATCTATCTATCTATCTATCTATCTATCTATCTATCTATCTATCTATCTATCTATCTATCTATCTATCTATCTATCTATCTATCTATCTATCTATCTATCTATCTATCTATCTATCTATCTATCTATCTATCTATCTATCTATCTATCTTTCTATCCATCTATATATCTATCTATCTATTTATCTATATTTCTATCTATCTATCTATCTATCTATCTATCTATCTATCTATCTATCTATCTATCTATCTATCTATCTATCTATCTATCTATCTATCTATCTATCTATCTATCTATCTATCTATATGTCTGTCTGTCTGTCTATCTACGTGTAATGTCCGTATAAAGTTTCCTAGTACGTCTAGTCAATCAGTTTCACGTCCCGTTGGCATCATAATGTTCTCACGTGACGTTTGATGATCTCATATGTCAGTCCACACCCACCTTCCAAGCCGCTTCACTTATTCCGCCAAGCCATCAACCCACTTAACTCATCTTTCTAAACTCTGCACTAAAATCACCACAATACATTCCACGCACCTTCTAGAATAATTTATAGAGTGGAATATTTTCTTGCTTCGATTGAAATCATTAAACCATAATAAATATAATAAAAAGATATTAAGTCACTCTAGTTTTTAAAAAATCTTGTTTAATATAATTACAGTGTCTGGTAATGACAAGGTTTAATATTGTTGTTCATTTCTGTCTTCTTTTCGTTGATTATTTACTTTCTTGTTTCGACATTTCTTTCTGGTTTTACGATTTTCTTGCATTATCATTGTTATCGTTTCGCTCAACACCGTTGTTCCATCTGCTTGTATCACTCATTTGGTGTTTCCCTCATCATGTTGTCCATGTATCACTGCTATACAGAAACGTGCTGGTGACACAAGCATTAAATACAGCAGTTTTGTTTTTGTCGTTGTGAGTTTGGAGTTTCCCCAGACACACGTTGTGAGGCGAGCAAAAATGACTGCAGCTTTGCCAGTGCGGTTGTCAATTTATTGCTCGTATTAATCTTCAAATCGTACAGCAATATTTGTAGTCAAAACGACCTCAAGAAAAAAACGAAATATCTGGGCAACAGTGTCAACAGATACCAGCTGCCGTTCAATATTTAAAAAGATTCCCTGATGCATCATATTTAATTGATAACCACAGCTTCCACATATGTCTGCTGTTCGTAATCTTATTACATAAATTCCATAAACATGTTGGCACCATAATAATTCTATTTGATCCACATATTCTTTATATTCAAAACTAGCGATAACCCGTCAAACTTGACGGGTTTTTAATTATAGTGTGCTGTTTTCGTTCCCGGATGAGCAGAAGAAGTACATTCTTAGCGTGTTTTTGATTTCTTTCCATTATACAGTGTAATCATACTGTTCATGAACACCGTCATTTGAACGCTTTTCTTTGTTGATTGTAACTATTTTCGGGAGAGTATATATAATGGAAACAATTCAACTTTTCAACACGGTTGCATTCCTCCGCTGTGACCAACGTACACACGGCGAGAATTATGTTATTTTAGATTCAATTTAAAAGTTCTTTGACGACAACATTTCGTGTGAAAGTGCGTGGATTGTTTTCAAAGAGTGTTCCCTGATAATAAGTGGTTTTAACAAAAACTTTCAAGTTTTCATGATTTGTACATCGGGTGAGGGCTCATGCACACCAATGTTTACGCACTTTTTCTTTGTCTAGCGCTACTAATTTCGTGAAAGAATTAAAAAAACTACCACAAAAAAAAAAAAACGAAAGAATTTGTTTTATATAACACCCACGCCGCGCAAGTTGCACACCTTACGTTGCGCACTTTTGTTTCTGGCGCGAGTTACTATTTTGAGTGTGACTGACCGACGTAACTGTTGCGGACATTTTCGCTGAGTTTATAGTCTGTGAAATGTACCTGTTTAAATTTGGAGACATTATTTGTTAGATTCCTGATCAAAGGGTAGTTACTCATTTTTTACTTGGGTTGAATTCAACAGTGGTTGTTATTCCACTTGTTTTTAACCTAGCGATCTAATATTAGAACCGGTGTCTGGTTGCCTGACCATATATGGCTTGAATGATCAGCTTTTTTTCGGAATGTTTGCAACTAGAACCGATGTCTTATTACCTGACCATATCTGGCTTGAATGGTCAGTCTTTTCCTAGTATGTGTTCAACATCGCCCACCTGAGTTTTGCTCAGAGGGTCTAGCGTCTAACGACGCATGCGCGACCTTTGTAGCGCGTTAAGAAAGACTTCCGATCTCGAGTCGAGCTGTAGTTTTTCAAAGGGTCAAGACGTCTTGTTCGTCTTCGACCTGGCTTTATATTATGGGGAAGGAAAGTTCTCTGTGTGTCTAAAGATTGTTCCCCCATATAGTATTTCTAAGCGCCTAGGAGGCGAGTGAGTTTTTGGTGTTATTCGAAAGGAATGGCAAGGTAAATTAGCCTTCATTCATTTTTCTTTATTGCAGAATCATAAATAACATTTTGCTTACAGCCTAGTAACTTTTCCCTGGGCGGGAAAGAGTCCATCGAGTATACCAGTAATTGAGCTCTCGTATTATGCTGACATTGAATGTACCGGGTTGGTGAATGCCCGAAGAACTTTATATATTCATTAAATCCCGTTATTGCGGCGATATCACCTTGAACAAGGTTTGTCCAAGGAATCACAGAGAACACTGTATTCTGGGGCCCGCCATATTTCGCGGCCTGCTATATACCAGAAGTAACCCTGACTTGCTGGTGTCAGACGAGAGTTGTTTAAACTCATATATTTGAAGACCCGTTCCCAATGCGGGGTAATTTGATGTAGCTGAGAAGAGATATAGATTGTCGTCAGCACTGTGATATGGACAGCCTGCCTATGATCCATTAATGTCAGCTAAATGGAACATTATTATTATTATGCTGTGATGTCCCAAGTTTTGTCAAATAACTATATATCATGATGTCGGCGTATCTTGTCCTTGTATCGTAATAAATTATTGAAACGTCAGCTGTTATCAACATTCCTGACTTCTACCTGTGGTTGAATGGATGTATCGTGACATTGTTCCAGAACCTATACGCATTCGTGTTCATCATTCTATATGACGTCTACTCACCCACACATCATATCAACCACAACCCTTTTTCGAGCACTACACATTTAAGAGCCTGTACGAGTGAGTCTATATTACCCCTGTCAGTGCCTCAACGTTTGTTGACCTACATCCACTACAACAGTGTACTACCAGGTTGACCTGACCACTCACTCACTTAAACAGCACTCTTCATCTTACGATACCAGTCTCGACCTCAACATTATGGTGGCCTTCTTTACCTTCAACATTATGATGTGCCAGCTTGATGGGGCTTTAGTCGTCATTATGTCAAGTTCGTCGTAACAGAAGGTCAAGTGCCGATTCCAACGTTGTTATTGTATCAGAAAGTTAAGTGCCGATTCCAACGTTGTTATTGTATCAGAAGGTCAAGTTCCGAAACTATCGTTGTTACAGTTATTTTGTAGCAAGTTCAGCTGTACCCTTCAGCGTTGGATCCTCTGATCCTTAGAATGCTGACTATTGTATCTGATCTTCGCCGTTGTTGACAATAGGATTTTCTTAAGATAAGTGGCCTGTGTGTTGTTGTGAACTGTGCCATTATGTTGTGTCTGAACTAAGCCTTCCGCATTTTCACGTCCATTATATGCTATATGTCCTTATGTGTTTACATGTTATTTATATGTTTATATTTCAGCGGGTTTTCACGGTTGGGTTGTGTCTGTTATAGGGTATCCCACGTTACAGAGGGCCTATAACAGCGTTCCTTAGGGACTTTTGCAAATTTCCCCAGTGGAAATTGCTAGCGACATTTGTTGCTATTTTTGTTTAGTTGTGACGAGGTGTACTTTTCATCGTTTTTGTCATATTTTTTCTGTTCTTTAGTTTTGATTTGATTTGTTTGTATTTGTCTGCCTCTTCTTCCTTTCGTTTAGTTCTATACAACCTTTATGTTTATACACTGTTGTGTCATTTGTTTCATTTGATATTTCGCAGTTATCATCACATGCTTCATCATATTTTCCTTAGTTTCGCTTTACAATTTATTTGACTTCTGTGAATGTTATTGTTTTGTACTTGATGCTTGTTCTTTGTTTACGTTATTCTTTGTTGTCATACGCTGTTTATATATATATATATATATATATATATATATATATATATATATATATATATATATATATATATATATATATATATATATATATATATATATATATATATATATATATATAGTCATGTACTATTGGTAGTTTAGTGCACTTAGGAGATAAAAATGATTAATAGTGTTATTATTGTAAAGGTGATTATACAAGTTCTTTATCAAAGACTTGTCTCCCATAGAGATTGGGATAAAGCAAGGTGATTGTACAAGTTCTTTATTAAGAACTTGTCTCCAACAGAGATTGAGATAAAGTGAGCTGATTATACAAGTTCTTTATTAAAGACTTGTTATCATTGAGGTTGGAATAATTTAATTTATTATTTCAGGTTACTGATCTCATATTATTAGACATAATGTCTACACTTCAGTACTTTATTGAGCAAGGGAAATCCCTTGGTAAAGCTGGTGAGAAATTAGAAGAATTCGCGACAGTTCAATATGCCAAGGCATTGAAGTCGGAAGAAAAGAGACAGAAAATGGAAAATGAGCAAAAGAAAATAGAAGCTGAGAATTTAAGATTGCAGATGCAGGCAGATGAAAGGAAATTCCAGATGGAAATGGAAAAACAAAAAAGAGAAACTGAGGCTGAGCAGAAAAAGAGAGAAGCTGATGATGAAAATAAAAGATTAGAAAAAGAGATTGAACATAAAAGATTAGAAATGTAGGCTGAAAGTAAAAGATTAGAAAAAGAGGCTGAAAAAAAAAGATTAGAAAGAGAGAATGAAAATAAAAGGTTAGAAAGAGAAGCTGAAGAGAGAAAAGCAAATATGGAACACGAAGAAAAACTCTTAGCTTTGGAGTTAGAAAAGTTAAAGTTGATGAATATGGATAATACTAATGATCTAAATAATCTGTCAACTTCTAATAAGACAAATGCTACTACTTACAAGGTCAAACTACCTGCTTTCAATTCTTCCATTGATGATATAACGTTCTATCTGGATAGATTTGAACGGTCATGTGAAACTCATAAAGTAGATAAGTCACAGTATGTTAATCAGTTGTCGGAGATACTTAAAGATGAAGCTCTGAATATGTTAAGCATGGTAGATGAGCCTGACAAGAATAATTATGATGTTTGTAGAGCGGCCTTATTAAAGAAATATCAACTTAACGAAGACGGTTATCGTCTTCGCTTCAAGACTATGTTGCCAGAAACTGGGGTAGAATTCTCAGAATTCATCTCAAAAATACGTCTTACATTCACTCGATGGATTGAGCTGTCTAAAACAGAACATACATATGAAGCCTTTATGGACTTATTACTTAGAGACAAAGTCATGTCATCTGTCAATGAGTCTTTTCTTGCCTTTCTACATGAGCGTAAACCTAAAAACATAAAAGATATGGAAGAATATTGTTGCCAGTATGCCACTGCGCACCCTCATGTAACTGTTAGCAACTCTACATTTAAGGAAGGTTTACCAGTTGCTTCTGCAACACCTTATGGCTCTAAATTTTTTCGTAAGTTTCAAGGTGCTCAACACAATTTTGATAAGAGTAATCGTAATTATGCTCAAAATCAAAACAATCCATCACATAATGGTTCTTCTTCGAAGAACTGGAGGCGATCTGATAGTCCTCATTATTTTGGGTCCAACAATTATAGAAACTTTCGCAGGGGTAGTCACAATAGGAACTATCCAAGCTATTCTTCACGGAGACAACGAAACCAAACTGATAAATATTCTCATCAATGGGAAAATGACAATAGTGACTATGGAAACTGGGATTCAAACCAGAACAATGTTTACAGTAGATCAAACAATGATAATTTCTGAGGAAATAATAATCGTGGTAGATCTCAACAAAAAAATATAGATCATATCCCCAAGAAAACTCTGTACAACAAGAGTCTCAGGGAGCCTGTAATCAAGTAAACGATAATAAAAACTCTAATGCTATCACTTGTTCTGCTTTCGATTTTGGGAGAGGATCTCAATGCCCCCAATGCACTACACTGTTCGAACCGACTACTGTAACTACCTTAAGTTGTGGTCACCCTCTTCCCGCTCTTCCTGCGGCAGTTGCGCATGATGGGAGAGGATCTCTTATCTTACATAAAGGTCTAGTGAATAATAATCCAGTCTCAGTCCTTTTTGATTCTGGATGCACTACTATCGGAGTTAAGCAATCTCTTATAGATCCTTCCTGTGCGACGGGAAAGGTGGTCAAATGTGTGACATTTGGTGGCACTATGGAAAAGTATCCAACTGCTATCATTCACATTGCTACTACCTTCTTTACGGGAGATGTCCACGCGTGTCTTCTACCTAATTCTATTGCGGATCTTATCATCGGTCGGGTTCACGGAGTTAGGGAATGCACCCCGTAGCGGATTGCTGCTTGGGAAGAACAAAATATCCAAGCTGCCAATGCAGTGGTCACAAGAGCACAAGCTCTTAATATGCCTCAAACTTCATCGACTGAAAGTAATGAAGTGCATAGCCAAGATGGTCACTTGGTGATTTCGCGTGACTCTTTTTTAAAACTGCAAGAATATGATCCTTCTTTAAAAAAATTCTTCCTTCTTGCTAAAAAGGGTGATCCAAATCAGAACACAAATCGCAAATCTTGGATTACAATGAAGAATGGCGTATTTGTGCGTATGGTACAAGACTCGACTACGTCTATGCATTCACAAATTCTTGTGCCCAAGAGTATGAGAGTCCAAATTCTGCAACATGCTCACGACTCTCAGTGTGCTGGATATATGGGTTTTTCCCGCACTAAGTCGAGAGTTCTTGCGGCTTTCTTTTGGCCATTTGTGAATAAAGACATACGTATTTATTGCCGATCTTGTAAAATATGTCAAGAGGTCAAATCGAGAGATCCACGACATGCAGCACCTATCCAGGCTGCGGACATTCCTATTCGGCCGTTTCAGAAAATGGCAATATATATTATTGGCCCTTTTAGGATCAAGTCGGCCAGTGGACATCAATTTATCCTTACATGCGTTGACATATGCACACGTTGGCCAGAGGCTATCCCTCTTAAGAGCATCTCCACTGCCGATATCGCAGACGCTCTTTGGCTGATATTTTCTCGTTTGGGATTTCCCAGAGAAATATTGTCAGACCATGGCACCCAACTAACAGCTGGAAGATGTAGAGAATACAGAAGACTATTGGCAGCAGGTCAAAACAGTATGGAAGGAGACATGTGAAGAAATACTGGGGAAAAGGGAAAGACAACAAAAAGCATGGATAACAATAGAAACCATCAATAAGATAAAAGACAGAAAAAACAAGAAAGCAGAGTTAAACACAAGCAAAACTAGAAGCTCCAAAGCCAAGGCTCAAGAAGTGTACACAGAAGCAAACAAAGAAGAAAAAAGAAGTATCAAAAGAGACAAGAGGAAGTATATTGAGGAGTTGGCAAGAGAGGCAGAAGATGCTGCAGCCAAAGGAAATATGAGAGAACTGTATAGCAGCACAAAGAAGCTAACAGGGAAATACAAGCAAACAAGTTGCCTCATAAAAGACAAGAATGGGAAACTGCTCAGCAATATACAAGAGCAAATGAATAGGTGGACAGAATATTTTGGGGACCTTCTCAATAGACCAGCTCCACAAAACCCGCCGGACATCCAGCCAGCAGAAGAAGAGCTACAAATTAACGGTGAAAGACCAACGAAGGAAGAAATAAAGAAAGTCATAAAGCTTCTAAGAGAGGGAAAAGCGTCTGGACCTGATGGCATTCCAGCAGAGGCCATCAAAGCAGATATCGACACGGCTACAGAGATGTTATATAAATTACTTGGTAAAGTCTGGGAAAAGGAAGAGATACCAGCAGAATGGAAGGAAGGATATCTGGTTAAGTTGCCTAAGAAGGGAAATTTACAAGAGTGCACAAATTATAGAGGAATAATGTTACTATCAGTGCCAGGAAAAGTATTAAACAGGATTATCCTTGAGAGATTAAAAGAGTCCATAGACAAGAAACTGAGAGATGAACAAGCAGGTTTTCGACAAAACAGATCATGTACAGACCAAATAGCCACTTTGAGAATAATAGTTGAACAAAGTCTGGAATGGAATTCACCACTATACATCGGATTTGTGGACTACGAAAAGGCATTTGACAGTGTAGACAGAGAATCACTTTGGAAATTGATGAGGCATTATGGAGTTCCCCTGAAGATCATTAATTTAATAAAGAAAACATATGAAGACATGACATTTCAGAGTTCTTCACGAAGGACAGCTTACAGAACCGTTTGGGATAAGAACAGGAGTGCGACAGGGATGCCTCTTGTCTCCATTTCTTTTCTTGCTGGCAATAGATTGGGTTATGAGATCATCGACAACACACAACAGAAATGGAATCCAGTGGACTCTGACTAAGCAGTTGGATGATCTGGATTTTGCTGATGACTTGGCTCTTCTGTCCCATAACCGTAATCAGATGCAGGACAAATTGAAAACACTAGATGAGAGGTCACAGCAATTGGGTCTGAAAATACACAGGGAAAAGACAAAAATAATGAGAATAAATGCAGGTAATGATAACAGGGTTCAACTTGAAGAAACACCAATTCAAGATGTAGAATCATACACATATCTTGGCAGTAATATAGACAAAGTTGGAGGGACAGACAGCGATATCAAAATAAGAATACAAAAGGCAAGAGGAGCTTTCATTGCATTGCGAAATATATGGAGATCAAGATAAATCGGATCCAACACGAAAATAAGAATCTTCAATTCAAATGTGAAGTCAGTCCTATTGTATGGCTCGGAGACATGGAGAACAACAAAGACAACAACCAAAAAGCTACAGACTTTCATAAATGGGTGCTTGCGTAGAATAGAGGGATTAAAATGGTATGACAAGGTTACCAACGTGGAACTGATGACAAGAACTAGACAAGTGCCAGTGGAACAAGAGATGAGAAGAAGACGATGGCGATGGATAGGACACACACTGAGGAAACCTGTTGATAGCATTACAAGGCAGTCCTTGTTCTGGAACCCCCAGGGCAAGAGAGGCAGAGGAAGACCAAGAAGTACATGGAGAAGAGAGTTGGAAACAGAGGTGAAAATGATGAGGAGAACATGGAAAGAACTTGAGATGATGGCGCGGGACAGGAGGACTTGGCATGTGTTTGTTGAAGGCCTATGCTCCTTTGGGAGTGGAGGGTTATGAATGACACCCAACTAATTTCAGACACTATGTCGCAGGTAATGTCTACTCTGCATATTAAAAGGTCTCTGAGTAGTATTTATTACCCAATGTCTAATGGGTTAGTTGAACGTTTGAATAGGACACTCAATAATTTACTTGGGAAGATAACTGAGGATCATCCTCAGGATTGGGACAGGGTTTTACCCGCTGCTCTCTTTGCATATAGAGAGGTCCCCAACGAACATACAGGGTTTTCTCCTTTTGAACGTGTCTTTGGTGCGCGACCGTGCGGTCCTATGTCTTTACTTCATGATCTTATAACTGTTGATAATATTAACGATGACACTCAATCTTCATATGAGTATGTCATTGGTCTCAGGCAGAAGATTATCGAAGCATGCAAACTAGCAACTTCCTCATCCGAATTTGCTAAAGAAAAGGCAAGGCAATTTGCAAATAAGCATAGATGCCTACGACAACTTTGTCCTGGCGACAAAGCACTTGTTTTGCTCCCTTGCAGGGAGAACAGACTTCTTATTGCATGGAAAGGTCCGTATACAATAGTCTCAAGAATTTCCGATGTCGACTATGTTGTCGATATTGACGGAAAGCATAAAACCTTTCATATCAACATGCTCACGGAATTTCATGAACGACCAGACTGTTTGCAGCCTATTTTCCAGGCGAAGGACGATTCTCCAGTCCCTCATGGTCATTACTCATCCCTGTCGTTTATACAGGATGAGGAAACTACTTTCTCTGATGTTAATCTTCCTCTTCCAGTGATTCCACTTCATTCTATGGAATCATGGAAAAACGTTACTGTTTCTCCTCATTTATCTACTGAGGAAAAGCGACATGTCTCTTCTATGTTACAAACATTTCAGGATGTCCTTACCGACATTTCTGGACACACACATGTAATTGAACATGACATAATTCTTACTGACCATAATCCTATCAGGGTCAGACCTTACCCTATCCCTATTCATTTTCAAACACAGGTCGAGTAAGAGTTAGATGAAATGATACAATTGAAAATAATTGAACCATCCACTTCAGCATACTCTTCGTCCATGGTTATTGTTCAAAAGAAAGACAATAACATATGCCTTTGCGTCGATTATCGCAAGTTAAACCAAGTTACGAAGTTTGATGCTTAACCTATGCCTTTATTAGAAGATCTACTTATTCATCATCATCTCAGCCCGTAACCCGTCATGGGTCGTAGGGGTGCCATGGTGGAAGCATCAGCAGACAGGGTCCTCCACTGCTCTCTATCCTCAGCAATGCGTACAAGTGTGGAAAAACCGTGTCCTGCCCATTCTTTGATGTTATCAGCCCAGGATTTTCTTTGCCTTCCTCTTCTCCGTTTACCTTCGACTGTCCCCTGAAGGATCGTTTTCGAAAGGGAGTCATGACGAGTTACATGCCCAAACCAGGCAAGCTTTCGATGTTTCACTATTGACAAAAGAGGTTCTTGGTGGCCTGCATAGGTGTTTATCTTCTCTCTAACATAGACATTTGTTTTGTGCTCTTTATAGCAAATGCGCAAAATTCTTCTATAACATTTATGCTCGAAAGCCTGAATCCTTCGCTCCGTATCTGCAGTGAGTGTCCAGCTCTCACACCCATACAAGAGAATAGATAATACAAGTGATTTGTATAATTTGATCTTCACAGGAAAACTGATGTTACTTTTCCAGATCACATTCAACTTTGTCATGGCAGCTGAGGCCATCTCAAGTCTTGTCTTGATTTCTTTACTTGATCTTCCATCACTACATATAGTGGACCCGAGATATTTAAAGGTGTTAACTTCTTCTAACGTTTGCCCATTTAACGTAATGTTGGTCGGAACATGTTTCTTATGGCTATTCACCAATATCTTGCTTTTTTCTATATTAATTTCCATCCCATACGTTCTTGTTACTTTCTCCAGTCTAGAGGTAAGGTCTTGAAGTTCTGATTCTGATCCAGCTATCAGATCAATATCATCAGCAAAACGTAGGTTGCACAGAGGTCGGCCTCCAATCGATATGGTTGATTTATAATCGTAGAGAGCCTCCTGCATAATATGTTCTAGATAAATATTAATCTACTTATTAGACTTTCTAATTCTCGATTCTTTACCAAACTCGACTTGTCGAAAGGTTATTGGCAAGTTCGTTTAACTGAACGCGCCAAACCTCTCACTGCTTTCTCAACACCTAGGGGTTTGTTTCAATGGAATTTCTACCTTTCGGCCTTATGAACGCCCCAGCTACTTTCGTACGCATGATGCGTCGAATTCTCTCATATCGTTCAGATGTCATTGCATACTTGGACGATATCTGTCTTTTCAGTGATTCTTGGGTAGATCACTATTTGGGTTTATATGAATTACTGTCTACTCTACGCGAGCATAATTTGACTGCAAAACCCTCTAAAGCCTTTGTTGGGTTTAGTGAAATTTCTTTCCTGGGTCACCGTGTTGGTCATGGTCTCTTGAAGACAGAGGACCACAACACTTCTAAGATACTAAACATTTCTATTCCTAAAACGAAAAAGCAAGTACGTAGTCTCTTAGGTTTAATACAATTCTACGGGAGATTCATTCCGAATCTATCTTCTATTATGGCACCTCTTTCAACCCTATTGAAGAAAAGATCTCCTAATATGGTGCGCTGGTCCCAAGAATGCCAGTCTTCATTGGATCAGATTAAAACTTTATTCTCATCTCCCCCTATCTTAAGGCTACCTACTACTGATAAGACTTTTGTTCTTCGAAGTGACGCTTCATCCACTGGGATCGGGGCGGCACTAATGCAGGAGTATTCAGAAACTCTGCATCCTGTAATGTATATTTCTAGGAAACTGAATGCGGCAGAAAGGAATTACTCGGTTCTAGACCGTGAATTGTTGGCTATGGTTTGGTCAATCCTTAAGCTACAAAGATTCCTTCTTGGCGCGCATTTCACTGTGGAAACCGATCAGAAAGCTCTTACAACTATTCAGAGTAAGAACTTGAAGAGCTCGAGATCCACTCGATATGCCATTGCTCTTCAACCTTTTCATTTCACGGTACGAGCTATCCGTGGTTTGGATAATGTGATGGCAGACATACTGTCTAGATGCCCACATGACTCCACTTAACTCTTGTGTCCTAGATTTCCTGATTAACATCTGGGCTTACTGACAGTTCTTTACTATAACAATATGTGTTAGCACATTTGTTTTCCCTTTCGAATTGTAAATTAAGTGACTTCTTTCTCTGTTACCATCTCTGGAATAACGGAGGAAAGTTTAGTTAACACAATATAAGGGCCGAAAGTTCGCACGGCCACTATTAATAGTTAAGAATGTATGTTTGATTGCTGTACATTAGAAAATCTACCGGTTATCAAATGGAATTGCGTTATCTGTATTTTCTCAGCAAATCATTGATGTTCTGGGAGAATCTTTACATGTTGCCAACCATGACGTATTATGATGTCCATACTTACCCTTCGGACAACACTATAGATGTGCCCGCTTAGTCTATGATCTTGGACTTCATTGATTGTCTACATAGTTAATATAATATGTGACATTGTATTAAAGCAGATATTGCATTTTAAATGATACAACCTTCAGTTGTTAATGTGATTGTATCACTATACTGCGTCACATTAAATTAATGACACCGCTGTTTGTTTTTTTTGATGATGTTTCATTACTAAACATGAACATAAGGTACTTGATGTGTTATATGAAATTAACTTTTGCTTGCATTGTAACATTGCCAGCATTGTAGTGTACGTTGGTGGCACCTCACTGGATATGTGTATACATAGAGAAATCCTTTCTCTAATATTATGATATATATTCTCACCTGACGCTCCATGCGTCAAGACGTCATATTTATTTGTGATACTTCTCGTCTGCGCATCATTCGTGCGTTATGAGCCTGTTGAATCTTGCTCTTTGATGTATTTCAAAAAAAAAAGTTTTATTTTTTTCTCGTGGGGGTGTGGTAAACTGTTGCGGACATTTTCGCTGAGTTTATAGTCTGTGAAATGTACCTGTTTAAATTTGGAGACATTATTTGTTAGATTCCTGATCAAAGGGTAGTTACTCATTTTTTACTTGGGTTGAATTCAACAGTGGTTGTTATTCCACTTGTTTTTAACCTAGCGATCTAATATTAGAACCGATGTCTGGTTGCCTGACCATATATGGCTTAAATGGTCAGCTTTTCTCGGAATGTTTGCAACTAGAAGCGATGTCTTATTACCTGACCATATATGACTTGAATGGTCAGTCTTTTCCTAGTATGTGTTCAACATCGCCCACCTGAGTTTTGCTCAGAGGGTCTAGCGTCTAACGACGCATGCGCGACTTTTGTGGCGCGTTAAGAAAGACTTCCGATCTCGAGTCGAGCTGTAGTTTTTCAAAGGGTCAAGACGTCTTGTTCGTCTTCGACCTGGCTTTATATTATGGGGAAGGAAAGTTCTCTGTGTCTCTAAAGATTGTTTCCCCATATTGTATTTCTAAGCGCCTAGGAGGCGTGTGAGTTTTTGGTGTTGTTCGGAAGGAATGGCAAGGTAAATTAGCCTTCATTTATTTTTTTTATTGCCAGAATCATAAATAACATTTTGCTTACAGCCTAGTAACTTTTCCTTGGGCGGGAAAGAGTCCATTGAGTATACCAGTAATTGAGCTATCGTTTTATGCTGACTTTGAATGTACCGGGTTGGTGAATGCCCGAAGAACTTTATATATTCATTAAATCCCGCTATTGCGGCGATATCACCTTGAACACTGTATTCTGGGGCCCGCCATATTTCGCGGCCTGCTATATACCAGAAGTAACCCTGACTTGCTGGTGTCAGACGAGAGTTGTTTAAACTCATATATTTGAAGACCCGTTCCCAATGCGGGGTAATTTGCTGTAGCTGAGAAGAGATATAGATTGTCGTCAGCACTATGATATGGACAGCCTGCCTATGATCCATTAATGCCAGCTGCATTGAACATTATTATTATTATGCTGTGATGTCCCAAGATTTGTCAAATGACTATGTATCATGATGTCGGCGTATCTTGTCCTTGTACCGTAATAAATTATTGAAACGTCAGCTGTTATCAACATTCCTGACTTCTACATGTGGTTGAATGGATGTATCGTGACATTGTTCCAGAACCTATACGCATTCGTGTTCATCATTCTATATGACGTCTACTCACCCACACATCATATTAACCACAACTCTTTTTCGAGCACTACACATTTAAGAGCCTGTACGAGTGAGTCTATATTACCCCTGTTAGTGCCTCAACGTTTGTTGACCTACATCCACTACAACAGTGTACTAACAGGTTGACCTGACCACTTACTCACTTAAACAGCACTCTACATCTTACGATACCAGTCTCGACCTCAACATTATGGTGGCCTTCTTTACCTTTAACATTAACATACATCGGTAATTATGTTAGTTGGGATTATAACGCATTCCAACATAACCTGAGACCTCTAGTAATAGATACTTTATATACCAATATAATGTTAATCCACAAACGATCTGACTGTAATATAAATGAGCCACTTGGTCAACATATAGAGCACATCCATTTCGTAAACACACTGGACGGCAATTCACCACGTCTCTACTCAAAACAATAGGACGTCATCACATGGCAACACAAATACATGCACACCGATGCCCTTCGCGCAAAAAATACTTTTGAGGTAAAATTTCCTATTTGCAGTGCAAAAAAGCATCGTAACATTGTTGTTTAAAATCTGTGTCGTGTCTGTCATCAAATTCATGCTTTGTGAACTTTAGATCACCCTCCACTTCTCGTACACTGTTGATTTTGTAATAAGCACTGTTTTGCAATGCTACAAATTGGTTTCCTCAATGTGTGTCCCATCAAATGCCAGTGCGTTCTTTTCACCTCTTGTTTAACGGGAATTTGTCTGGTTCTTCCCATCAGTTCCAATACGGTAATCTTGTTAAATCCTTTTTATTCCGTTCAAGAGTATATATATGACGAGTGTACCTCTCTGGGTTTTTATTGTTGTTTTTCTTATTTTTTTTATTTTGCTGTTTTTTGTGTGTTCTTCATGTTTCATAGCCATACATTTGGACTGCCTTGACATGAATTCTGATGTTTTTAAATTGAACGTAATGTCGTGTTTAAAAAAAAAAGGTAACGGTAAAGGATCCCGATGCATACTGTTAATGTATGTTTCTTTATAGACACTTATGTTAATGTATGTTTTCTATAACAGGCCATCACTTCTGTTACTGTGTAGAAAATTCGTTACAACTGTTCTGTTAGAGCCACTTCTGTTGGTGTTGAATGTTTGTGGTAGGTGGCACGGTTAGACAAAGTTAATACAATTGCTGATGAATACGATCAGCCTTGGTCGGGCTTACAGGTGGCCGACAGGTGTGTAAATATGTATATATATATATATATATATAGGCGAATGTCATGGGTATTTTAGGTTTGTTTGTATTCTGCAATTACCCACACCATAGTAACGATGGTCAGGAATAGACCAACAGGTAAGACCAATGGTTTCCAACTCACAATATACAGTTTATTGACACAGTAACGTAGACATCAGGAACAGTACACTGTCACAAGTTATAATGGCATACAAAATCCATGGCAAATAGGTTGCAGAACACAGTAAATCACAGCATCTTAAATATCCAGAGATTGGTTGCGTACACCGCAACTCACAATACAGTTCTTTAGAAAATATCTCAAATATCCCGAGATTGACTGCATACATCGCAATTCACAATACAGCTCATTAATATCCATATGAAAGAACATCCATCAGGAAAAAGGATTGCATACATTGCAATACTAGGTACATCATATGAACCATCGTAATCCATGGCATTTGAATAATAAATCGTGTAAGTACATATCCATCAGACAAAGGATTGCATACATTGCAATACTAGGTACATTCATATCCATATGAAAGAACATCCATCAGGAAAAGGATTGCATACATTGCAATACTAGGTACATCATATGAGCCAACGTAATCCATGGCATTAGAATAATAAATCTCTTGGAAAAAAATTCACTTCAATAATCTATATATATATATATATATATATATATATATATATATATATATATATATATATATATATATATATATATATATATATATATATATATATATATGTTCAATAATATATTCTGGTCACACTAGCGAGACTAAGCAACCGTCTCGAAGCCCTGCCAGATACACACTGCCTGAGACTATCGTTTCTCAGTACAGCTCAGCGAAGTCGCTCGTGCGCGAACTAAACTGCTTGACAACTGAGCTCAGCTCATCCGTCTCTCCCCCCACCCCCAAACTACTACTAAGAACATTCGAATACTTTCTATTTTTTTTTTAAACTAACACATACTCAGTTGAGCAATGTTCAAGAAAATATAGCGTACAAAAAGTACCCAAATAAAAATCAACTCATTACTTTAAACGTGCTTGCTAACCAAAAATCAGCCCCGTACATAATAATCCCTAACACTTAACTCCCTCTCAGAATTATGACTTAACACATACACACTGGGGCATTTGGGGAATATGATGTTAGGTCCATATTTTCTTGACCATACAGTCACACTAGGTTGATGTGGTCAGCATCACGCCGCCGCCTTTAACCTTCCCATAGTTGCTCTGGTAACCATTTCATGAGGCTGGGTCGATCCAGGAACTGGATATCGAACCAGGACCGCCGAGCTGGAAAGCCAGTGCACTAACCAAAGCGCTACCGTTTGGCTTCCATATATTTCCCACTGCAATTGAAACTCTTCTGCTCTTATTATCAAATCTTTGACTGCTACTCTAAATTTCTTTACTTTGCTTGCAAGATATGTGTATGAGTTAACATCTATGGGACGGAATGGGGCGACCCGTCTCGATATCTGTTTCACTACGGCAGTATCAGTTACATTTTTTGTACTCAATGTTATAGCGTGCTTTCAACTGTCGCACTTTCTTTCTTCCTTTCTCTGCTATGTATAGCAGATATTTTGTATTGTCCTTCTTACACCCTTCCCAGAGATAAGTCATCACGTCTGTTTGTTAGCCGTCCCTTCCCTAAATATTTGCAGGAGCAGCAGAGATAATATTATCGACAACCATGTTGGTTAATATCGGCAGCGGCCAACATCAGACATGAGCTTAACACTAAATCGTCCAGCGAATGGGTTTAATTGCTGATAAGGCCAGACTGCTCTCGTCGCCAAGCTGGTAATACGGGATGACACATTTTGGACAGACAGGACTGGCAAGATTACTTTCGATAAAGTAATAAGATGTTACATCTTACACACATTGTCGTATGAGTTTACGGATGTGTTGGTGAGTTCGCCTGCCATGCAATGGATGCTTTCATACCATATACGGGAAACGTGACCGTTGCATTACCCGCAAAATTATTCAATGTCGGAATATTTTGAAATTACCCCACCCAGCATTTATTGAAAATGATTTGAGCTTTTGCTTAGCTTCATAACAAACAGTTGCTGGAGAGGACAGTGGATATAACCTGACGCGTTTCAGAGTTAAGACATTGTGAAATTCACGCTTGCCAAGATAAAACCAGACCCTACCAGAGTGAAGCCTAGAATTCTTAATTTCCATTTATGAGACCGGACTTTGTGGAACAATCTTGAAGGACTTACATAGCCCAGGAGAACCATTTTAATAGGGAAGGCTTAGGAAGCTAAAACACACGGAGTCACGGAGGGAATTATCTTATAAAAGTAACGATTCCAAGAACACGTGTAAGAGGCCTAATCAAGTGCCTTAACTTTATTCATCTGAGGAAAATGTCTGTGAGCCAAGAGTGGCGTAAGTTGTTATTTTACATTCTGTATTTTTTATTACTAACTTGTGAACTAATATGTATATATTGCCACGTGAATATTAATATGTGAAAATCGCTAGAGGATGTCCCAGTCATTTGAGGCTGGCAACTTCAGCGTATAGAATGATGACGATTTCATGAACCACCTCTGCAAGGGCTAGTGACGGCTTTATCTTAAAGAGAACTAAAAGCGTAAGGTAGTCCCAAGTTATATATGGGGCAAGGAGGAAAAGATGAAAGTTTCAAACTTTTCAATCAGTGTAAATGTCGTACAGATAGGTTGTGAGTTATTTTTGGCCCGTCTGAGTAGAGTGGATGGTGATAAGTACGTGAAAAAGGTGTGAGAAATAGATTTCACAGGTGGTAGTTTAAGGAAAAAGATATGTCTCTAGAATGAGTAAGTTTCTCTATTCCAGCCTATCTACACGACTATAATTTAGTACAAGACAACCTTGCCCTCCTCATACATATAAATATAAGTTTAACTACATACACACACAGCTATGTGAAAACAAGACACACAAACGTGAAAAACTACGGTTACTTGGGTTTGGGTCTGACCAACACACAAAGTTAAGTTTTCTTTGGTGTTTATTATCATTAAACTTGACAACACCAATATCTAAAGAAAGATCAAATAAAATCAGATTGAAATACATATGAAATAGCACAATAAATGTGCCCTCCCCTTATGGAGAAAAGGACCCAAAAAAGTAATAACCCAAAGGTCGAAGGTTAGCACTATGTTACAGAGTAGACAGTAAAGTAACCACGTTCCTACTATATGCTACTCAGTAAAGTAAACAAGTTTAAGCAAATCCAAATATTGGTAAATTCCCTGTAACAAAGAAAAATATTCACTCTCTCTTTCATACAGTGGTCACTCAATCACGTTTACCTACTCTTGGTGATATTCCTTGGAATTACAATTTGTCCTGCATACATATAGAAAGTCAGGTTCACTTCTCAAATTGGCCCCAGTCCATCCTCTAACAAATAAAGACTAGTGAGGTGAACGCCGAATCTGGTGTGGGTTTTTCCTGGATGAACAAAATGTCACCGCCAATAATTGATGTAGGAAGTGCTCTTGTGGTTCACAGTTAAAAGAGGAAAATACTTCCAGTATTGGGAAACATCTGGTTGCAAAAAAATGTTACAATTGATAAATGATGATAATCCTATCGGCTGACTCTATGTTAGAGTGCCGATTCTGAAACAGCATACATTTATGGATGCTTCGCTTGAATACGACTGTCAGAAGTCGGGAATAAATAATATCTTTTGTACACCCCAGTGGGCTGATAAAATTGAAACAATATTGCTGGGTTTGGTAAGTCCAGTTAAATTACTTTTAGTGTCAGAACTGTTCTCATGTATATTTGACGCGTACGCTTATAATGAAGATTGGTACCGTTCAAACCAATTTGAGGCACAGGTAACTAACAGTAAAATTTCCCAGACCAAAAAAAAAAATAAGAAAAGACCTCTGGACGCTCTTGTGATCAGGTCTGTGATAAATATAAGAACATTTATATTAAAAAAATGCTGCTGTGCTATGAAAATATATACACACACAGACGGGGACAGGACGATCTCTGGTCCACTCCGTCAGTCCTGATTAAACTTAAAAGGCACATGGTGTTTTCCTTTACGCCTACACGGCCAGACTTCTCTAGTGCTAAGTTTTAGGTCGGATAGGGTTGTGCAACTCGCCCGCCCCTGCTCGCGCCGGCAGTCAGCGTACAATGTTAATTATTATTTAATGATCCATATGCGCACTTACACAAAGTATCGCCTGTCGTTAATAGCTATTAAATTGTAGGCGTCAGTTAGTCATCGTATGGTATTAAATAATAGGCACATATAATAAATACGCACAATGAAATAACGCGTTAATTGTTTTCTGTCACTATCAGTCGCTCCTAGCATATAAACCAGCCAGCTAAATCCGTCTCTTCTTGTGTGAGAAAGCGGGTGGTGAAAATTAACATTATAACTGAACATCTGGTATGAAATAGCTACGTGTTATTTTATTTCACTAATGTTAACAGCTAGAAAATCTAAGTGAATTATAATGGTAAAAGCTAACATTTTTTAATTGCTAAAAGCTAACACTTTTAAACACATAAGCGCTAATTTCTATTACCAAAAAATCAGAATGAAAAATCCCCACGAATGCTTGTTGTGAACTTCTAAATACAATATCTAAATTAAATTAAAACAGTATAGTGCATAAAGTAAAAGATACGATAGTACTACAAATTTTCATTGTTTTCGTCGCCTACGCCTTCAGCGTATTATTTGATAACGCCTTATCGCCGAAATAAAGGTACCAAATGCTTCTGGGTAACCTTGAGATAAACGTACCACTTTTCCAAGTTCAAGTGAAATATTTGCCTAGAATACATTGTGGAGGGGAGGGGCACGGATAGATAACCAACGCAAATCACGTCTCACATTGTTTCTAAAAATAAAACCAACTTGCTAGCATTGCCCTTAGGTGGTTTTCAAATTACGATGTAAACGTTAGAAAATGTGGACACTACGGTCGGGAAAACACGTTTAGCTCTTGTTGCGAATGACGTAACTCTCGTATTTAGCTTGAAAGTACATGGAAAAAGAATTGAACAGGAGGTAGTTTAAAAATAAACAGTTAACATAGAAAAAATTATAGAATTTTGAACCAAGCCCCTTAGCCCCATAAAAATCATATATTCGTGTACCTGAAGACTTGCTGACTAAGAATATGTTGTTAATTACCTAAATAGTCCATTAGATAATCAATTATTGGGGATAATACATAGAGAATCGGAGATACTGTCAGGTCAAGTCATGTCTGCTTAGATTGGATAGCATATTTTTTGGGGGGAAAAAGTAGGTGACAGAAAGGCTAAGATAGTACGATGAAGGGGATTGGATGAAATTTGAAGGAAGCCTTAATATTATTGGCTGACCTAATATACTAATCTAGTTGGTAGTAGTAACGCATAGTGGTTCGAGATATTTTTTTTTAAGAATTCATTCAAAAAAAAAGAGATGCTTGGTCTCATTGGCCAGAACCTTTTACTTTATCGAAATAGTAGGTTACTCGCTGCCATTTTTCCAAAATATTCAGAGGAGCAAGAAGCGATGAGCAGACTTGTGCTTTTTTATTAATAATACTACCATCTGAAAGCAGTCTGAACAGAGGCAGTGATAAAAGTGTGCCATATTCGATTGCCTAATTCATCGTTACTTGTTTATATTTCCTTAATATGTGGTAGGATTGATTTTATTGACTTTTCATTAAACAAAGGTTTGGGTGTAAGAAAAGGCCATGGTAAAAGATTGTAATTAAATAGTTCCATGGCAGACTTAGGCATGGCCTAGATGTTGATCCATCATATAAGGGACTATCTAAGAAGTTTAAGACTACAGGACTATATATATATGATGGTCATACAGGAACATTACACCTATCTTGTTGCATGGACAAGATTACTGCAGGAATGACAGAGGCGTAGCATCCATTAGGGAAGAGAAAAAGAAAACTGGTACCATTTGTTCCATCAAACTAAAGGGGAGAAGCAGGGTTGTCAGAGAGAGCTGACCATGTTCTTTTGTATGTATGATTTCATGTACATTAGGAGGAATTAGCTTGATATTAAGACAGAACCATAACTTGCATTGACAGGGGTTCCTGCTGGCACTTGTCTGGTGCTAGTACTCGCTCATTGAAGAAGTCTGCACGATTTCTAAGAGTCTCTGGTACCTGCTTGTATTAGAGAAGTTCAAGACCAGAGGAGACTGAAGTGTTTGGCCAAACCAACTGCAACTGCTGTGATTCCAGGACCCAGATAAGTGAAATATCTGGCCTGGGACAACTTATCACAATTAAAGAAAAAATCTCCTGTCTAGACAAAACGTTCCTCCAAAGAATAAATGAACAATCCTAGTGAAACAAAAGACAGTGGGATGATGACAATCCCCACCCTGCTTCCCAGTACCTGTAGTTAAATAGAGTAATTAACATCAACTTGAAAATTTGTAACAATGTACTATGGACATATTGTCTGTTGTATGTAAATATCTTTATATATATTTGTAAATATACCTATCCATCTAAATTGATTCTCATTGAACTATAGTCCTGACCAAAACAACTTTAGGCTCAGGACCAATAAAGTTTAACAAAAGATATTTTAAATATAAAATTTAACAGCTGGAGTTAGTTGAGTTTATCATAGTAATTAGTATATGTTTGTATTGAGATTCTTTAACAACACTCTTACAATACCCTAGACACTTTATGTAGCTTTCAGTCACGCTAGTCAAAAAAGAATATAACTTAGAGTGAGATCGTAATGTGGTAACAAGGAAGGTACTCTGTAATACAGTTGTTCATTGTTTACCTCAGAGACCTTCACAGTTGACCTCACTCAAGTACAGCTATATGCACACCATTCTTCTTAACATCAAAACACACCACATATATTGGGGTCTCTAAGTCTGAGATTTGAATTTGGCATATATAGATGAATGTTTGAAATAGGAATCTCATACAGCATATATTAACTAACTCCAGGAATAAAAATTAGCAGTAGTATATTAATTCAAGATTGTATTACTAGGTTAGTAGAGGTTAGGAACACCCCCTAAGAAGACAAAAATAATTAAGAGGAGATTTACAGTGATAGGTTGTCACAGCCAGTAGTAATTAGTTAATTATAGTTAGTATTTATTTTAGTTAAGTTTAGGATTGTCTTAGAACCTTATTAGACCTGCTTGAGTTAGAATGGCTGATTTGGCCAAGTTCAGATCTGCCGCTGTGCAGACTGCTAAAGCGATGGGCAAGGATGGACCAGAGCTGGTCCAATATGTAACTTCAGAGGTAGAGAAATTTATTGCCCGAGAAGATAAACGATTAGAGAAAGAAGCAGAAAGAAATTTAGAGGCTGAAAAAGAAATCAAGAGGCTGCAGATTGAGGCTGACAAGGAGGCTAGGGCATTAGAGGTAGATAGGGAGGCGGAGATTAAAAGGCTCCAATTAGAAGAAAAAAAGGCTGAAAGAGAAGCAGAGGAAAGAAGATTAGCTGCAGAAAGAGAAGAAAAGAGACAGGCTGCTGAAAGGGAAGCAGAGGAAAAGAGACTGGCTGCAGAAAGGGAAGATAAAACGTTACAGAGGGAGCATGAGCTACCACTAAGGGAGTTAGAATTTCAACGCCATGCTCCTGAAAAAGGTGCCAGCCCCTTTGCCTCAGATGCCACTGCTAGTCAGGGAGCCTCAACCTCAGCTATGGGTTTTCATGTAGACCATTTTGTTGAGAAAGATGATGACATAGAAGGGTATTTAAGTAGATTTGAACTTTTGGCTACTACATATGGGTTAGAGAGAGAGAGAGAGAGAGAGAGAGAGAGAGAGAGAGAGAGAGAGAGAGAGAGAGTTGGAGCCTCAAGTTATCCCAGGGTCTTAGGGGATCAGCTTATGAAGTTTTTGCCAAAATGAGCAGAGATGACCAAGACAATTACGACATGCTAAAGCAGGCTCTTTTGTTAAGATATGAAAAAAATGGAGAATTTTATAGAAAAAAATTTAGGAATGCCAAGCTACTGTCGGGTGAGACATATCACCAGTTCTCTGCACGGTTAGAGACTTACTTGGAGAAATGGACTGCTCTGGGGAAAACCCAAGATCTTAAGGAAATGATCCTGATTGAGCAATTAAGAGAGTCCATGGCTCCAGACCTGAGAAAGTTTCTCATGGAACAAGGTGCAGAGAGGCTGGGTGAGTTACTCAATGTCGCTGAGAGGTATCAGACAGCCCAAGCAGAAGTAGCTGGTACTAAAAAGAAACAGGTGGACAATTTTAAGGCACCACAAAACTTTAATAGGTTTGACCATAAAGAACAGAACAAAGGTAAGCAACAGTTTGATAGGCCACACAATGACTATAAAAATAAAACCCCACAATTCAATGAAAGGAAATATGATGAAAGAAAACCTTTTAACCAAGGAAAGAGGTGGTGTAAAAAGTGTCAGATGAACAACCATAACACCGAAAATTGTAGAAGGAAACCTCCTAATCTCGCTGCAATGAAAATGGGGAGAAAGGGAGTAAAGGTCAACTCTACTGAACAACAGGAACCTTATCACCCCCCCAGTGTGTGAAGATGTAACATGCAATGGAGTCACCATAAGGTGTTTGTATGATACTGGATTAGATTATGATTCAGTTGTGAGTTCTCACCTGGTGCAGACAGATCAATACACCACAGAAACAGTGGAGATTCATGTTGCAACCAAGGACGTAGCGACCATGACACTTCCCGTCGCCAGGATAAATGTGAAAACGCGATATGTGGAAGGAATCATAAAAGCAGCAGTGATAAATGAACCAATCTACCCTCTGATATTGGGGTGTAGATATGTCTTCTTGGGGAATCCCAAGAAACCTGTGACCATGGCAACAGTGCAGACCAGATCACAGTCTCAAAAGGAGGAGGATAATCCAATAAATACCCATCCAGATGAGATGAGGAAAGCGCAGGCAGATAATAAGACCCTCAAGCCTTGTTTTAAGAAATTGCCCAAATGTCATACACCTCCAGGAAAGGGAGACTTCTATATGAAGAACAAATTGATTTATAGGAAGGCTGGAACTGGATCCAATGGTCATGGACAGCTGGTCCTTCCCATTTCATATAGGACAAAAGTGTTGGAACTAGGGCATGCGATTCCCTTCAGTGGTCATATGGGAATCAGCGCAACAGGACAGCGTATAGCTTGTTATTATTTCTGGCCAGGAATAACTGAAGACATAAAGAGATATGTAAAATCCTGTCCAGAATGCCAACGGGTAGCTCCAAAGCATTGGACTGCTCCAGCAACTCTAGAGGAAATGCCCATAGTGGGAACACCTTTTGAAAGAGTTGCCGTGGACATTGTGGGACCTCTCACTCGGACCAAGAGGAGGAACAGTTACATTCTGACTCTGGTGGACACTTGTTCTATGTGGGGAGAGGCGGTAGCCCTGTCATCAATCGACTCGAAACATGTGGCAGAGGCATTACTCACAATCTTCACCAGGTTAGGCTTTCCCAACCAAATCTTGACTGATAATGGCTCTCAGTTCAAGGGGAAACTAACGGAAGAAGTATTCAGGATCTTTCAAGCCAAACACTTTCAATGTAGCCCGTACCGTCCCCAAGGAAATGGCCAAGTGGAAAGATTTAACGGGACACTCATGTCGATCCTGAGAAAGTTGGCACATGAAAAACTAGATACATGGAACCAATACCTTCCCGCAGCCCTGTTTGCCTATCGGGAGGTACCCCATAGTTCAACCGGTATGGCCCCGGCAACCTTGTTATTTGGAAGGCCAATAAAAGGTCCATTGGAAGCCTTGTTAAGGACATGGACCGATGAAAAGGCAGAAGAAAATATTACCTCATCATATCAATATGTGAACGAGCTGACCACTCGTCTTAAAACTGGCTGGAAACTTGCCAATGAAAATTTGAGACAAGCCAGGAAAAAGCATGCTGCCTATTTCAATAAGAAAGCGAAGGACAGAGAATTAGCTGTGGGAGAGAAGGTGCTTCTTCTACTGCCCGGCAGCCATAATAAATTGCAAATTGGATGGCAAGGTCCATATACAGTTCTAGAGAAGGTGTCTAGAACAAATTATAAGATAGATAAGAAGGGGAAAGAGAAAATCTATCATGTGAATCTCCTGAAAAAATATCTGGATAGAGAAAACCAGGAGGAGACACACCTACTGACCTTGTCTGTTTCAATGGAAATGAAAAAGGAACCACTCACCTCTCATGAATATCCTTTACATCCCTGTGAGACTGCTGCACAGGTAAAAATCAATACACACTTAACGAAACATCAGAGGGAGAGAGTTCAACAGGCTCTGAATGATCATACAGATGTGTTAACGGACCGACCGGGGCATACAAATTTATTAGAGTATGATATGAAACTCATAGACCCAACACCAATCTGTATCAGAGCCTATTCGATTCCGTTCGCTAAAGAAAAAGCTTTGAAGGAGGAGATAGATTATCTGTTGAGAGAAGGAATTATCTCGCACAGTGAATCTCCCTACAGCTCTAGTGTGGTTCTGTTAAGAAAACCCTCTGGAGAACACAGACTTGTATAGATTACAGGAAACTGAATGCTGTCACAGAAGGTCAGGTGGATCCATTACCTGATACAAATCAGCTGTTTGCCAGGCTGAATAAAGCTAAATATTTCTCTAAAGTGGATCTGAGCAAAGGCTACTATCAGATTCCAGTAAAGCCGGAGGTTAGACCTTATTTAGCCTTTAGCACCTCGGAAGGACATTATGAATTTAACATGTTGCCATTCGGGCTGAAAAATGCACCGAGTGTATTTTCGAGGATGATGAGAAAGTTACTAGATCCCCTGAATAATCCATGCATCACCAACTTCATGGATGATATTCTCATAGCGACTGAAACATTTGAGGAACACATTAACTCTCTGGAAATGTTGTTTAATCGACTTAGAGAGACGAATTTGACAGCTAGACCGACAAAATGCTGTGTTGGATGTAAAGAGCTGGAATTCTTGGGACACACAGTACATCAGGGAAACATGACCCCTGACCCCAAGAACCTGGAGAAGTTGAAAAGAGTACCAAGACCACAGACAAAGAAAGATGTGCGATCTTTTGTCTCATTATGTGGTTTCTACCAAAAGTATATTAAAAACTATCACTCCATATGTGCTCCATTGACTGATTTAACACGCAAAGGAAATCCTGATAGAATTACTTGGTCAGCGCAGTGTGAATTAGCCTACCAAGAGTTGAAGGAAAAGCTCACAAGCAGGCCTATTTTGAAATTACCTGACTTGAGTCAAGAATTCATTGTGAGAACGGATGCTAGTAATATAGGTTTGGGTGCAGCTCTATTACAAAGGTCAACTTCACTTGATGGGGAATTAACCCCAGTTGCTTATGCTAGCCGTAAGTTGAACACAGCAGAACAAAAATATTCAACAAGTGAAAAAGAATGTTTAGCTGTCATATGGGCTATAAAAAAGTTCCAGATTTATCTCTATGGTAAATCATTTAAGATCCAAACAGATCTTAAACCACTCGTGTGTCTGTCACAAGCAAGGCATGAAAATGCTAGATTAGTACGTTGGTCGTTGCTCCTACAGCCATACCAGTTTACCATAGAATATATTTCAGGTAAAACCAATGTAGGTGCAGATTTTTTAAGCAGACATCCGTACGACGAACATCAGAGTAGTCACCAGGCATAGGTAGTAAATTTATCTATGTGTATTTAGAAGTAGGAACTGACATATGATAGTCTGTTCTAAGTGGGGAGATATGTGGTGAACTTCTAAATACAATATCTAAATTAAATTAAAACAGTATAGTGCATAAAGTAAAATATAGGATAGTACTACAAATTTTCATTGTTTTCGTCGCCTACGCCTTCAGCGTATTATTTGATAACGCCTTATCGCCGAAATAAAGGTACCAAATGCTTCTGGGTAACCTTGAGATAAACGTACCACTTTTCCAAGTTCAAGTGAAATATTTGCCTAGAATACATTGTGGAGGGGAGGGGCACGGATAGATAACCAACGCAAATCACGTCTCACATTGTTTCTAAAAATAAAACCAACTTGCTAGCATTGCCCTTAGGCGGTTTTCAAATTACGATGTAAACGTTAGAAAATGTGGACACTACGGTCGGGAAAACACGTTTAGCTCTTGTCGTAACTCTCGTATTTAGCTTGAAAGTACATGGAAAAAGAATTGAACAGGAGGTAGTTTAAAAATAAACAGTTAACATAGAAAAAATTATAGAATTTTGAACCAAGCCCCTTAGCCCCATAAAAATCATATATTCGTGTACCTGAAGACTTGCTGACTAAGAATATGTTGTTAATTACCTAAATAGTCCATTAGATAATCAATTATTGGGGATAATACATAGAGGATCGGAGATACTGTCAGGTCAAGTCATGTCTGCTTAGATTGGATAGCATATTTTTTTGGGGAAAAAAGTAGGTGACAGAAAGGCTAAGATAGTACGATGAAGGGGATTGGATGAAATTTGAAGGAAGCTGTAATATTATTGGCTGACCTAATATACAAATCTAGTTGGTAGTAGTAACGAATAGTGGTTTGAGATTTTTTTTTTAAGAATTCATTCAAAAAAAAGATGCTTGGTCTCATTGGCCAGAACCTTTTACTTTATCGAAATAGTAGGTTACTCGCTGCCATTTTTCCAAAATATTCAGAGGAGCAAGAAGCGATGAGCAGACTTGTGCTTTTTTATTAATAATACTACCATCTGAAAGCAGTCTGAACAGAGGCAGTGATAAAAGTGTGCCATATTCGATTGCCTAATTCATCGTTACTTGTTTATATTTCCTTGATATGTGGTAAGATTGATTTTATTGACTTTTCATTAAACAAAGGTTTGGGTGTAAGAAAAGGCCATGGTAAAAGATTGTAATTAAATAGTTCCATGGCAGACTTAGGCATGGCCTAGATGTTGATCCATCATATAAGGGACTATCTAAGAAGTTTAAGACTACAGGACTATATATATGATGGTCATACAGGAACATTACACCTATCTTATTGCATGGACAAGATTACTGCAGGAATGACAGAGGCGTAGCATCCATTAGGGAAGAGAAAAAGAAAACTGGTACCATTTGTTCCATCAAACTAAATGGGAGAAGCAGGGTTGTCAGAGAGAGCTGACCATGTTCTTTTGTATGTATGATTTCATGTACATTAGGAGGAGTTAGCTTGATATTAAGACAGAACCATAACTTGCATTGACAGGGGTTCCTGCTGGCACTTGTCTGGTGCTAGTACTCGCTCATTGAAGAAGTCTGCACGATTTCTAAGAGTCTCTGGTACCTGCTTGTATTAGAGAAGTTCAAGACCAGAGGAGACTGAAGTGTTTGGCCAAACCAACTGCAACTGCTGTGATTCCAGGACCCAGATAAGTGAAATATCTGGCCTGGGACAACTTATCACAATTAAAGAAAAAATCTCCTGTCTAGACAAAACGTTCCTCCAAAGAATAAATGAACAATCCTAGTGAAACAAAAGACAGTGGGATGATGACAATCCCCACCCTGCTTCCCAGTACCTGTAGTTAAATAGAGTAATTAACATCAACTTGAAAATTTGTAACAATGTACTATGGACATATTGTCTGTTGTATGTAAATATCTTTATATATATTTGTAAATATACCTATCCATCTAAATTGATTCTCATTGAACTATAGTCCTGACCAAAACAACTTTAGGCTCAGGACCAATAAAGTTTAACAAAAGATATTTTAAATATAAAATTTAACAGCTGGAGTTAGTTGAGTTTATCATAGTAGTTAGTATATGTTTGTATATGTTTTGTATTGAGATTCTTTAACAACACTCTTACAATACCCTAGACACTTTATGTAGCTTTCAGTCACGCTAATCAAAAAAGAATATAACTTAGAGTGAGATCGTAATGTGGTAACAAGGAAGGTACTCTGTAATACAGTTGTTCATTGTTTACCTCAGAGACCTTCACAGTTGACCTCACTCAAGTACAACTATATGCACACCATTCTTCTTAACATCAAGACACACCACAATGTTAATAACACATTTTTCCACAATAATGGTTCTAGAACTGCGTGCTTAGACTATCCAAATATTCTGAGTGACATCTGATAGCAGGTTTAAGAGAACACAGTTTATATCATTCTATTTCTCTGATCTATCGATGATATTACTTTTCACGTTACTATGTGTAACGAAGAATCAGAAACAGAGTTACAAGATAAAGGCTTTACGGTCGGTCTTCCGTCGAGCGCTTTCGACCGACATAAAAAGACTTATTACGTGTAACGGGTTTTCTCTGTACGAATGCCCGCTTCTGAAGATCAAAGAGCCCAGGGGTTTCTGACTTCCCCTGAGTAGGAACTTCAAAGGGTCTGTGTTTTTTACGTGCGGTCTGTCAGGTATCGTATGATTGACAGATAAGCTCGCGTGAGAAAACGAGGTAAACAAACCTGATTCGCTACCTGTTATGACGGGCAGGTCACGAAAGTTTGTAAACACTTCGTTTGCTTATGTTCAAAGAAAAGAGGCGTGACGAAAAAGTACGCTTGTGTAAGTAAACACAGGCAGAAAATGCATGGTTTTACTAGCAAATGATAGAACGCTACGAGATTACAAAAGACTGTCAGATTACTGTAGGCTCTTTTCCCATTATACGGCACAGTAAATATAAATGAAAACAGATTCAGTTTATATTGTGAACACTTTTCAAACAGTGGAGATGTAAATGTAAGCATATTCTATCTGTACTATTAACCTTGTTATTTAAATGTAAAATAAGGATAAAGTTATTCAACTAAAATGTAAAGAAATTCTCTCGATGGAAGAAGTTTAATTCTCATCGAGGGTAAATTCTGAGATAAATGGGATGGTAGAATAGGAGAAAGGGGACACATATAGATATGTGTCGGGAAACGCAATACTCAGGAGAGCGTTTCGTTTATATTCTTTTACCATAGTTGTTGGTGGTGGTACCAGTGAAGGTACTAATCTGTGGAACAAAGTGAGGGTAGAAGTGGACTGACGTAGAAACTCAGGACCAGCTTGGCAGTTACTCCATGATTGTTCTGGGAACGTGCTGCACCTTTAAGCTTAACCAGAGACGTGAGAACTCCAGTGATCTATCTGAACAGAACCCATCAGCAGGAGCAGAAACTACTATTGGCAGCTAAGTGAAACTTAGAAGCTGCCAAAGTGAACTATTTTTCATAAAACCAACTATCATTCAATGATGAACAATTTCTTGTAAACTATTCAATTATTTTAAACCTTGTTAAACTTAAATGATTAATAAATCTGTTATTTGTAATTATACAAATTTAACTTCGATTCAATCATTTTAAATGTACTGCATGTTTGTCTCAGTCAATTTACTAAGCACACTCCAAATAGAGCTATAGCAAAATAATAAGAATTCCACTGAGTAAATCAGAGGTGGGGGCTTAACGAGCTGAAACTAATAATTGCTTAATCCTTCACAAACGTTGTCGGCAGATCATGGAATAAACGTGCTCAGCCAATGCAGCATTGTTTTCGCTTTTCTGAATATCTTGTGAACACTCCCGTGGGATAGAAGCGTCATTACCCTTCTATCTACAACTCTGCCAAAAGAAATTTTGTGCGAAGGTAGACACCTTTGAAGCCCATATTAGAAACTCTTAAGTTTTGGCCACTGCCTGATTACTACTGCAAAGCAGGGGAGGCAATACCGTCACAATCTATTAGGGATGTATCGTCAAGTACACCCGTGTTATCATTTGTCGTATTTATTCTCATAATTCCTTACTTTTCTCAACGCATCTTCAGAACCTACTGCTATGACTGTTCATGAAGTAGACTCATTTTGTTTTGCATCTAGTTACGGTTTTGAGACACATCATAAGCCAACGCTGTATCTGGAAGCTGTTTTATCAGAGTCCTGTTAATTCCATTTCTGTTTGTCAAAGTCCCTTGTTTTCGAAACTCAAAACCAACTTTTTAAAATTCACATGAAGATATACTATAGACTATTGTTATGTTTAAATATCATAACATCGGTATTATACGATCACTTCCTGGTTATTTGTTTATTGGACGGTAGTCCTTGGTTTCAGGAAGTGACGTCTTGACTTCTGCTCAAATTTGTAGCAGACGGGAGTTTCTGAATGTGGAACAAGAACGCGTCTCTAGCCGGCATTCGGCGTGTGTCCTTGTGACTGTGTGGACGGAATATGTCCTTATGGACTTGGTGTGTGTTAATGCTTCATGCATTTGATCATGCACCTGCTCACTATTTTACCACCAACTGAATTACGCATATACCTCCGTGTGTAATGTCAGTTTATTCCTGATGCAGAGTGTTTGAAGATTCGTTGTACGTAAGTTGCCAGTTCAAATAAAACTGTGTTAATTCTTAAAGCACAAGACAGTATATAGACGGGCTAAGGATAGCGTCGTTGATATATATGAACAGTATGTTTAATAAATGTTGTAACTGTGCAACGCAGTTGAGCCTTATTCACTGAGTGCCTGTGTGCGGGTCAGGGAAGATTGACAGAATGGCCATAACTGTTATTCAATAAGTAATACAGTGAAATCACTAAGGAGATCCCTGGGAAGGTACTCAGCAGGCCGAGATATCTTATAAAAGATATAAAGAGTGTCAAGCATTGTGTCTAATACACTCATTAAGAAAGGACGTCTGAGGGACGGATCCTGATAAAAAAAAAATATTATAAAACTACCCACATCAATGGGGGTCAAGCTCAAGGAAGTTGGAGCCTAAGATTGTAAAGTGGAAGAATTTTTCAAGATGGCGGCACCTATCGTCTGCCGAAGTTTTTAAAGATTGGAAAAGACTTTCCAGATCTGATATCATTATATGGTGCATTCAAGTGTCACTAATATGAAAAAGTGACAAATATATGACTATATATATCAAGTATTTCAACAAGATGCAGATTACAAGCATCCTATGGAAAATGTGGACCAGAGCGGTGTCCGTTAAAGTCAGCTGTAACCAGTTCTAGGCCTAACCTAAGCCTAGCGAAAGTGCATCTACATTCCTCGCTTGGAGAAGTCACAAGGAGGATAGTGTTTTGAGGCAACTGATAAGTTGATTTATTGTTACATACAGCTTGGCTGTAGAGAAGATCTGTTTGTCGGAATAAGTATGTCACTAAATGTGTATTCATTATGTCTGCTTGTTTGTAGTTAAGCGGGAGACTGGTGGGACTTGATTTGCTTATTTTATACCGCGAAAGCTAGGTCTAATTAGCAAATTAAGCGTTCTATAGGGCAGTATCTGTGTGATTCATATTGAGGAGCCTGCATATTTTGCTGTATATGTAAAAGACTGCCTCATTTGAATTTAGCAGATCCATTTTTGTGTAGCTGTATAGTCGTTGTGATATGCGTCTGGTCTTGTCTAGTTGTAATAGAGCATTAGTTTAATTCATTGTTACATTATTAATATTTATCCCTTGGTTTAACTATTTGTATTTGCTTTAGGCATGCGGTGAAGTCCGACTTGGGAACCAGAGAAAGAGGACACCTTGGTGGACAGAGGAAGTCAAAGAGAAAATAAGAGAGAAGAAAATGGCATGGAAACAATACTTAGGAGCTAAAAACACAACAGGACAAATGGAAAAATATAGAGAATATGTGACACTCAGAACAGAAGCAAAGAACAAAGTGCTAGCAGCAAAACAGAAGTCCTGGGAAGAATTTGGAGAAAAGCTAGAAAAAGATGCACAAGAAAACCAGAAATTGTTCTATAAGACCCTAAAGAACATGAGGAAAGAAAAACAATGCCCTCTCAAATTTATAAAGGACAAGCAAGGCAAATTGCTTACTGCCCCGAAGGAAGTAATGGAAAGATGGAAAGAATATTTCTCAGAACTCCTGGATGGTGAGCATGATGAAGCATCAGAAATGATAACCACTGACACAGAAGAGGAAACCAATGATGGTGAAGATGACATAAAGATGGAAGAACTGAGGGCAGCACTAGAGAAAATCAAGATGGGCAAAGCAGCAGGGCATGATGGTATAACACCAGAAATGGTTAAGTACATGGGAGCATCAGGCGACCTATTACTCTCAAAGGTCCTACAGGCAGCATGGTGCAACAAGACCATACCAAAGGATTGGGAGATTGCCATCATAACACCAATTTTCAAAAAGGGTGACAATCGACAATGTGGAAACCATAGAGGCATATCCCTCCTCAGTGTCCCTGGTAAAATCTACTCTAGAATCCTAGAGCAGAGACTCCGACGCCTAGCTGAGCCACAATTGGATGAGGTCCAGTGCGGATTCCGAGCAAACCGAAGTACTCAAGACCTAATCTTCACACTCAGACAGCTGAGTGAAAAGGCCCTTGAGTATAAGAGTGAGATCCATCTTTGTTTCATAGATCTGAAAAAGGCATTTGACAGGGTCCCCTGGAGCAAACTTTGGGACTGTTTGGCAAGGAAGAATATTCCAGCACCTCTGATTCATGCTATACAGAGCTTCTACAAGTCTTGCAGAAATTATGTGAGGACAGCAAACCATAAGTCAGAAGAGTTCAGGACCACCACTGGTGTAAGACAAGGTGATATCCTATCACCTTACCTCTTCATATTCCTTATGGACGATGTCATCAAGGCATGTAAGGAGAGAACAAGAAAGTATTCAGTGGGTACTGGAAGATGAGACAGGTCTATATTTCGGAGCTGGCATTTGCTGATGATGTTGCCCTGATTGCTAAATCAGAGGCACATCTCCAATCCAACCTGCAAGTCTGGAAGGAAGAGCTGGAGAAGAGAGGGATGGTCATAAGCAGCTCTAAAACAAAATCCATGGTGATATCACGAGAAGAAAGAAAACATCAGATTAAGTTTGGAGAACAGGTCCTGGAGCAGGTCGACCACTTTAGATATCTCGGAGCTATTATAGACCGAAAGGGAGGCATCAAAGAAGAGTTGGCCACTCGAAAAGCAGCGGCTGGGAGACTTTTTCAGGCCATAAATCGTGGATTCCTCAGCAAGAAAGAGGTTGGTAAGAAAACGAAGATGGCTGTATACCGCTCCACCTATGTCCCAGTCTTGACATATGGATGCGAGTCGTGGGCAATGACTACAACCCACAAAAGCCAGATCCAAACCTCAGAAATGAGGTATCTGAGGAAAGTGGTTGAAGTAACAAGAAGAGACATGGTCCGCAACCAGACGATCCGTCAAGGCCTAAAATCCCATCCGCTTCAGACCCAAATAGAACAGTCCCAACTAAGATGGTTTGGCCATGTCTGCAGAATGGGAGAAGATCGGCTACCACGACAAGCATGGGAAACAAAGAGCCAGGGATCCAGACCTCCAGGACGACCCAGAGTCCGCTGGGAGGACAACATTAGACAATCTTTGAAGGACCGAGACTAGAATGGAACCAGGCCAGGAAGAAGACAGCTGATAGAATGGTCTGGCGCTCTCTCTTCCAAACCTCTACACCTCACGGTAGAAGGGGAACGACTAAGTAAGTAAGTATTTGCTTTAGTTGCTCTAACCCTGTTTTCTTGTCCTTACTTGTAGTGGTCGCTATTTTTTTTTGCTGTTCCATATCTTATGCCTGACTACATCTATATTGGTACATTTATAAATTGATTTGAGATTGGTGGATTGAGTATTGAATATTTAACTGACATATTCATATATATAAAAGTTAAAATATTGTGTATATACTGAGAATAACAATAATAAGAAACCATGACTTCATTAAAGGATTTATTGAAGATTGGTAAAGAATTTGCTTTGGAAGGTGAAGCTTTGTAAGCTTATGTGAATAAAAAATTAAAGAGACAAGAGGAACTCCGAAAAGAAGAATTAGCTGAAAAAAGGAGACAAGAAGTACTTCGAAAAGAAGAAATAGAATTGTCTGAAAAAAGAAGACAAGAAGAATTAGCTGAAAAAAGAGATCAGAAGAAATGGCTTTGGAAATGGAAAAATTAGCCTATGCTAGATCTCAAGAGGAGATGAAATTTCAACAAGCTAAAGCTCAAGAGGAGATAAAATCTCAACAGGGAATAAGATTGGCTGAGATTGAGCTGGAAAAACTAAAACTGCAACAACCACAGGTGATTCCTATGGTAGGTGAAAATAAAAATAAAGATCATCCTACTGCTATTAGAATTAATCTGCCAAAATTCAATTCGTCCATAGACGATATTTCGTGCTTTCTAAATAGATATCAGACATATTGTGAGAAATTTAAAATTGACAGGTCTACTTGGTCCAGTAGACTTATGAATTTATTGGTGGGTGAACCATTAACTGCAGTCTCTACCTTAGATGAGGAAACCAGAAAAGATTATGATGCTATTAAATTGATGTTATTGCAGAGATATCAATTAGATGATGAGAGTTACGGATAGAAATTTCGATCTTTGCACCCAGATTCAGGAAAAGATTTCACTGAATTTATTTCTGCTATAAAATTAAATTTTTCTAGATGGATTGAATTATCCAAAACTGAAAAAACTTTTGAAGGATTGTCAGACTTGATTTTGAGAGACAAGGTCTTCTCATCTGTTAGTGCTGATTTTCTTGCATTCCTACAGGAAAGAAAACCAGAGAACCTGACTAAACTACAAACTTTAGGGCGTCAATATCAAGTAGCACATCCTAACAGAGTATTGAGCAAAAACAGTGTTAAAGATTCATTACCAGCTGCATCTGCTAGGTCATTTCAGGACAGTGCATCTAGGTACAAATCAAGTAGTAGAGATTGGAATCACAGAGTTAATCCATCGCATAACTATAGCAGGAATAGAGGTAGATATAACTTCAATAAATATCAACCTCAAAGAAATTTCAATTCCTATGAGGAGGAACCCTTGTATCCACAAACCTCATTTAAATCAAATAATTGGCAAAATAGAGGAGGTTACAACCCAAAATCAAACAGAGGGCAAAAATCTTTTCATAGAGGTAATGATTATAATGCAGATAATAAAAGATCTTACCATAATAATACTACCAGGCAGCCTAGAAACTCTGAACGTACAAATGCTGTTGTTCATGAGAGTAATCATAACCATGATGATATAGTAGCACATGCTAATTCCTGCAGTGTAGACTTGTCAAATAGTGATAACTGCACTAATTGCAATTCTTTATTTCAGCCTCAAGGAGTCCCAAGATTATTATGCGGACATCCCCTGCCAGTCATGTCATCGTTTGAAAGTACTGATTCATTAATTTTAAATAAAGGTTTTGTCAATAATCAGTTGTTATCTTTATTGAGAGATACAGGGGCAACAACTATTGGAGTTCGCAAAGCACTGGTTGATAAGTCGGACTATACGGGAAAACATGTGAAATGCATCACATTTGGAGGAACCGTAGAATATTACCCCACAGCTGAGGTGTTCTTAGATATGCCATATTTTACAGGAAGAACACTTGTATGCCTCTTGGAGAATCCAATTGCTGGGATCATTTTAGGAATATACCTAAGTTGCATGAATGTACAAAAGACGATATTGAAAGATGGGAAAGACAACATTTACTATGTTCCAATGCTGTGACTACTAGAGCTCAGGCTCGCAGGGAGAAAGATCAACACATACCAGTTGTTGATGTGTTACCTGAAGATATAACTGAGGAAATTACTTCAGAGGAAGAAGATGAAGATGAAAACAATAATGATGATGAAAATCATCATCATCAGGAAAGTAATGGTCATATACAGGTAACACTAGTCAACGACCAAAATGTACCAGAAATGAAAATAGCTGATCTTAACTAATTTTGGTGTGCTGAAAACGAAAATGACATTAAAAAATGTTGATTGGCTCTAGTTTTCAAGATATATGCTACTACTTTATATAATTACGGTCAATTTATATAAATGACGCAACTGTTGTGGTCGATTGCATAATTTTTTTCTAATGACCAATAAAAATGTAACTAGAAGTTGATGACGCAATCCTACCTATGATTACATCACCTTTGTGTATAAATATCTTATCTCTGATAAAATTTTGCCATTAGTTAGTGCATTTGTCCTTATCAAAAGTATCGTAGTTAGAAATGCCTAGGACATGTGTGAACAGTGCTAATAATTTCTGTTATATATGTGGTGAGGTGACATTTCTATCACAAAAACGAAATATAACTAAAGTGATTAAGAAGGTGTACAGTTTGTATTTTGGCTGCAGAATAGGAGATCAAGATAAGAGCTGGGCGCCACACATATGCTGCACTACATGTGCAACACATCTTAAACTGTGGTTGACTGGCAAAAGGCAAGCTATGCCTTTTACAGTCCCAATGATTTGGAGAGAGCCCGCTGATCATCTCAACAACTGTTACTTTTGCATGGTCCCTCCAATTGGGAAAGGCATTTCAAAGAAGAAAAAATGGACTCTGGAATATCCAAACATCCCCTCTGCAATACGTCCGGTACTACATGGCGATGACCTACCAGTTCCCAAAGTGCCAGAATCATTTTCAGCTGCTTCCACTGATGAAGAAGAGAACATTGTTGGTCCTGAACCATCAACCTCAAGCGACCCAGATTTTGAGCAAACTACATCCACTAAACCACACTTAATAACCCAAGGTGAACTGAATGATCTTGTAAGAGATCTGAATTTACCGAAGAACAAGGCGGAGCTTTTGGGTTCTAGATTGCAACAGCGGAATCTCCTGGCAGAAGATGTTACAATTTCTGAGTATAGGAACCGCCAGAAGCCGCTTATTACATTCTTTTTCAAAGAGGGTGACCTTTCTGCGTGCCACAACATTTCTGGTTTAATGGCAGCCCTCAAAATCAGTTACATACCGGAAGAGTGGAGGCTTTTCATTGATTCATCCAAGACGAGTCTTAAAGCTGTTTTGTTGAATAATGGTAATGTGTTACCATCAATTCCAGTTGGTCACGCAGTTCATATGAAAGAAACTTATGAAAACATTAAGTAGCTTTTGAAGTGTATAAACTACGATCATCATCATTGGTCACTTTGCGGTGGCTTAAAAGTGGTCGCTCTTTTGCTTGGACTACAGGGTGGATACACCAAGAACTGTTGCTTTCCTTGTGAGTGGGATAACCGTGCACGAAGTGACCATTACATCAGAAGACATTGGCCAATCAGGCAGTCATTGCAGCCTGGCAGTAAGAACGTTGAGAACCCAGCACTTGTCGACACCAGCAAGATTTTGTTGCCACCCTTGCATATTAAGCTGGGTCTCATGAAAAATTTTGTCAAGGCAATGGAGAAAACAAATGAGGCTTTCAAATACCTCATCAGAAAATTTCCAAGACTAAGTGAAGCTAAAATAAGAGAGGGAGTATTTGTTGGTCCGCAAATTCGAAAACTTCTTCATGATGACGAGTTTCTTTGCGTGTTGCATGGCAAGGAAAAAGCAGCATGGCTAGCATTTAAGTCAGTGGTGGACAATTTTCTTGGAAACAACAGATCTGAAAATTAAAATGAAATTGTAGAAAATCTCCTTCTGAAGTATAAGAGTCTTGGCTGCAACATGTCTTTGAAAATTCATTTTCTGTATTCTCATCTGGATTTCTTTACGTCAAACTGTGGAGCGGTCAGTGATGAGCATTGTGAACGATTTCACCAGGATATTGCTGCTATGAAGACAAGGTATCAAGGCAATTGGAGCCCTTCAATGCTTGCTGATTACTGCTGGACTGTGATAAGAGACACCTCATCGATTGACTACAAGAAGCAAGCAAAGAGAGCTTGAACAGCGTCTGAATAATGACGTAATGGGTTCAAATGTGCCTTTTTAAAACATGATATGAGAACTTTAAATAATGTTTTTATTTTTTCTATCATTTTATGTTGAAATATCAATTAATTGAGTATGTAACCACAATTTTTATAATGCTAAAGTAGAAAGACTAGCTGTTCACCCCAGAGAATTAAACAAGCATACATTATTTGTATTACTGTAACGTAAATTTTATCATTAAAAAAAAACCAGAGCCAATTGGTGAATTTCATTATGATATTTGAAATCAGCATGTCAAAATCAATAAGAAATGGTATATTTAATTTCTGGTACAAATAACTTTTGAAAATTTGTTGACTAGTGTAATGGATGATGTCAATACTAATGATGATTCTTTATTTCAGATGGAACTCATTGATAAGGAAACTTTATTACAAAGACAGAAAGATGATATTTCCTTAAAAATTTTTTTTCACATTTCTCATTTGGATAATGTAATGATTGATGAAAATTCAAAACACTGGTATACTAGAAAGAATGGAATATTAGTAAGAAATTATCAAGATACTAATTCCTTAAAGAAACAGATTATGGTACCAGCTTGTTATCGTCCATTCATTTTACGACATGCACATGACATTGAATGTGCTGGACATTTAGGTGTTGCTAGAACAAAACAAAGAGTTTTGTCACATTTTTTTTGGGCCGGGTATTACAAAAGACGAAAAATTATTTTGTCGTACGTGTACCACTTGCCAAAGCCTAGCAACTAGGAAATCAAAACATGATGCTCCTATTCAGGCAGCTGATATCTCTTTGCGGCCCTTCGCAAAGATGGCCATTGACATTATTGGCCCTTTAAAGGTAGCTTCAGCCAGAGGTCATCAATATGTGTTGACCTGCATTGATATGTGCACACGCTGGCCGGAACACTACAACAGTAGATGTTGCTGATGCACTTTTTTATTTTTAGCAGTATAGGTTTTCCTGAAAACATCCTATCGGATAGAGGAACTAATTTAGTTTCAGATGCCATGAAACAAGTGATGGATATGTTTGGGATTGAGAGATCTCTTAGTTCAATTTATCATCCACAGTCGAACGGGAAAATAGAAGTTCTCAATAGATCCATAAAACAAATGTTACATAAAGTTACCATAAAATATCCACAAAATTGGAACAGAGATCCCCCGCAATTTTATTTGCGTACAGAGAAATTAAAAATGAACATACGGGCTTTAATCCATTCGAGTTAGTTTTTGGCGCCAAACCCAGAGGCCCAATGTTCATATTAAAACAGCTATTAATTGGAGCTGAAATGAATGAGGAGGTTCAAACCTCATACCAATATGTGGTCAATCTCAGGAAAAAAATAATAGACGCATGCCAAATAGCAGTAAATTCATCTGAAAAGGCAAAGCTTAGGGCGAGGTTGTTTCTTAACCAAAACTGCAAATTACGCCAACTTTGGCCTGGTGATGAAGCATACGTACTATTACCCAAGAAAGATAACAAACTATTAGTTTCGTGGAGAGGACCTTACAGAATTGTAGAGAAACTGTCTGATGTTGATTATATTGTTTCAGTAGATGGAAAAGAAAAAACTTTTCATATCAATATGTTGCAGCAGTTTCTTACACGTCCACCACATCTTAGACCAGTCTTTAAAGCTTTTGATGAATCTGTCAGTCGTCATTCTTCTTTGGCTGTGATACAAGAGGAAAACTCTGATTTAACTGATGGAAATGAATCACTCTTGGTGTTACCTAGTGTTCACTTCTTAGCTACTGAAAGTTGGAAAGATGTTGCTATATCTCCAACTCTGTCGTCTGTTCAGAAAGAACAAGCTACTCAATTGCTACTGTCTTTTGATGATGTCCTTACTGATCTTCCAGGACACACTGATATCATCGAACATGATATCATTCTTACTGATTTTCAACCTATTAAGTTGAAACCCTATCCTATACCTATACACTTACAGTCTCAAGTTAAGGAAGAATTGGAGCAGATGGTGAAACTAGAAATCATTTTTCCATTTCATTCTCCCTACAGTTTTCCGATGGTATTGATTTGGAAGAAAGATAAATCTATACGTATATGCATAGATTTTAGACGTTTAAATTCTGTGACTGTAACTGATGCCGAGCCTCTCCCATTGTTAGAATCTTTGTTAGACAGATTAGCTTCTGCTACATTTTTCTCAAAATTTGATCTTTCAAAAGGCTATTGGCAAGTGCCATTAACGGAGAAATCCAAGCCTTATACGCCGAAGCCATTACACCAGCGCGGCTCTCAAATTTGATCTTTCAAAAGGCTATTGGCAAGTGCCATTAACGGAGAAATCCAAGCCTTATACTGCCCTCGCCACTCCACTAGGTCTATTTGAGTTCAATTATATGTCTTTTGGCTTAGTAAACGCGCCTGCGACCTTCGTTCGCATGATGCGAAGACTCTTCTCCGATAGAGAAGATCTTATCACTTATATAGATGACATTTGTCTGTTTCATCGATCTTGGGATGAACATTTGGAGGGTATTCAGTCATTACTAAACACTTTACGTCTTCATAACTTAACTGCTCGTCCTTCTAAAACAAAAGTTGGATTTCAGGAAATTTCATTTTTGGGATATAAGGTAGGAGGAGGTTTCTTGAAAACAGAGGATACAACCATCTCTAGAATCCTAAACCTTGATGTCCCTAAAACCAAAAAAAAACAGGTTAGGAGTATTCTTGGTCTACTTAACTTCTATCGCAAATTTATTCCCAATTTTGCAGAGATTACGTCTGTATTATCGTCTCTAGTGAAAAAAGATTCCCCGAATAGATTTGTTTGCAGCCAAGAATGTTGCGTGGCTCTAAATTACCTTAAAAGTTTGTTCTCAAAAATGGCTATATTGAGATTGCCTGATCCTTCCAAGCATTTCACCCTCAGGGTCGACGCGTCAAAATCTTCCATTGGTGGCTCGTTGTTACAGGAATGGAATGGCTGTCTGCATCCCACACTGTACGTTAGCAGAAAGCTGACGCCTACTAAGCAGCGTTATCCTATCATCGAGAGGGAATTATTGGCAGTTGTCTTCTGCTTCTCAAAATTACAGAGATACTTACTTGGAGCGAGTTTCACACTGGAAACAGATCAGAGAGCTTTATCATACCTTAAAACAGCGCGATTCAAGAATGAAAGAGCTGCCCGTCCTTCACTGGCTCTTCAGCCCTACGAATATATTATAAAACCTATCAAAGGAAGCGTGAATGTGATGGCGGATGTCTTGTCCCGCTGCGTGAAACATCCACTAGCTCCAGTTGACGCCTCAAATTCTCGTTCAACGCATATGTAATGGTCCAACATACGTGATGCCTTTAACAAGTCAAGAACTAGGTCACAACTATAACCTTTTATGAACTGTTTCGTTTACCTGCTGTTGACAAGTGTATCGCATGATTCAGATAGTACTAACACAGTGCATCTTCATGTACAGAAAAGAGTTGCTAGACTACAGTCATTATGCCAAGTAACATGATAATGATGTTCTTCTATGCAACCGATATCAACTTATATATCAAATCGTTCAACATATTGTTTCTAATGCGGTTGTTCCATGACAATGCTTCCATACTACATGCACTTTATAAATTAACTATTTACAAGATGTAATGTCAATTCGACTTGTTCAAGACAGATTTCTTGAAATATTCAGTAATTTTCCCATTAAATTGACTGCTACTAACATAAAAACGGAAATAACTCATAAATGATTGTTCTGCCAATTCAAAGGGGACACAACAAAGAAAATTGCGTCTCAACTTGGACTTATAAAAATTGGAAAGTACAGAATGAATGACATTGACTTTCAAGTATATTCTTATTACGTGGAAGACAAACATCGACAATCGAAATGCATCAAAACTATGGATTTCAATGAACTTGTCCGTGACTACATGTGAAAATAACTTTGCATCAACAAGAATAATTGGTGAATGCGTGAAAACAAAATACTTCAAGGAACTTTTTCAACTACGTGGAGAAAAATGACTTTGTTTTCAACAAGGATGAACTATTGTGACCGACAATGAAGAATAAATAACATTAATTGGTTAATATGTGATTAATTAACGTAAACCGCAGAAGTGTTTCATACTTAGTGTAACATTACTTTATTGTGTTCAGATATTATTTAATATATCTTCACAATACATTTCATTAACATGGTCAGTCATCACAGGAGATTTATTACTAAATTCCACACCTTGGTGTCTAATTGTCGATTGTGGAGCATGCATCTAGGTGCTATATGAATAATAACAGTTGGGAGAATGGATATTGTCATCTGGTTACTCCAGTGATCTTATAGATTTTGCTATGAAAATAATGAAAAGTTCCTTTTCATTATTTTAGAGCGGGGGGGAGTAAATGTTATGTTTAAATATCATAACATCGGTATTATACGATCACTTCCTGGTTATTTGTTTATCGGATGGTAGTCCTTGGTTTCAGGAAGTGACGTCTTGACTTCTGCTCAAATTTGTAGCAGACGGGAGTTTCTGAATGTGGAACAAGAACGCGTCTCTAGCCGGCATTCGGCGTGTGTCCTTGTGACTGTGTGGACGGAATATGTCCTTATGGACTTGGCGTGTGTTAATGCTTCATGCATTTGATCATGCACCTGCTCACTATTTTACCACCAACTGAATTACGCATATACCTCCGTGTGTAATGTCAGTTTATTCCTGATGCAGAGTGTTTGAAGATTCGTTGTACGTAAGTTGCCAGTTCAAATAAAACTGTGTTAATTAAAGCACAAGACAGTATATAGCCGGGCTAAGGATAGCGTCGTTGATATATATGAACAGTATGTTTAGTAAATGTTATAACTGTGCAACGCAGTTGAGCCTTATTCACTGAGTGCCTGTGTGCGGGCCAGGGAAGATTGACAGAATGGCCATAACTGTTATTCAATAAGTAATACAGTGAAATCACTAAGGAGATCCCTGGGAAGGTACTCAGCAGGCCGAGATATCTTATAAAAGATATAGAGAGTGTCAAGCAATATGTCTAATACACTCATTAAGAAAGGACGTCTGAGGGACGGATCCTGATCAAATAAAAGATTATAAAACTACCCGCATGAACTATAAGAATAATGAGAGAGTGAGCTGCCAACAATAAACAAGGCGGTACACATTAACATCTGATGCCAGCGACAATCTCTGGAGATAAAAACACCATTTCGCAGATGGCCAAGCTTCAAGGAAGTGGAAATAATTGATGCAGCCTATATGTTGAAGAACATTATGAAGGCTATGAGCATAGAAAGATGCTGTTTGTGCTGAAAGACTTAATGTCCTCTATGTGCCCCTAACATAGGACATCTAAAAATTAGTTAATCGTTCGGAACCTCGCTGAAGGAATATGACAATTATACGCTGTTTGAGCAGATCTCTTTATCGCAAAAAGTTATAGAAAAATGTGAAGATTAAATGTACAGAAAAAAGAATCGATTACAAAAGAGGTGCTGTTTGTAATTAAAATATTCTAAGTGACGTCATTATATTTTCAACAGAACAAAAGTAAGTTTAATTGCAAAGAGAGCGCGTGCCTGGACATTTGTTTGCAGAAGATCGAGCAAAAGCCACACATACAGAGAGAGAGAGAGAGAGAGAGAGAGAGAGAGAGAGAGAGAGACCGCGAGAGAGAGACAGACAGACAGACTGACAGGAGGGCGAGAGAGAGAGAAAGACAGAGAAAGAGAGAAAATAAATAATGAGAGAAATTGAGATAAAATGAAGAGAAAAGTATATAAAGGATATAAAGATATACATAATAACAGAGTGAAAAAACAACAGAGAAAAATAGCGAACGGAGAGTTGGAGTGAGTAAAAATGAAAAAACGAAACAAAACAAATGATAAACGCAAATGACAGATGTAAACTTTTGAACAAACGATAACACATTTAAATGTATAAAGGTAAAATGAATAGTTTTTTTTTAGAAACATCATATACATAATCTTGATTGGTCGAAGTACCTACATAATACGATTATATAAAAATACTTACCTACATAGTATATGAAAATACTCAGGAAAAAGACAAAGATAATGAAAATAAATTTACGAAAACGATATCAGTATTGGACAAAAAAAAAAAAAACCAGTCCAACAAGATATAGAATTATACATATTTCTTGGCAGCAATCTATGCAAAGTTGGTGGGACAGTGATATCAAAACAAGGATACAAAAATGAAACGGGTCTTTCACTGCATTGGGAAATATGTGGACGTCGAAAGAAATGAAGCCCAACATAAAAAGAAAATTTGTATTTTCAAGTCAGCCTCTGAAACATGAAGAACAACAAAAACTAAGCAATAACAGACTTTCATAAATGGGTGCTTGCGTAGAAAAGAAGGATGGAGATGGTATGACAAGGTAATCAATAAGGGACTGATAACAATAATCACACAAGTGCCAGGTTCAAGAGATGAGAAGAGAATACTGGCCATAGAGAGGACACACATTAAGGACACCTGTTGACAGCATTATCAGGCATACCTCGTTCTGGAACCCCCCAGTGTTAAAAAAAATAGAGACAGACGGAAAAACGTACAAAGAAGAAAAATGGAGACGAAAATGAAAACCATGAGGAATACATGTCCCCTACAGGAAGATTGGGATGCGTTTGCTGATAGCCTATTTTCCTTGAGGATCTGAAAGGTAATGATGATGATGCTTCCATGCTGATGTTATTGTTCGTGTGTTTACTTTTATCGCTCACGTCACTGATCATAACTATATTTTGTTTGTTCACCCTTCTCGCTCTATTTTCACTGTGTTCAGTTTTTTGACTCAACGACTTTTGTCTGTTCACAACTGCCATAAAAAATACATTACGACCGTACTTCATACCGCACCCATGTCTTTAACTCTTCCGTTCATTGTAAATCAAAAATTTATCATTATGCCTGTGTCTTAATCAACTATTTTGTCAACCGCAAAGTCGAATTTAAAAACAAATTATGTCCCGTGCAGTCTAATAATTTAGAAAAGATCAGATAAAAGTGTTTGAGTCAAAAATATTTGAAACTCGCCGAATCTTTTGAAATAGATAAGGATTTGAGTTGTCAACTAATTAAACCAGTTTATAACCATTGGCAGTGTCAGTAGCCGTTTCGAATAGGCGAGTCCGTATCGGCGGTTCAGTATTTAAATGATAATTTTGATGATGTAAAGGAACGAAAACAGACTTTCATAAATGGGCGCCTGCATAGAATAGATGGTTTGACATTTTATTGCGAGATCACTACTATAGAACTGATGACAAGAACCAGTCAAGGGCCAAGGGAACAAGAGATGAGAAGACTCTAACGATGCATAGGACATACTGTCGTATGGTGTTTTATTATATTTTTTTTTTTTTTTTTTTTTTTTTTTTTTTTTTTTTTTTTTTTTTTTCGTACGCCCGCTAATACTCGAGGCGAAATCTCAGGTTATTACTATGTCTAACCTGACATTGATTTTACGTGAGTATCCCTTTTTCTTGTACAGAGACACGTGTCCCTCGCCATTCAGGCAAATACTCTCCGATTTCGGAGGTACCCATTGCAGCTGGGTCGGCTCAGGAGCCGCCAATCCCTGGTCGACGACACTCCTTCAAATGTCCTCGCCAGGTCTCGAGTTAATCCAGTCCAATTCCCGGTCGACGAAAAATCCTCAAATGCCGTCGCCCGGGTTTGATCCTGAATCACCCGGTCGCCAGAGCGGTGTTGTAACCACTACGCTAGCGCGGCTCCATCGTATGGTGTAAATTGGGGCAACTACAATAGTAGTTTCGCCGGAAATAGCCTATGAGATATTATGAAGAAGGTCTCCCGAAACTGGCTCGTTAAGAAAGAATAGAGACTTTTACGAGATAAGGACAAGAAGAAGAGAATGCGAATATTTTCCACTGGACAGTGTTTTCTAGTGAATTATGGAAAGGGTTCTGTTTCCCCACGACCTTATCTTCTGCCCTTAGATCCCGTAACAGAAAGAGCCCCCAACCGCATCTGAATGTAGAAATTTACCTATATGTAAATATTTAACACCGACAGCACGAGCGATACATTAACGAACTAGATAATGATCAAACGATTATTGGGTTTATTAATTAAATATCTACACATATAGGGTTAATAGTAATTAGAACGCGATGATTGTGAAAGACGATTCACACAAAAACACACAGATGAGATATTAATATTGTAGTTAGTTAAATAGAAGAATGAACCTATGTGAAGCGAAATGAGGATGTGATGTGATAATTGTTATCAAAATGATGAGTAATCTACACAGCCTATGTGTCTCTAACTGCTTTTTCCAGGTAGGATGATTCACATGTATGCATAGAATGTCCAAGGTAGTTATAAGTTATGTTGAGTGGGGTATCTCTAAGACGAGGACGTTCTGATGAAAACGTTTGTTGGACTGAGAACATTGACAATATACAGTCCTTTAATGTTTGACAATATCTCTGTAGCGTTGACAAACAGTTGACAGTTGTAGTATGAAAAATTTCTGTTGTCTAATCTCCGAAGGGTACTGGCCAGACTGGAGATCGTCACGAAATGATCTTGGTATGTAGACTCATCAACTTGAGTGTTGTCGTATATTTTTAGATAGGTTAGAAGATAGTTATGGTCCCGTCTGAGCAGAGGTGATAGTGATAAATATGTGAGAATAAAGTTGTAAGAAATAGATTTCACGAGTGAATAGTTAAGGAGAAGATTAGTCTCTGGACTGAATAGTTTCTCTAGTCCAGCCTATCTATACGACTATAATTTAGTGTAAGACAATCTTTCACCCCCTTATCTCTAGAAAGATAAGTTAACTAAACACACCCACACACAATTATGTGACGACAAGACATACTATACACAAGTGAAATACTATGGTTAATTGGGTATGGGTCTAACCAACACACACAGTTTAGTTCTTTTTGTTGTTTATTATCATTAAACTTTTTACAACATCTGTGGTGAAGTGGGATGTTATAAATATTTATAGGGGACTTAGTGTACTGACTGAGATCAGCTGTGAAGGTATCTATATCTATTAAGAGTAGTGTATTATAGATAACCTTACTTGCTACCACATATCTATATATCTCAGTCAGAATTATTCTGGAATAGTGTGATGACTACGTTATGTGTCTAGGGTATGTGTATGATGAAGTGTAAGTCACAACAACAGACAGATAAACAATTTAATTTAATCCACTACTCTTGACAACACTGTGACACTCACATACATATAACACTCTATGAGAATATCTTAAGGAGTCACTGATAACTTTTCAAATAACAATATGTATTCATGGTTATCATAAAGGTATATGTGTCCTGATTCAAATACAAAGGAACCAGGAATCACAATCAATTTTAATTACAAGTATATGTACAGACTTTATCAATATGAATATTGTAGTGACATATATTATTAAAATATCCTATGTGTGTCAGTTGTGTAGTGGTAATATGAGGTAATACTGGTTTTGTTTTGTTCAAGCTCTGTTGGTATTTGTCATCATGACTTCAATAGTTTGTCTTTTGGGACTAGTATTGGAGATGTTCTCAGTTCCTGATATTAAGACAATTAAATTCCCCTCTGAATGTTATTTTTACAAAGTCATTTCAAGATGAGGGGACATAATGTTGAGCTCAGCTGGCCAAATCAGCTTATCTTGCGTGATGGCGGCAGGAAAGGACTCCTCTGCTCGAATTCTCCCCTGGGCTCTGGAGACACCTCACTGATAGCTAAATGGACCAAGGAGTATGCTGTCCGACTCTGGATTCAGCAAAGCTCTGACCAGGTGCTGCTCAATACCATCAAGACCACGGTCCCTGAAAACAAGAAGGATGTACCTTCTACTTCATAACTAATTGATACTCTAGTTCTACACTGAGCACAATACAACACAAACATTGAGTTCAGAGCGTTAGGCCAACTGTCAGCTTCATCTGAAATACTTTATACCAGCATTACCCTCCTTAATGGTCACTACGCCTCTGCACTTCCAGCATTATTTCTGTCTAATCAATCATCCAGGTGTCAGTGTACTATTTGGCCATTCCATGCCGTTTTACTTCCCTCCGACACCCTCTGTTCAGGCTGGAGCATTATAGGCTTTATCTCCTGTTTGCCACTGAACTACACATATATATACAGGCATAAATTAACAATTTACATTCAATTTTCATTAAAAGATACTGAATGGTTCAAGCTTACCACAATTTCATGGAAATAAACACAGCTACGTTGATTAGCAATGAATTCTGGCACAATTACTGGCACAAATTCCCATCTGCTTATGTTCCAGGCTTTTATTTAACACAAACATGAGCTGGCTTCAACGCACTGTTGCTTTATCAAGATTATTTGCACTAGTGGTCTCGAACTAACGCTCCTAAGTGAGTATATCAGCGAGTCTAGCCAATGAGGCCACGTTTCGACAAGTGTTTGAAAAAATGTTACCTTTTCACGTCTCCCCTAACAACGAAAGATAGTATTTATAGCCCGACCAATCGTGGCTAGTCTTTCATTTGTTGCGCTCCAATCAATTTGGAGTTTACATGGTAGGCTAATTCTGTAACGTAAGATTTTTTTCAAACACGTTATAAAAAAAATTTTATGAGCAGAAATGATTCCATGCTGTCAGGCATCCCCACTATTTTATTTTGGGTATAATTTATTAATTCCTGGACTATTTGCGTAACGTTTTACATATTCTTTGTCAGCAAGCCCTAAGGAACCCAAATATCCAAATATAAAAGAGCTACGTGGCTGCGTTCAAAATATGTATTTTCTACCTCCTGTTTCGAAGATGTGCTGTCTGGGTACTGTTATGTTTTCAACCGTAAACCCATCTATTGTTATCTTTCCTAATAAGCGTTTTTTATGATTTTAAAACCTAACTCTGGGAAGGGTAATGTATTTTATCACTGTCCGTCTGAAAAAAAGTTAGTGCATGTAGTCTTACACGCGTGATGGCAGCATTTGTGTATCGCGCGAAGCGTGTTTAGTGTTCGGCTTTCTGCCTCTCCCTTCTCGCTATCCTTTTGTCCATCTGTCTTTTGATCTTGGTAACATAGTGTAGAAAAAGACATGAATGGAATTTAAAATTTAGGTCAACTTGCATATTTCAAGGTTTTTCTTAGAAAGGCAGCACATTTTATTGTGTGTTTGGGAAACGCGTGTATGTTGCAGAAGGCCTTTAATATCAACGTGAAACGTTACAATTTGCATACGCAGTAGAAAACAAGGGGATTTTATATCGAATAATAATTACATGGTGGATGCCAAATTTGGTGGTTTTATTTTCCCTGGATGAAACAAGTGTCACCGCGGATAGTTACTGAAGCAAGACGTGCTCTGGACGTTCACAGTTGCAAAAAGGAGAAAAGTAATTCCCGTATTGCTAAGCATCTGGTTGCTAAGATAAATGTTACAATATGTAAAAATGATGATGATGGTAAATCCTATCGGCTGGCTCTATGGTGAGTGCCGATTTTGAAACAGCGTAGTTTTCTGGATCACTCCGTTGCTACGGCTGTCAAACGTCAGGAATATATGTTCTTTCGTATGCCCAGTGGGCTGGAAAATTTGAATAAATAATTCTGGGTAATGTACAGTCCAGTTGCGATTTTAATCTTAATGTTTATTTGTCTCTTGGGCCCAACCGGTTCACGAAGGAACTTGGGACTTGTAGCCATGAAGAAGACACCATTAATCCTTCACTGAATGAAGAACGAGGACCGAACTAGCCCAAAAATCGAAGACCCAAAACAATAATAATGGTAATGGTAAGAAACCGCTGGCCGCTGGTTTTGATCAGGGGCTATATTAGGAAGAAAAGAACATTTATGAAAAACTGCTACTATCCTATCCCCCCGTAAGTTATCCGCTATGGCATGTCGGGAAAAAAGGGTATGCGCCCTCCCCCGTTATTGCCCGCGAGAAAATAAACAGCTCACAAAGTCAATTAATATTTAATTTATCCATACGCGCACTTTAACAAAAATCGCCTGTCACTAGTAGGTATTTGTCGGCGTCTGTTGTTTTGTCACATGACATTAACACTAGTCACTTATATAATTTCACACAATGAAATATAATGCGAATTCTAATCTGTCACTCATCCGTCACGCGTAATAATCTCAGTCAGCTAACCCGTATCTTCTTGTGTGAGAAAGTGTGGTGATGGATTTTACATTACACTGAACGACTGGCAAGAACAAATCTACGCATTATGTTATTTCACTAGTTTTAAACGCTAAGGAATTGAAGTGAAATAAAATGGTAAACTTAACACATTTTAACACTTAAGCACAATTTCTATTACCACAAATCAGAAAATGAAATCCCCACGAGACAATTTAACACATTTAGCGAAGAATGGTTCTAGTCTGGCGTGGTTAGACTGTCTAAGAATTTCTGAGGGACTCTAATAACTGAATTTGAGAGAGCGCAGTATATATTCAGATCATGGTGTTATTATCACTAGAAGATGTTACAATTCACACCTTCTGTATAGCAAAGAAATCAGGAAACTGCGTTTCCCGGATCAAAGGTTTGTTCGTTCATTCTACTCAGCGATGTTGACCGACATGAGAAGACTTGGCCGTGCACGGGTCTCTCTTAGACTACGTCCCCTTTCGCAGATCAGACATTTACCTCCCCCTGAAACGTACGAACATCAAAGATGGTCGGGAAAATATTATTGCCCCTGTATCTCTTCAAACAGTCCGTTATTTTCCCCGCGCATCTGTCTAGTGACCGATAATTGGCAAATCAGCTCGCGCGAAAAACTCAGATAAACAAACGTGATTCGCTCCCCTGTTAAGACTGACAGGTTGCGAAAGGTTGGTAAACAACTCTGTTGTTATGTTCCCAGAAAAAGGGCGTGGATTCAAAGGTGAGTCATACAGACAGAAAATTTCGTGGTTTGGCTTAGCAAATGGTAGACCTAAATGGGAAAGAAAAGGCTGTCAGATTACTGTATCAATATTTCCATTCTACGTCACAAGTGTGTACGGTTGATTCTTAATATATACTTTGCAGTAAGCTGCACGTGATATCTGTATATCCGACTCAACATGTGACTATGGAGTCTGCTTCATAAAATGTGCTTAAGAGAGCGTTGCACTTGGTATAAATATGAGAATCAACTTTTGAGCTCGACTCAGGTGGTAAACTTTCGAGGGAGCTGAACTTGATATAACAGGTGAATAAAAATGCTGCCACCACCGTCCTAATCGTGGGCGAGAAATCTTCCTTTTTAATTGAGGAATGAAGGATGTCCTAAATGGCGAATTCTGCATTCCAGACGTAAAATGTGCTAGCTTCTTTCTGGTTAGGAGTCAAACACGTAGCATGTAGACTCAGACTTCTGATGGACCGAAGACACATAAAAGTCTTCGTAAGTGTTCACACTTAATATCACTGGTGGACTTCCATTTATACTACTCCTTGCTAAGGATGATTTCAATTCACTAGTAATTATGTATGTTATGAGATGCACCTGATAAGTAAGTGTTAAATATATTGCGCATGAGCGTGTGTGGACATGCAAGTCTAGCAAACTAGATGAAGATGAAGTATGAACTATCAATTACCTCCTATCATCTTCGAGGAAACTCTTCTGATTTAATTAATCATTTACGAGAAGAATTAATTCAAAACTGTCTTCCGCACATTTAGCTATGATGCTTAGTGCAAAAGTAAATCTAAGTAAAGACTAAGGAAAATTATAAAAATAGTTGTTAAAACGCTTTCTAACTGTCACAAAGCTCGCTGTCCATTGTCACTTTGCATGTCAATTTCTGTTTTATCATCTTGCAATCAGTTGTTGTTTTCCGTGCGGTTTTGCATGCGTTCTCTGGCGCGCGACTTATCATTTATTCCCTACTTTCATTCTTAAACTACTCATTCGTATCTTATCAGGATGCCGCTTCGCGAGTCGTTTATCACCTGAGTCTATGGCCGCGGGTCATTGTTTACCAACGTGGTATGACACAGATTTGTTGGAACAGAGGATTCGGTATGAAAAGGATAATCACCATGTCCAGCCGGTCTCTCCTAGAATTATCAATATATCCAGGTGGCCTGTCTTGCGATATCTGCATAGGGACTTATGTATCAAACGAAATCGTTCTATGGCCAGGTGCGTTTCCCAAGATTTCTCACGAGGGAATATGGACTTCAAAAGATAATGCAAGGTGGAGGACTAAATCAAAAGAATGTTTAATTACAAGTCGCGAGTAATAAAGATTACAGTTTAAAGTCCAGTCATGATTAAAACTCGAACAACGATGAAAGAGCAAATTGTACTTGAAAATGAAAGAAAAGAGAGATGATGGGAAAGAGAGTGATAGGACTTGGCGCTCGTTTATCCCACATACCTCTTGAAAGTATTACAGGGTAGTACTTGTTCTGGAACCCCAGAGTGAGAGAAGTAAAAAGAGACTGAAGAACACATAGTGAAAAGAATTGGAGGCATATATGAAAGGAATGAAGAAGATTTAGAATAACTTCTAGCTGATGGCACGGGACAGGAAGACTTGACATAAGTTTGTTGAAGGCCTGTGCTCCTTGAGGAGTTCTTCTTTTTCTTATTCTTCATTCACCCTGAGACGTAAACTTGTATATCTTGAAAAAAGTAGTGGTCAGTCTGAGGCTGTTGACATCTCCGTAGAGACTTTCCAGGAATAGTACTGGTGACCGCCATATGAGCTTTCTCTGGTCCTCATATGTTGGGCATCTTTGAAGTAAATGCTCAGCAGTCATTATATCAGTGCCACAGTTACACTCATCTGTAGTTCCTATCTTGTTGAATAGATGGTATCCCAGTCTGTTGTGACCTGTGCTAAGTCTGAAGATTACCATTTGTTCACTTATGCTGAGCTGGTAAAACGCATCATAATACGCATTAAAAACAAAGAGCAAGTTAGCACCAAATTAAGTGTATAGAAAAGTAAGTTTCCTTTTATCTATAAATCGCTTTTCCCTCACTTTATATATATATTATTATTAATTATTTTTTTCCCCTCACTCTTTTCCGGTCCTTATTTTCATTGTTTCTTATTTTTTGTTTTTAATGTACTTTCGACTTCCGTTTTCCGGTTTAGTGGCAGCCATCTTGCTTCTGTGACTGGACATGTGACTGGGCACAAGGGAGTTATTTTTCTCTTATTTTTATAGTTTCATGTTCTCTACTTAATTCTCATTTTCTTTCTTTCCCTCCTGTCTTGTTTGTCTGTCCCTGACGAAGGCCTTGTGGCCGCAACGTAGGTTTTTCCTGTCCTTTCTCCTTGTAAGACGCATTACTATTTTTTTTTTCCCATTCCACTGTTTCCTTTAAAGACAATTTTACTGTCTAAGGGTTATTCAAAAGTTTTCACTTATTCGGACAACGCACCTGGATATATTATAACGATACTTTCGCTACTCGAATTGAATAGAACAGCATTGTTAATTTTGATACCGAAATAAAACAGAAATGACGATAATGTAACAGTCGGGTTGTTTTTATATATGTGTTGATGACCGACTGTTTCAATCCAAGGTTCACAAACCGGAAAGCAATTTATGTTTGATGTTATTTTGGCACGTGATGTAGTGGTGATGAGTCGTATAACCTCATTCAGGTGTAAATAAGCTTCCTCAATCACAAACTTCTCATAATAATGAAGACCAAATCAAAGTAGATGAAATTTAATGAAAATGTTAAATATGTATCTTTTAGGAATAACAAATGCAACTCTCCATTGGAAATGTCCAAGAGAGAAGAAGGTTCAATTGTTGATACATTCAAAATATATTTGCTTGATGATGTATTGACTTGTCAAGAAATATTTATATGCACAAAATAATTGCTATGAAATGTTCCCAGTCGTTCCATTTCAACACCGATCTCTGGGGTATTTTATAAGTCAGACCGGACTAACTCCGGGGTTATTAATTTCACACCAGAATGAATATATATCTACTTGTCCTGTTGCACTAATTTCGTTCTCTATTCTAAGGTCAAACTGATCGATCACTTCACAAAATGTCCTTGTGTACAAATATTCTTACTAGCGCAAATACTGCTCTGCGTTCACTTGCTATTACTGTAACTTCGACGCTACTTAAAGGTAAAAATAACAACTTCCTTATTTCATGTTCTTTATCAAATCTCAATACATCGTGTATCTTCAAAACAACAGATGAACTTCCCGCAGTGTTTTCACTTCGGCTTCTTGGCTCACACTGCCCGAAACAATCCTAACTTCTACTAATGTGATTCTCTTCTTCTCCCAAAAATCTACATTTCTGGGAGTAACCTTCGGTCAGTGTCCACCAGTACAGCTGACTCAGAGTTAACTGTCTTTCTTTTCATTCTTGTTATTTTGCACTGTCCTACGTAAAGGTCGTTATTTTGTTTCCCACCGTTTCAGAAAATTGAGAACTTGTTTAATTTTCTTTCCAGTACCAACGGCATTGTCTACCCGAAACCAAACGTCGTTTCATGCCCATAAATATATCAGCTTCTAACCTTTAAGGTCATCTTTCCACAAATACTACCTCGGAAAGTTAACCACTCTTGTAACCGTTAAATGGGCTACGCTGTTCTCATGAAGTTGCTAACCTGGGTTAAAACAAAGTTTAAAAAAAAGTCGCTACATGCCTCTTTGTCCAGTTAAATAAAATTACTTGTTTTTGCTTGTGTGACATTCTTCTGACCTGAGTCAACTTCTAAAGTTCCTTGTTCTAGCTTTAGCAGGCGCGTTCTATCACAATAACGATATCACTTGACTTCTCGCTGCATGAAGTATCAGAATATGGTTTAATTTTTGTGATTTAGCATCGTTTCTCCTATTCATGTGAACCGACCATCCTGGTTAAAATCATCGTAAACATTGATAACATCGATACAGTAACATGTTATCCCCACCATCATCATACTAAACGTCTACTGCCAGCACCATCGTCATCAAGGTTATTTTCACAATCATCAACATTAGTCTTATTATAGGTATTCAGTTAGGCATCTAATGGTCTTTATTTCATCAGGGTAACTGTTAAGTCATATTTTGTTAGTGGGAGTTAAGTGTTAAAGACTTGAATGTACGGGTCGGATTTTTGTACACGCTAGTAAACACGCTCTGCGTGATGATATAATTTTTTAGTTGGGGGTTGTATGCTCAATAATTGTTGAACACAGCTCAACTGACTAGTTGTTAGTTTGTTTTAAAATATGATAAAGAAAACTATTCGAAAGTCCCTAGTGAGATTTTTGGGTAGGGACGGTCTGAGCTGAGTTCTCACGCGGTAGTTCGCATGAGGGATTTTTACTGAGCTGTTTTGAGCAGCGGTAATTTCGTGACAGTGCGTTCCTGGCAGTGTTCCGGGATGTTGGTTAGCCATGTTTTCGCTGTGTGTACCAGTGGATATCTTTTGTGAAAAGGGAGAATTTAATAGAGATTGAAAGTATTTTCAGGCCATGGATCGAAGGCCATTATATACATTCATATTTCCGATGATGGATTTTGAAGTTCGATAGATTATTAAAAGGAATGTTTTTTCTCCCAGGAGATGTATTATTGAGGCCTTGGAGTACGTTGATTCAGGCTATATATTATTGTAAACTGCGATGTATGCAGTCCGTTTCTTGAATGGATATTTTGCCATGATGTTTATGATTATGAGCTGCTGTGCTTTGCAGCCTTTGTGCTTGGAATTTTTGTACCAGTAACTGAGTCGTATGAATTTTCTTACTGATGTCTGATGATCTGTAATGAACTGTTATCGATGATTATATACCTTTGGATTATGCACTCAATTACCTATGGATATTTTTGCTTACCTGATGTCTCATGATTTGCCGTGAACTGTAACCTGTGAAGTGTACCGTTCCTGATGTCGATGTTACTATATGAATAAACCATATACTGTGAATTGGATACGAATACTAGTCTTACCCGTTGGTCTATGCTTGACCGTACGTTGCTGTGGTGAGAGTGACTGTACCATAGACACACTTAAAGAACCTACACATTCGCGTATATATATTTACACATCTGTCAGCCACCTGTAAGCCCGACCTGACTGACTTCGCCCTCGTCAGCGATTCTTCACCACCCACCACAAACATTCTACAACAATCAATATTGACGGAACATTTATGTTATTGCTGTAATATTCGGTAACAGAACTGTACCACCTAAAACATACTTTAACAGTAAAAACATTGGCACTGTTACCTTATTAAATCTTTTGTCTGCAATAATGTAATTCTAAAAGTGTTTTCAAATTAAAACATTCTATCTTCAATAATATGTATTTAATACTAACGCTGCATTCTAATATTACTTATACATACATACACGCACGTCGATAGACAGAAAGAAAGAAAGAAAGAAAGAAAGAAAGAAAGAAAGATAGATAGATAGATAGATAGATAGATAGATAGATAGATAGATAGATAGATAGATAGATAGATAGATAGATAGATAGATAGATAGATAGATAGATAGATAGATAGATAGATAGGTGGGTGGGTGGGTGGGTGGGTGGGTAGGTAGGTAGATAAGATAAGATAGATAGATAGATAGATAGATAGAACGAACGAACGAACGAACGAACGAACTTTATTTTCAAAGGGTTAAGAATTGATAGATAGATAGATAGATAGATAGATAGATAGATAGATAGATAGATAGATAGATAGATAGATAGATAGATAGATAGATAGATAGATAGATAGATAGATAGATAGATAGATAGATAGATAGATAGATAGATAGATAGATAGATAGATCATTGATATGATACTAGATTAATGCAAAGAGCCTTCATGTCTCTCTTGCACACATCTTTGGACCTTGCTGTGGTAGTCCGACTGTTGTTTTGCCGTCTGCCAGTTGTCCATAGATAATATCTTTGGGGATGCGACGATCTTCCATGCGGCGGAAATGGCCTATTGATATACCATGATTTCACACTGTCCAAGAAACTTGCATGTGCGCATGTCTGTTTCATCTGAAGTCATTGTTGTTTCGTTAAAGAACGTAAGATAGTCACCATGAGCCAATGACAAAAGCAGGTCATTGATTACGATCTCAAAAGTATGGAATCTGTGACGGTATTGCCTCCCCTGCTTTACAGTAGTGGTCCAACAGTGGCCAAAACTCAAGAGTATCTAAAGTGAGTCGTCAAAGGTGTCTACCTTTGCACAAGATTACTCGTGGCAGAGATGTAGATAGAAGGATAATGATACTTCTATCTGAAGAAAGTATTTACAAGATATTCAGAAAAGCGAAAACAATGCTTCTTTGGCTGAGCACGTTAATTCTATGATCTGCCGACAACTTTTGTGAAGGATTAAGCAATTATTATTTTCAGCTCGTCAAGCCCCCACCTCTGAATTTACTCAGTGGGATTCTTATTATTCTATTATAGCTCTGTTAGAGTATTTAGCAAATTGACTTAGACAAACATTCAGTACATTAAAATGATTGAATCGAAGTTAAATTTGTATAATTACAAATAACAGATTTAATAATCTGTTTTGCTGCTAGCACCTTGTTCTTTGCTTCTGCTCTGAGTATCACATATTCTCTATATTTCTCTATTTGTCCTGCTGTGTTTTTAGCTCCTAAGTATTATTTCCATGCCATTTTCTTCTCTCTTATTTTCTCTTTGACTTCTTCTGTCCACCAAGGTGTCCTCTTTCTCTTGTTCCCAAATCGGACTTCACCAAATGCTTCTGCAGCAGCTGTCTTTATGATGTCTGTTGGGAGTTAGAAAACAATGGGGCAAAAGCTACAAAAAAAAAGCACGAAATAAAATAAACAACCTCTCAACAATGTCCTTGAATTTAAGCCAGAGGGTTTCCAAGTCATCGGGTTGTTCTTCTGTGTTTCTCACCGCTGTAGTAATAAGCCCCTGATATCTGGTCTTAATTTCTGGCTCTCTCAGCTTATAGGTCTTAATTCTCATTCCTCCCGTTCGTTTATTTAGTTTCTTGCATGATGTTGGGCAGTTCCTAGGCTGAGCAACTCTTTCAGTTGTTCTTTTGATTGCAAGCAGGTAGTGGTTGTGACATATTATGAAAATAGCTTTCATCTATCTATTTCATTATCTACACTTTTCTTTTACCTAGCTTTCACCTACGCCTGTTTTGTTAACATAAAACCCTCCCACCCTCCGAGATTTGTCTCTTTTCTAATTTAGCACGCCTTTTATTGCAGTTCGCCATTTTCTTTGATGAATGTTCACGAGCAGACCTATTAGCTAACGCTGAGCGGGGTATCTGTAATTTTTAACGCCAGCGATTGAAAATCGTTGGATAGGATCAGATAGCGATCAGGAGGAGATCAGTTTGGAACAAAGGGGCAGACAATTTCTATTACCTTCCCCGAACTGTTCTTTTGGAAGTAATTAAACACCATGAGAATAGCCAGATCAAAGGACGAGCTTCGCTCGATTTCGTTCTATGACCATGTCTGCAGGCGGTAAATAGTGTGATTTTTTTACTGTCGAAGAAATCTCGCACGGTCTGGTCAATTACGTTACACCTGATCTAAAGAGAGACCGTTTCGCTCGGTGCTCGAGCTTGCAACGGTAAAGGGTGTAGATTTCTTATCATCTAGAATTTGAGCAGAGATTTACCCGTAGGTGCTAAATCTGGCAGAGAGTCTGGTTTTCGGTGAATAGTGGCCATTCCCTTTGATTTCAGATATATATACCCCAGCATTCTAATTAAATTTATCCAGTACTCCATAGATTCAGAAGACATCTAGCTACGATTCTAGAATCATTTGTATTAAGTAGAGTTCTTAGTTTTCGGTGGAGATAGTCTTAGAAGTTTGTGTGAAGGTAAATACTATACTAGTAGTTTTGAGTGATTTAAGTGGTAAAATCGTCAATTATTTCACTAGATTTTGTGCAGAGTGATTTACTAGATAGGTCCGTCATTTATATTTCTCTAAGTTTTACTGTGTTACATTGGCTAGCAGAATAAATAATAATTTCTAGCTAAACTATTGCAGCTATAAAATAAATTTAAGTAACTGCTAGTAACCAGTCAGAGAATATTTTAACCAACTAGTAAAGGCAAAGGTTAAGTATTTGTATTTTTCTCCTTTACACAGTATTGGTTTAAACCCTAAACCTTACCAGCGGCTTCCATGTAAATCTGAAAGTAACCATACAAAATAACAATTTAATTAGTATCTGGGTTTCTTCAAGGTAAAAACTGTCTGAGGTTGTGTTTACACCCAGAAAGAGACAGAATACCACCCAAAGAACATTAAGAGTGACTTTGTAACTGGGCATATAGATCCAGATTTCTTTTCAAATTTCATTTACAGTCAGCCCGTTGCGGTGACTTAACAAACATTAACATCTCCCGACGTTGGACCATTTGTGGTGTGACAAAGAATCTTATACTGACAGAAGTTACCAACCTGTCATTTCTATGTACTGGAAATCTCAAGCTATTGACACTGTAAGCGCCGTCAAATTTCTTACCTGGACAAATTAAAGGTGACATAAAACAGTAATCCTAAATAAAAATAACAAAGGGAACGCTCCCCGGAGAATTGAAGTTAATATCTCTTTGGGGAGCTGGGGTTCTCTTTGCCAAATATAATACTGGAGTTGCTGTGTGTATGTGTCCTAAAGATTGTTCCAGAAGATACAACACAAGTATTAGGTAAGAAAGAATGCTCGTGGCCACGGTTGTCTGAGAAGAGAGGAAGAATGAATGAATAAATCTCATGTATATCTTGTAGAATCCATGTACTCACTTTGTGTATTTTTCTATGCAAGTTTTGCTGATGCTGCCCTTTATCAGAATAGATTAATGTATAACTCTGTTCTTTACTGTAGAGGGAAATACTAGACCATAGCGTATAAATCTTTGTTTCTTTGGGGTTAATAACTTTCGTCTAACGGGATCTTGTCTCAACAGAGGGAGGGAGGATTACACCTATGCGTCTAACTCTTTAATTAATTCATTGATATGTTTATTTGTATTTTGATTTGATATTCAAAATATTGCTGTTGTGAAGTTTTCTTATGATAAATAAAGGTTACACAAACTTTATTACGTGTGTTGGTAAGCTCGTCCCAAAAGATCCCTATTTCATTGATATAGTTTTCACGTCTGTGCGTCAAATTGTCGTCACGTATCTGTGTATGTGTAGATGTGAGTGGTTGAATATATATATATATATATATATATATATATATATATATATATATATATATATATATATATATATATATATATATACATACATACATACATACTAAAGCTAAAAGATCGAAGGTGAATTGGCCAAGATCATTTTGGGTAGAACTGAATGAAGAATACGCGCGTGAAGGAGTGAGTGTGAAAGTGGATGACAGTGGCCATTACAGTGTACAATTAGACGTAGATGAAGATGTAAGTCTAACATACAAGTCAGCAAATGCTTTTTATTCTGGATTTAAATCACATAAACTTAACCTAATTCTAAGTGAACTAAAAAGTAAATCGTCACAAGGGAGAATAGTGCGCGAAATGAAATGTGTAAACCACTCATTGTCATCTAGTTTTTTTATCTAATGTTAAATTAAGTGATAAAATACTTTCATTTGCTGTGAGATCGAGGTTACAGTTGCTGGAATGCGAAAGTCTTTTACATCTATACTACCCACAGACATACACGAAAATGTGCAAAATATGTAACCACCCATACGAAACAGTGTCACATTTATTGAATGGATGTACCAAATTTCAAACATTATACCAACAAAGGCACAATAGAGCTGTAGACATTATTTATGAGAAACTGAAATCTGCATACAATAATAAAAGTGACATAACAATAAACAAAGAGATAATAGTTAAACCATCACTTTTCGGCAGCAGCAACGCCTCATTTAAGACTCATGCCGTAAAAACCTGATTTAACAATAATCAATCGACAGAACAAAACAGCTTTTATAGTGGAGGCAGCAATACCATATGATGCCCATTTAGATAAATGTTACCAACATAAATTTGATAAGTACTATCCATTGACTGCAGAAATTAACGAACTAGGCTACCGTACGCATGTAATCGTACTGATAATTGGTAGTTTGGGTCATGTGCATGCAAAGTGTGTGAGTGGATTAATGTCGCTAGGGTTGCGGAAATTTGAAGCAAAGGTTTTATGTAAATATGTCAGTATTAGTGCAATTATAGGTTCTTACAGAATATGGAAACTTCGATGTAAAAAACACCCATTTTGAATTGCTGGGATGTTTTCCACACAGTCTACACTCAATTGTGCTCCTCTGTATACTATACCATACGACTATTGTATTTGATGCTATATTTAATATCTCACGCCACTAGCTGTCAAAGTTTTTTTTATGGCAAACAAAATTCTGATAAAACCTCCATGTAAAAAACAACCATATTGCTCTACTTGAATGGTATTCCTCACACATTTTGTAAATTTCAATAATTCTCATTTTTGGCAGGGTATACCATATCATTATATGCCAATGTCTTTTAGAAAGCTTAAAATTTTTTATGTATGTGTAACACAAAGGTTCGATGTAAAAACACCCACATATAACTACTTGAGACGTCTTCAACACTTTATGTAAATTCTAATGATTCTCCTATTTGCCATGTTGTATCTATTATATCATGTCTGTACATATTAATGTATTTTATGGAGAATAAAGATTCTGATTATGTATGTATGTGTGTGTGTGTGTGTGTGTGTGTGTGTGTGTGTGTGTGTGTGTGTGTGTGTGTGTGTGAGTGTGTGTGTGTGTGTGTGTGTGTGTGTGTGTGTGTGTGTGTGTGTGTGTGTGTGTGTGTGTGTGTGTGTGTGTGTGTGTGTGTGTGTGTGTGTGTGTGTGTGTGTGTGTGTGTGTGTGTGTGTGTGTGTGTGTGTGTGTGTGTGTGTGTGTGTGTGTGTGTGTGTGTATGTATGTATGTATGTATGTATGTATGTATGTATGTATGTATGTATGTATGTATGTATGTATGTATGTATGTATGTATGTATGTATGTATGTATGTATGTATGTATGTATGTATGTATGTATGTATGTATGTATGTATGTATGTATGTATGTATGTATGTATGTATGTATGTATGTATGTATGTATGTATGTATGTATGTATGTATGTATGTATGTATGTATGTATGTATGTATGTATGTATGTATGTATGTATGTATGTATGTATGTATGTATGTATGTATGTATGTATGTATGTATGTATGTATGTATGTATGTATGTATGTATGTATGTATGTATGTATGTATGTATGTATGTATGTATGTATGTATGTATGTATGTATGTATGTATGTATGTATGTATGTATGTATGTATGTATGTATGTATGTATGTATGTATGTATGTATGTATGTATGTATGTATGTATGTAATGTATGTATGTATGTATGTATGTATGTATGTATGTATGTATGTATGTATGTATGTATGTATGTATGTATGTATGTATGTATGTATGTATGTATGTATGTATGTATGTATGTATGTATGTATGTATGTATGTATGTATGTATGTATGTATATAGGAAAACTGTCTGATCTAAGAATCTCAGTCGTAACCGATAGTCTGGATAGATTATCTCTCAAATCCAGGGACAGACTTTACCTTTCACCGTTTCACTCGTGAAACTCTATTTCTTTACCTATCTCCCACTGAGCCATCACCTGTTCTAGTTCTATCCAGACCGGACCATAATTGATGTTAAATTTCTATCAAAAAATCTACGACAGTGGTCACTTCCAATCTCTGGCCCCCTCCAAACTCTAGCATCTCGGAAATATTTGAATTAGCTCCTCCTAACTTTGGCATAGTCGATCACTGACTTCTCATTCTTTCTTGATTCACTTCTAGTGTGTGCATGTATGCGCTTATGGGGGAACGTTGTGTTTGTAATGATCAGATTCTGCTCACTGCAGAATCTAAGGAGTCGCTTTCCATTGTCATTGAGAGTATACCTTCTATACCTTCTGATAACTCCACCCCATCTAGCATGGCCATTTCCAACCCTGGCATTGAAATCTCCGAGCATGATAATTTCATCTAGGCAGTCATCCACTGTCCTTTGAAGCAGCTCGAAGAATTCCTCCCTGACCTCTGCTTTCTCATCCTCATTTGGCCCATACACTATGACCAGGTTGACTATGGTTTCTCCTTCTTTTAGTTTTACAACCATAATGCGCTCCGAGACAAAGTTCCATCCCTTGATACTATCTTTTTGGTTTTTGGCCATAATGCAACCCACGCCCCCTTTAGCTCTTTCAGATGTAGATACTCCACTGTAGAGCAGCGTGTCGCCATCGAGATCCATGACTCCGTGTCCATTTTTTTCGTTTCCGTTATAGCCAGGATTTCTAGTTTTGCTTTCCTCATCTCTTCCACCAGCTCCTCTTCTTTCCCATTTATACTTCTTGTGTTCCAAGTTCCATAAATCGTAGTCCGTAGTCCGTTCCAGTTCGTCGCCTTTAGAATCAGTCCGCTTGTCTGTCTTGTAGTTCGCGTAATCGTGATTTAAAGCAAACACGTGATTGACCTGTTGTGACTTTGCATGGTGGAGGGGCTGCCTCCTTACGGCCTCCATGCAGGCCGCCCTCCTCCTTTTTCAGCCGGGCTTGGGACCGGTAATGGCGGAGTTTACTATTATACGGCATTCATTCATTCAGTCCATCAAATAACATCTTAGTCGATATATATCATTTTAATACAAGACAATACATGCCACAATCTGGTGCTATCAAGCACACGTTTACGTCTGCTAATCTGTCATAATGTTGCTCCCTGAGCATAAGTGCAGATATATATATATATATTCTTTTTTTTTTATAACAGTGCACCCAATATCTGGGAATCAAATATGAAACCGCTCCCAAAATCTGGGAGGCCAAGCTGGTCCTCTGAGCTATTTTTAAAACTGAAGCATAAAATACGCTAGAACTGTATCGGCACATATTTTTACAGTGTGGAAAGAGAAAACATCTACGTCATTTTTTTCATCATGGTTACTTCCAGTCATCTATTCGAACGTCCAACCCGCAACTTGGAATTTGACCTTTAACGTCACACGGGCACTTCCGGCAACACGTGTGAACATTCTCCGTGTAACGGACTGGGAACACTTTCGATTTCTCAAACGATTTTTGGACTCAATTAAAGTTTGTTTTACCTCTCAAGACATCTTTATCAGGATTCAGTATTCGTTGTTCAGATCAAGACATCGCTGATGATTTATTCTTCGTGCCTATTTGATGCACCAATGTGTACCACTGGGTATAGTCCTTCTACGAGCGTCCAGGCGATCCAATACCCGATATACATCTATCTGGAATTTATATACTAATTCAGATAAATTTATCAAATCAACTTAATTATATATATATATATATATATATATATATATATATATATATATATATATATATATATATATATATATATATATATATATATATATATGGAAGGACTGAAATTGTATGACAGTCACAAATTTGGAACTGATGACAAGAACCAGACAAGTGCCAGGGGAACAAGAGTTGAGAAGAAGACGCTGGCGATGGATAGGACACACATTGAGGAAACCTGTTGATAGCATTACAAGGCAGTCCTTATTCTGGAATCCTCCGGGAAAGAGAGGCAGAGGTAGACCAAAAAACACATGGAGAAGAGAACTGGATACAGAGGTGAAAATTATGAGGTAAACATGGAAAGAACTTGAGCAGATGGCACGTGACAGAAGGACTTGGCTTGTGTTTTTGAACGCCTATGCTTCTTGGGGAGCTAAAAAGGGTATTGATTGATTTATGTATATATAAATATAAATATAAATATAAATATAAATATAAATATAAATATATATATATATATATATATATATATATATATATATATATATATATACAGTACTTTGCAAAAAAAATGGCAGTCATATTGCTCAGCTAAATATGCTGAAGTCTAATTAAATATGCATGTTCTGCCCCAAATTTACACTCCACTTAAGTGAGCAAACACTACCAAAAGTAAAAAAAAAATTAGCGTAGAGTAAAGTCCCTTGATAATAGAGCAGACGACAATTTCTAATAGTGGCAGAAAATGGACACAAAGTCAAAGTGTGTGTTAATTTCACAGCTTTGGAATGAAGGAAATCAAACATGTTCCAACATTTCTAAAACCTTGAACATTCCTGAGCGGACTGTCTTTAGAGTTGAGAGTAAATTAAAAGCAGGTAATAGAATCGAGCGAAAAAAGAAGGTAGTGGGGGGTCAAGAATTTTGGACACAAAGGACCATCGGCGTCTCGCCCAAATCGTTCGGGCTGGGCCAATGAAGAGTGTAGAAAACAAGAACGGCAGCGCATGATCGATTTGGGAAACCCAGAGGTATCTAATGCTACTGTCAACCGGGAGCTACACAGGATGAATTACACAAAAAAGCGGGTAATTTCGTCACCATTTCTCACAGATACTCACAAACAGATACACTTGAACTGGTGCCACGAACACCAAAATTTGTCATGGGACAATGTGATTTTTTCAGAAGAATGTTCTGTTTGGTCTTATCCTGCTCAAATAAATATTTGGATGAAAGACTCTGTAACGCCTGTGTACCAGCGACCGAAACATACCCATAAATTCCATCTTTGGGGAGGGGTGGCAGCAAGAGGTTCATCCCCACTGTGTGTTTTCACAAGAATTCTCACGAAAGAAAGGTACATCGACATACTAGAGGGACACCTTCTGCCATTTATGCAGGTCATGTACCCCGATGGGTGAACATTTCAACATGACAATGACCCAAAGCATACAGCTCATACCACCAAAGCATGGCTGCAAGAGAAGAATGTGATAGTGCTGAAGTGGCCCAGCAATATACACCCGACCTAAACCCAATTGAAAACGTTTGGGCACTACTCAAGAATCATTTAAAAAAGAGTGGACTCAGAGACGTTGAACAATTGAAGAAGGTAGCTGAAAAATACTGGGACAGTCTGACTCACAATTACCTACAAACACTTCCGGGAAGTATGCCTCGCCGCATCCAGGCTTGCCTTGCTGGAGAAGGCAACATTATATTGTACTAAAACCACTGTTAATAGATAGGGGAGATACCAATCTTCCTGTATATATATATATATATATATATATATATATATATATATATATATATATATATATATATATATATATATATATATATATATATATATATATATATATATATATATATATATATATATATATATATATATATATATTTATATTTATATTTATATTTATATTTATATTTATATATAACAAAGTACCTAATATCTGGGGATCAAATACAACCCCCCCCCCCCCCCCCCCCCCCCCAACATTCTCCATTGACCAGGTATGTAAATCCGTTTGGTTATAGTGAAATTATGACATGTCTGCTGTGTGCACAATCTAGAACAAACATTGTTTGTTGCATATCTAGCTTAGAACCAGGAGCGGACTAACAGTGATCGGGCCTGGGTGGGCAAAAAATGGTCACTGGCACATGATTATGGATTCCATGTGGATTAGGCTGGTGTAGAAGGTTAAGTAAGCGTGAACTTCTCTACTGTCGTGGACCCTCGGGAAGTGCCCGGAAGTCACAACGCTTATTCCACCACCCCCGCAGCCTCCCCACTTCCCCCTCTCCACACTCAATGCACAACGAATTTTTATTTATACTGTGACATATTTTCTCACAAATACTGTTTACAATGTGCTTTAAAACATTACATGTGAAATAATGACATCCCTTTTTTTGTGCTCGGGGAAAAAACATCTAAAATCATACAGGGACATACAGAGTTAAGGGTTTCAATACAACTTATTGTACAGCACACACCGTGCTCAACTTGCTAAAGGGGGAAGAAATACTGATTAACGTGATTGCATGAGGATTCTTCTTCTTTGTTATAGTTCGCTCTCAAATAACTACATCTATCTCTCTCATATAGTCGGCAACCCGTCTCAGACTTCTCTCGTCATCATACCTTAGCTGGGTTACCGGCAGTCATGCTGTCACTGTGATTCTCTTATGGAGCCAGTAGTCTTTGAGGGCATGTTCTTCTGTTCGTTTGTTTGCATGCCCGTGGGTAAATATCTGTCTGTCCGATTTTTCAGTTAGTTGAACTGATGGTATTTTGAGTCTGCAATGTCCGGTTCTCAGTCTTAAAAATTATCACATGATCTCTTCTTGGTAACGATTAGTGCGGTTGTGCTGTATCGATATCTGATGGCATAACAAGAAGGATGAAAGTTGAAAAGTTTACCAAGTTTTTGTAGGGAATGTATTATTCTAACTACTTTGAGTGAAGTAAACAAATGACCACCGATAAAGGGGTACTTTCTGGAGGATGCTTTATTAGCTGTGTCTTCATTCACGATTGACTCTCTTAGCGACGCGTTAGCGCCGTATGGTTGGTTGATGAATTGATTCCCAGTGAGTATATCGCTTCTGGTACTTTTTAGTTGTCTACTGTTCTCCTTTTTTCTGACTTACGCGTGCATGCTATATATACTAGCCGCCATTAAAAACGCATCGCATTAGTTTATGAACTGCAACTCGTTGCGCTAAATTTAAAATACATGAAACCACTGATTTTACATTTCTGATCCATTTACTATCCCGAATTTGCTGTATTATTAAACATGAGACAATTCAGAACCGGCCCCTAAGCAGTTGTCAACCCTAGGTGTAAAAACAAAAGTCGCACTCACTGTCATTCAGTCACAGCCATCATTAATACCGTGTACGACCCCCTACAGCATCAATACAAGCTTGGCATCGGCGTCTCATGCTATTGCAGAGTGTCTCGAAAAATGTTTGGGGTATGGCGTTCCATTCTGCAAAGAGTGCTCGCTCGAGATCATACACATTGTTGATAATACTGGCGGACCCTTCTGTTCAGTTCATCCCATGCGTGTTCAATCGGATTCATGTCAGGAGAGTTTGCAGGCCAATCCAGAACAAGAAAAGGTTGCTGGGCTAAGAAATTCTTGGTAACGTTAGCTGTGTGAGGCTGTCGTGAAATATTCTAATCCACATATATAAATTAAAAGGTAAATGCAAAGCCTAATAAATACATATAATAAAGAAAGGAAGAAGAATGGTAAAGAACAGTGCTGTCACAATGACAGTACTCGAAATCCCCTTTGTTTTATGCTTCGTCTGCAAATTGTAACGTTTCCACGTTAAATATAAGCCACTGCATAAATACAAGCGTTTCCACAACACATTAAAACGGGTATTGCATTTCTAAGAAAAACATTGAGAGGCACACTGCGTAATGACCTAAATTAATCCTAACATTAATTATACTACGTTACCAAAACGAACGAACAGATGGACTCAAATAGAACGAAGGGAGGGCTGAAAATCAGGAACGCATGCAAAATTAAACACGCGTCTCGCTATTAATGCCACCCCAACAAGCGTAACGCGATACACAATTACTACTATCACGCGTGTAAGGCCACATGCACTAACTTTTTTTCAGACGGACAGTGATAAAGACACTAACCTTCCCAGAGTTAGGTTTTAAAAAACCTGGAAAACGCTTATTAGAAAAGATAACATTAGATGGGTTTACGTTTGAAAACATTACAGTACCCAGACAGCACATCTTCGAAACAGGAGGTAGAAGAAATTGCATATTTTGAACGCAGCCACTTAGCTCTTTTAAATTTGTATATTTGGGTTCCTTAGGGCTTGATGACAAAGAATATGTTAAGTGTTATGCAAATAGTCTAGGAATTAACAAGTTATAGCCAAAATAAAATGATGGTGCTGTCAGACAACACCCAAAATCAGAATCGCTCAGTGGTAGATTTTTTAAACCACCATTGTACGGGAAATGGGCCACAAGTTACATTTGAACTGATTGGCTGGAATGATATGTAAGGCTAAACACGATTAGTCGGACTATAAATGCTATCCTTGGTTGTTAGGGGAGACGTAGGAAGGTAAAATTTTTTCAAACACTTGTCGAAACGTGGCTCCATTGGCCAGACTCGCTGATATAATCACTTAGGAGCGTTAGTTCGAGACCACTAGTTCAAATAAGCTTGATAAAGCAACAGTGCGTTGAAGCCAGCTCATATTTTTGCTAAATAAAAGCCTGGAACATAAGCAGATGGGAATTTGTGCCAGTATTTGTGCCAGAATTCATTGCTAGTCAACGTATCTGTGTTTATTTCCATGAATTGTGGTAAGCTTGAAACATTCAGTATCTTTTAATGAAAATTGAATGTGAATTGTTAATTTATGCCTGTATATATGTGTAGTTCAGTAGCAAACATGATGTAAAGCCTATAATGCTCCAGCCTGAACAGAAGGTGTCGGAGGAAAGTAAAACGGCATGGAATGGCCAAACAGTACAATGACACCTAGATGATTGACTAGAAAGAAATAATGCTGGAATTGCAGAGGCGTAGTAACCATTAGGGAGGGAAATACTGGTATAAAATATTTCAGATGAAGCTGACAGTTGGCCTAACGCTCTGAACTCAATGTTTGTGATGTATTGTGCTCAGTGTAGAACTAGAGTATCAATTAGTTATGAAGTAGAGGTACGTCCTTCTTGTTTTCAGGGACCGTGGTCTTGATGGTACTGAGCAGCACCTGGTCAGAGCTTTGCTGAATCCAGAGTCGGACAGCATACTCCTTGGTCCATTTAGCTATCAGTGAGGTGTCTCCAGAGCCCAGGGGAGAAATCGAGCAGAGGAGTCTTTTCCTGCCGCCATCACGCAAGATAAGCTGATGTGGCCAGCTGAGCTCAACATTATGTACCCCCATCTTAAAATGACCTTGTAAAAATAACATTAAGAGGGGAATTTAATTGTTTTAATATCAGGAACTGAGAACATCTCCAATACTAGTTCCAATAAAGACAAACTATTGAAGTCATGATGACAAATACCAACAGAGCTTGAACAAAACAAAACCAGTATTACCTCATATTACCACTACACAACTGACACACATAGGATACTTTTAATAATATATGTCACTACAATATTCATATTGATAAATTCTGTACATATAACTTGTAATTAAAATTGATTGTGATTCCTGGTTCCCTTTGTATTTGAATCAGGACACATATACATTCATGACAGCAATGAATACATATTGTTATTTGAAAAGTTATCAGTGACTCCTTTAAGATATCCTTGTAGAGTGTTTTATGTATGTGAGTGTCACAGTGTTGTCAAGTGTAGTGGAATAAATTAAATTGTTTATCTGTCTGTTGTTGTTTGACTTACACTTCATCATACACATACCCTAGACATATAACGTAGTCATCACACTATTCCAGAATAATTCTGACTGAGATATATACATATGTGGCAGCAAGTAAGGTTATATATAATACACTACTCTTATTAGATATATATATACCTTCACAGCTGATCTCAGTCAGTACACTAAGTCCCCTATAAATATTTATAACATCCCACTTCACCACATATATTGGGGGCTCGCTCTTGGGATTTTGAATCTTTACCTATTAAAAATATTGGGGGTAATTCACTTCAGGGAATATAAGAATTAAAAGGTATCCTTGGGTGGAATTAAATAAGGTTGAGCTCACGGTGCCTGTGTTGTCCATTAGATATATATTTAGAGATTGAATTGTTGGTTAGACATTGTATAAATTTACCTGATAGACAATGGCGGACCTGGCCAAATTTCGATCTGCTGCTGTTCAGACTGCAAAAGAGTTAGGATTAGATGGGCAAGTTATGGTTGCCTATGTCACTACGGAATGTGACAAATTTATTGAACGCGAAGAAAGAAGGTTTGAAGCCGAAAGAAAGTTAGAGGCTGAAAAAGAAATTAAGAGGTTGCAGATTGAGGCTGAGGCTAAGAAATTGGAAGCAGAAAGAGAAGAGAAGAAATTAGCTGCAGAAAGGGAAGCCGAGGAAAGAAGACAGGCTGCAGAAAGAGAAGAGAAGAAATTAGCTGCAGAAAGGGAAGCCGAGGAAAGAAGACAGGCTGCAGAAAGGGAAGCAGAAGAAAGAAGATTGACTGCAGAGAGGGAAGCAGAAAAGGAGGAGAAGAGATTACAAAGGGAACATGAGTTACGACTAAGGGAGTTTGAGTTTCAAGGCCATGCTCCTGAAAATGGTGCCAGTCCCTTTGCCTCTGATGCCACTGCTAGCCAAGGAGCCTCAACCTCAGCTATGAATTTTCATTTAGATCATTTTGTTGAGAAAGACGATGATATAGAGAGCTATCTAAATAGGTATGAACTATTAGCTACCACATATGGGTTAGAGAGAGAAAGGTGGAGCTTAAAGTTATCTCAAGGACTTCGTGGGGCAGCTTATGAAGTTTTTGCAAAAATGAGCAGAGGTGATCAGGAAAATTATGACATGCTAAAGCAGGCTCTTTTGTTAAGATATGAAAAGAATGCAGCATTCTATAGGAAAAAATTTAGGCTTGATAACCTACTGTCAGGTGAAACCTATCACCAGTTATATGCACGAATAGAGACCTACTTGGAGAAATGGACTTCTCTGGGGAAAACCCAAGATCTTAAGGAAATGGTCCTTATAGAACAATTAAGAGAGTCCATGGCTCCAGACCTGAGAAAGTTTCTCATGGAACAAGGTGCAGAGAGGCTGGGTGAGTTGCTAAATGTTGCTGAAAGGTATCAAGCAGCTCAAGCAGAGGTAACAGGTAATAAAAAGAAACAAGTGGATAACTTTAGGGCACCACAGAACTTTAATAAATTTGATCCTAGGGATCAAAACAAAGGTAAGCACCAGTTTGATAGGCCACGGTATGAAAATAAAAATAAATTCCCACAATTCGATGAAAGGAAATATGATGAAAGAAAATCTTTCAACCAAGGAAAAAGGTGGTGTAAAAATTGTAAGATGAACAATCATTACACTGACCATTGTAGAAGGAAACCTCCTCATTGTGCTGCTATGACTTCGGGGAAACAGGAAAAGAAGGTCAAACCTGAAGAACTACAGGAACCATACCACCCCCCAGTGTGTGAAGATGTCATCTGTAATGGTGTCACTATAAGGTGTTTATATGATACCGGTTTAGATTACGATTCCGTTGTGAGTTCTCACCTGGTGCAGGCCGATCAATACACCACAGAAACAGTGGAGATTCAAACTGCAACCAAGGATGTAGCTACCATGACACTTCCCGTCGCCCGAATAAAAGTGAAAACGCGATATGTGGAAGGAATCATAAAAGCAGCAGTGATAAATGAGCCAATCTACCCTCTAATATTGGGGTGTAGATATGTCTTCTTGGGGAATCCCAAGAGACCTGTGATATTGGCAACAGTGCAGACCAGATCACAGTCAAAAAAGGAGGAGGATAATCCCATAAATACTCACCCAGAGGAGATGAGGAAGGCACAGGCTGAGGACAAAACACTCAAGCCATGTTTCAAGAAGTTGCCCAAATCTCATACACCTCCAGGCAAGGGAGAGTTTTATATGAAGAACAAACTGATATATAGGAAGGCTGGATCTGAATCCAATGGTCACGGACAGCTGGTCCTTCCCACTTCATATAGGACTAAAGTGTTGGAACTAGGGCATGCGATTCCCCTCAGTGGTCATATGGGAATCAGCGCAACAGGACAGCGAATAGCTTGTCACTATTTCTGACCAGGAATAACTGAAGATATCAAACGATATGTAAAATCCTGTCCAGAGTGCCAACGAGTAGCACCTAAACATTGGACTGCACCAGCAACTCTGGGGGAAATGCCCATAGTGGGAACACCCTTTGAGAGAGTTGCCGTGGATCTTGTGGGACCTCTCACCCGAACCAAGAGAAGGAACAGCTACATTCTGACTCTGGTGGACACTTGTTCTATGTGGGGAGAGGCTGTAGCCCTGTCATCGATTGATTCTAAACATGTGGCAGAGGCATTGCTCACAATTTTCACAAGGTTAGGCTTTCCCAATCAAATCTTGACTGATAATGGCTCTCAGTTCAAGGGGAAACTAACTGAAGAAGTTTTCAGGATCTTCCAGGCCAAACACTTCCATTGTAGTGTGTATCATCCCCAAGGGAACGGCCAAGTGGAAAGATTTAACGGCACATTGATGTCGATCCTGAGAAAGTTGGCACACGAAAAACCAGATACATGGGACCAGTACCTGCACGCCGCCCTCTTTGCTTATAGGGAGGTACCCCATAGTTCAACCGGTATGGCCCCGGCAACATTATTGTTTGGAAGGCCAATAAAAGGTCCACTCGAAGCTTTGTTAAGAACGTGGACTGATGAAAAGGCAGAGGAAAACATTACATCTTCATACCAATATGTGAATGAGCTGACCACTTGTTTAAAAACTGGCTGGAAACTTGCCAATGAAAATTTGAAACTAGCCAGGAAGAAACATGCTGCCTATTATAACAGGAAGGCGAAAGACAGAAATTTGGCTGTGGGAGAGAAAGTACTGCTTCTTTTGCCCGGGAGTCAGAATAAGTTACAAATTGGATGGCAGGGTCCATATACAGTTCTAGAGAAGGTATCTAGAACAAATTATAAGATAGATAAGAAGGGGAAAGAAAAAATCTATCATGTGAATCTCCTGAAGAAATATTTGGAAAGAGAACATCAGGAAGAGACACACTTGTTGACCTTGTCCATCGCCATGGAGATGAAAAAGGAACCACTTTCATCATTTGAATATCCATTACACCCCTGTGAGACAGCAGCACAGGTGAAAATCAGTACACATTTAACGAAAACTCAGAAAGAAAGAGTGCAACAGGTTCTAAATAATCATGCAGAGGTGTTAACAGACCGACCAGGGCATACAAACCTATTGGAATATGATATGAAACTGATAGACCCCACACCTGTCTGTATGAAACCCTATTCGATTCCGTTTGCCAAAGAGAAAGCTTTGAAGGAAGAGATAGACTATCTGTTGAAGGAAGGAATTATTTCGCACAGTGAATCTTCGTATAGTTCCGGTGTTGTACTCTTAAGGAAGCCCTCTGGAGAACATAGACTCTGTATAGATTACAGGAGACTGAATGCTATTACAGAAGGACAGGTGGATCCATTGCCGGATACAAATCAGCTGTTTGCCAGACTAAATAAAGCTAAATATTTCTCAAAAGTGGATCTGAGTAAAGGATACTATCAGATTCCAGTAAAGCCTGAGGTTAGACCATACCTAGCTTTTAGTACCTCAGAAGGACACTATGAGTTTAATAGATTGCCATTTGGATTGAAGAATGCGCCTAGTGTCTTCTCTAGAATGATGAGAAAATTATTGGACCCTCTGAATAATCCATGTATAACAAATTTCATGGATGATATCCTGATAGCAACAGAAACATTTGAGGAACACATTGACTCTCTGAACATGCTGTTTAATCGACTTAGGGAGGCAAATTTAACAGCCCGACAGACCAAATGTTGCGTTGGATGTAAAGAATTGGAATTTTTGGGACACACAGTTTATCAGGGAAACATGACCCTGACCCAAAGAATTTAGAGAAACTACAGAAAGCCCCGAGACCACAAACCAAGAAGGACGTGAGATCCTTTGTCTCATTATGTGGTTTCTACCAGAAGTATATCAAAAACTTTAATTCCATATGTGCACCGTTAACTGATTTGACACGTAAAGGACATCCAGATCGCATTACATGGACACCACAATGTGAAATGACTTACCAAGAATTGAAGGAAAAGCTCACAAGTAAACCCATTTTGAAATTACCTGACTTAAGTCAAGAATTCATAGTAAGGACGGATGCAAGTAATATTGGGTTAGGTGCAACTCTACTACAGAAATCAGATGCATTGGATGGGGAATTAAGCCCAGTGGCATATGCTAGCAGAAAATTGAATAAAGCTGAAATCAATTACTCAACTAGCGAAAAAGAATGTCTTGCAGTAATATGGGCAATAAAGAAATTCAATATTTATCTGTAAGGGAAGGCCTTTAAGTTGCAAACAGACCACAAACCTTTATCGTTTCTAGCACAGGCTAGGCATGAGAACTCTAGGTTACTCCGATGGTCTTTACTTTTGGCTCCATATAATTTTAGCATTGAGTATATATCTGGAAAAACAAATTTGGGAGCGGACTTTTTAAGCCGCCATCCGTGTGATGAGAATCACCGTAAACCCCAGAAATAATAATAAATTTCTCTATGTGTATATAGAATAAAGGACTGACATGGGATGTCTGTTTTAAGAGGGGAGGTGTCGTGAAATATTCTAATCCACATATATAAATTAAAAGGTAAATGCAAAGCCTAATAAATACATATAATAAAGAAAGGAAGAAGAATGGTAAAGAACAGTGCTGTCACAATGACAGTACTCGAAATCCCCTTTGTTTTATGCTTCGTCTGCAAATTGTAACGTTTCCACGTTAAATATAAGCCACTGCATAAATACAAGCGTTTCCACAACACATTAAAACGGGTATTGCATTTCTAAGAAAAACATTGAGAGGCACACTGCGTAATGACCTAAATTAATCCTAACATTAATTATACTACGTTACCAAAACGAACGAACAGATGGACTCAAATAGAAGAAGGGAGGGCTGAAAATCAGGAACGCATGCAAAATTAAACACGCGTCTCGCTATTAATGCCACCCCAACAAGCGTAACGCGATACACAATTACTACTATCACGCGTGTAAGGCCACATGCACTAACTTTTTTTCAGACGGACAGTGATAAAAACACTAACCTTCCCAGAGTTAGGTTTTAAAAAACCTGGAAAAACGCTTATTAGAAAAGATAACATTAGATGGGTTTACGTTTGAAAACATTACAGTACCCAGACAGCACATCTTCGAAACAGGAGGTAGAAGAAATTGCATATTTTGAACGCAGCCACTTAGCTCTTTTAAATTTGTATATTTGGGTTCCTTAGGGCTTGATGACAAAGAATATGTTAAGTGTTATGCAAATAGTCTAGGAATTAACAAGTTATAGCCAAAATAAAATGATGGTGCTGTCAGACAACACCCAAAATCAGAATCGCTCAGTGGTAGATTTTTTAAACCACCATTGTACGGGAAATGGGCCACAAGTTACATTTGAACTGATTGGCTGGAATGATATGTAAGGCTAAACACGATTAGTCGGACTATAAATGCTATCCTTGGTTGTTAGGGGAGACGTAGGAAGGTAAAATTTTTTCAAACACTTGTCGAAACGTGGCTCCATTGGCCAGACTCGCTGATATAATCACTTAAAAGCGTTAGTTCGAGACCACTAGTTCAAATAAGCTTGATAAAGCAACAGTGCGTTGAAGCCAGCTCATATTTTTGCTAAATAAAAGCCTGGAACATAAGCAGATGGGAATTTGTGCCAGTATTTGTGCCAGAATTCATTGCTAGTCAACGTATCTGTGTTTATTTCCATGAATTGTGGTAAGCTTGAAACATTCAGTATCTTTTAATGAAAATTGAATGTGAATTGTTAATTTATGCCTGTATATATATGTGTAGTTCAGTAGCAAACATGATGTAAAGCCTATAATGCTCCAGCCTGAACAGAAGGTGTCGGAGGAAAGTAAAACGGCATGGAATGGCCAAACAGTACAATGACACCTAGATGATTGACTAGAAAGAAATAATGCTGGAATTGCAGAGGCGTAGTAACCATTAGGGAGGGAAATACTGGTATAAAATATTTCAGATGAAGCTGACAGTTGGCCTAACGCTCTGAACTCAATGTTTGTGATGTATTGTGCTCAGTGTAGAACTAGAGTATCAATTAGTTATGAAGTAGAGGGTACGTCCTTCTTGTTTTCAGGGACCGTGGTCTTGATGGTATTGAGCAGCACCTGGTCAGAGCTTTGCTGAATCCAGAGTCGGACAGCATACTCCTTGGTCCATTTAGCTATCAGTGAAGGGTCTCCAGAGCCCAGGGGAGAAATCGAGCAGAGGAGTCTTTTCCTGCCGCCATCACGCAAGATAAGCTGATGTGGCCAGCTGAGCTCAACATTATGTACCCCCATCTTAAAATGACCTTGTAAAAATAACATTAAGAGGGGAATTTAATTGTTTTAATATCAGGAACTGAGAACATCTTCAATACTAGTTCCAATAAAGACAAACTATTGAAGTCATGATGACAAATACCAACAGAGCTTGAACAAAACAAAACCAGTATTACCTCATATTACTACTACACAACTGACACACATAGGATACTTTTAATAACATATGTCACTACAATATTCATATTGATAAATTCTGTACATATAACTTGTAATTAAAATTGATTGTGATTCCTGGTTCCCTTTGTATTTGAATCAGGACACATATACATTCATGACAGCAATGAATACATATTGTTATTTGAAAAGTTATCAGTGACTCCTTTAAGATATCCTTGTAGAGTGTTTTATGTATGTGAGTGTCACAGTGTTGTCAAGTGTAGTGGAATAAATTAAATTGTTTATCTGTCTGTTGTTGTTTTGACTTACACTTCATCATACACATACCCTAGACATATAACGTAGTCATCACACTATTCCAGAATAATTCTGACTGAGATATACATATGTGGCAGCAAGTAAGGTTATATATAATACACTACTCTTATTAGATATATATATACCTTCACAGCTGATCTCAGTCAGTACACTAAGTCCCCTATAAATATTTATAACATCCCACTTCACCACAGAGGCCTAGCATTATCATGCTGAAAGATTCCCAAATCTGGGTGATTCTGGAAGAAAGGCACTACGAAAGGTCGCAGTACGTGATTAGCGTAAACGTCAGCGGTAACGTTAACTCTGAAAACATGACGGGGAGTACGGATGATATGAAAGAATCCACCCCACACATGTATGAGCTGCTGTCTGAGTTGCTGTTTGGAAGCGATTGCGCAGATGTAACAATAGAATTTGACGATCTTGAGCTAGTGTTGTTACACGAGGTTGACCAGCCTGGGACGGTCATTGGTGGTACCTGTCGCCCGAAATGGCTGGTTGAGCCTCACTATAGTGGACTGGTCACAATTGAAATGTCTGGCAACTTCTCTGGTCGCCATTCTACTGCTGAGCATACCAACAGCTTGCCATCGCTCTTGTGACGACAGTCGAGGCGTGATAAAAACATTAACAGACTTTATTTCGATGAAAACAGATAATGGCTTTTTACTCGCTGAAACTTGACTAATGCGTGTGCCAAATTTCAATGTGATTCGACTTTTAATAAAGCCAGAATTTATCAAAAGCCTTGTTTTGCACGTGAAGCACGCAAAATTTGAAGTAAACATCACATCGACAGTAAAGTGGGAATACATGAACTTCATCACTTGCACACTTTCGGGGTTTGAAAATCGCTCACTTGCATAAACATTTCAACAGTGAAAACATGTCACGATTTCGATGCGTTTTTAATGGCGGCTAGTATACGTGAATGTGTTTATTCCTTTAATAATAATAATAAATTCTTTAAGCGCCAAACACGGCGCATAAGGCAGAAACCATTGCTCTCCAGGTTGTTCGTTGTGACGCCACTCCTCTTAGCTCTTGCACATTATTTAGGCCCAACGTTCTTCCTTCTCTTATTATTGTTCTTCTGAGTGTTTCTTTTGGTCTTCCTTTTTTCCGCTTACCCTCAGGAACCCAAGTGAGCGCCTGTAGTGGTATTCTGTTGTTTTGCATTCGTAGGACATGACCGATATATGACCATCGTCTTTTCCTTATATAGTCGGAGACATATTTCTGCCTAGAGTCCTTCTCTTATTTGTCGATTAGTCTTGAATTCTTTCCAACTGATGTTCATGAGTTTTTTCTAAGAAAATATTCAGCTTGTTCTCCAATGATTTTGTTATTTTCCAACTCTCACAGCCGTATGTTAACACTGAGATAACATTTGAATTAAACAGACGAAGCTTGGTATGTATATTCAATGATCGTAAATTTCCAAATGTTAGATAATCTATTGAAGGCGCTAGCTGCCAAAGCAATTCTAGTATGGATATTTCTCTTGTTGTGACACCATCCAGAGCCATTTTACTGCCTAAATAACAGAAACTTTCAACGTCCTGTAGTTTTTCCCCGTTCAAGATGATATCAAAGGTCTCGTTAGAAAAGTTCATAGCTTTAGTTTTAGAGGCATTTATTTGGAGACCAATTTTAACCGAGAGATGACACAAATTATTTATTACTTCTTGGGATTATTCCTTTACTCATGTATAAAGACAACACCTTACTGAAGACCACTATAGAAGGAAGAGTTGAAGGCAACCGTGCAAGAGGAAGACAGCGCTATAAATAGGAAGATAGCATCAAGAGATGTACAGGAAATAGTCTATCAGAGTGCACCATCAAGACAAGAGACAGAAGATGTTCAAGATCCATTGCAGCCGACTACCGATGCGGAGGTGACAGCCGATAACGATGAAGATGTTTATTCCTTTCCTATTTGGAATGGTTGTACCTTCATGTAGGTTAATTACCACCAGTCCAACAATTTATTAAGTTTTGTCCCATCTGATGTTAGAGTGCCAGATTTCTGTAAGTGTAATCACTAAAGACTGAAGATACGTGTGGAAAAACCAGACTAATTTTTATTGTTCATGATTGTAGCCGATGAATGAAGACAGAATATGATTATAGATGTGACATTCTAGAGTAACTGACAGTGACTGAGAGCAGGGAAGTCGGAGGATAATTTGTGACAAAATTATTATTGCCTTTTTTTTTGGGACCAAGCGTCTGATTACGAAGTGATCAACAGAAAAAGTTTTTTTTTTTTAAATTTGTTTTTCTTAATGATGTAGCTTATTTGGTAGTTGCTTAATGGCGTTCCATATTTTGTATGAGTTTAGTTCGTCTCCTGTGACATTTTTTATATTATCCATTAAAATAGACTATGATTTTTTTTGTATTTTTTTTTTTGTAGCTTAAGTGGTCTGTTATTGTCATGAAATTGTCTCGTGTCGCCTTATTGTTTTTCTGAATCGACATCACTTCACTCCGGGCGAACCTATAGGTGCTAGTCTCCCTTATCAAATGTCGAAAGGTGTGAATGCTGAATGTTTCCATAGCGCTGGTAGCACTTAGTGCTGGATTAACCATTAAGCAAAAGAAGCATTTGCTTCAGGACACTAAGGGAAGGAGGAAAAAAAAAGGGGGGGGGGGGAAGGAATGACATAGTTTATCCCCTAGCTATCATTACAATAACTCTTAACTCTTTTACTGCCACACTCGACTTTGGAGATCACGTAATTTCAGTAGAGAACTTCTGATCTTATTTTGCCTTTTAATCTTCGGCAGGGTGATTACAAATCGTTTTCAATAAATTTGTGTATTTGCATTTTTCCCTTATAACAATTTTTTTTTTTAAGAAATGCGTAAAACAGTGTTGAAAATTTGCATTTCTTTTCTATGCCCAAGTTATAAGTAAATAATTTGCTCATATTACTTACTATTTAGTGTTAAATAACATTTGTATTTAAAAAAAAACAGTTTTTATTTAATATAGTTATGGGGTCTTTTTCTGTCTTTCTCTCTCTTTCTATCTTTTTCTCTCTGTCTTTATCTCTTTTTCTCTCTATCTGTCTTTCTCAATTTTTCTCTTTGTCTGTCTTTCTCTACACTTTGATCTTAGCCAAAAGGCCGAGAAGCGATTTTGAAGGATCGAGGACTAGAATGGAACCAGGCCAGGAGGAAGACAGCCGATAGGATAGTCTGGCGCTCTCTCTTCCAAACCTCTACACCTCACGGTAGAAGGGGAACGACTAAGTAAGTAAGTAAGTAAGTAAGTCTGTCTTTCTCTCTCTGTCTGTCTTTTTCTCGCTATCTTTCTTTTTCTCTCTGTTTGTCTTTCTCTCTCTTTCTCTTTCTCTCTGTCTGTTTTTCTCTCTTTCTCTTTTTCTCTCTGTCTGTCTTTCTCGCTTTCTCTTTTTCTCTCTGTCTGTCTTTCTCTCTTTCTCTTTATCTCTCTGCCTGTTTTTTTTTCTTTCTTTCTCTCTGTCTTTATCTTTTTTCTCTTTCTCTCGGTTTTTCTCACAGTTTCTGTCTGTCTGTGTTTTTCTCTCTGTCTGTCTTTCTCTTTCTCTCTGTCTGTCTTTCTCTCTGCCTGTCTTTCTCTCTCTCTGTCTCTTTTTCTCTATCTGACTGTGTCTCTTTCTCTCTCTGTCTGTCTTTCACCCTCTCTTTCCTTTCCTCTATCTGTCTTTCGCTCTCTGTCTGGCTTTCTCTCTCTCTGTCTATCTTTCGCTTTCTGTCTTTCTCTCTCTGTTTGCCTTTCTCTCTCTGGTTGTTTCCTCTCACTGTCTGTTTTTCTCTTCCCCCTTCCCCATTCCCTCTTGCTCAATCAATCTCTATGCCATGAAGTTTAAGTGCATGATTTCGTCGTAAAAATGGCATACCGTACTGTCAGGCCATCTCTCTTTTTTTCTCTGTTTCATGAACGAATATTTTTGTGTATCTCTGTGTCTACCTCAACGCTCAGTCATTTTGACTTTACTCAAATAAGCCTGTCTTCAATACTTTTAACTTACCTTCTTTAAAAAAAAAAGAAAGAAAGAAAATGAAAAGAAAGTAACACAATTGCTTGCGAAAAGAAGTAATTTCCTATAGACTGTAAAAGTGAGTAAGTATGACTACCTTCGTGTGACTTTTCAGAACGGAGGTTAACACTCAGGAGGATGGAAACATCGATTGAAGATGATAATTGTCGGTAATTTCACAGGTAATAACATGTTATTTGTTTAACATCTTTTATTCTGTAGATCTAAACAGACTAACAGACTGAGATAATTTTAGTTCCGTAAACGAATTGTCTAAGATTGATTTTGATTCAGATATTTAATTCAGCAGTGGCCTACACCTATCTAGTAGCTTGTTCAGCATTATTATTTTTACAGCTTACCTCTCTCCCCACAAGCAGCTCCTTCTTTTTTATACTTCATTTCTAGTTTTTAATTGTTTTCACACTCGCCACTTCTTATTCGGATCTATTCGAATGGTCATTTAGTCCAAAATGGCTTTCATGAAAAAGTTTAAATTTCATGAGAAAGTCATTTTGAGCTAAATGATCACTCGAATAGATCTGGATAAGAAGTGGTGCGTGTGGTTTGGTTTGGTTTTTGAACTCCGTAGCACCAGCGAGAATCCCAATGTGTTTTTATAGGAATCACACATTCTACGAGGGTCGTTCAAGTCATACCGGAACTTTTTGTTCTGGAAGTACAGGAAGGAATGCTAGCGTGGTGGTACTACTGACAGTAGTAAGTAACAAGTGTGACCTACTCGTATTATCGTTACCGTTACCGTTATTACCTTAGGTGGCGTACGCGTCACGGGTCAGTCCCTGATAGATAATGAAAATGGCGGACAACAGAGTTAGTGCACGGTGGGTGCCAAGACTGCTTTCCGCTTTTGACAGGCAGAGAAGAGTTCAAGTCTGCACCGAGTTGAAGCATCTTTTTGGCAGGGAAGGCCAGAATTTTCTGAATCGCTTCATTACGTGTGATGAAACCTTGTGCATCATTTCACTCCGGAATCAACACGAACATCCATGCAGTGGAAGCATATGGATTCACCATCACCCAAAAAATTTCGGAAAATTGCGTCTGCTGGGAAAGTGATGGCGAGTGTTTTCTGGGACAAATGTGACATTATTCACGTGGATTTTCTACCCCGTGGTGCCACTATCAACAGTGAAGAGTACTGTCGCATTCTAAGTGATGTGCATAACCATCTGCGGAAAAAACGGCCTGGTTTGATAAGAAAAGGCGTCCTGTTTCTACAGGATAACGCACGACCACATACCGCTCACCGCTCCACGCGCAAATTACAGCAACTCGGGTGGGAGGTATTGCCACATCTCTCTTACAGCCTAGACCTCGCTCCGAGCGACTTCCACCTGTTTGGAACAGTGAAAGAGTTCCTGGGAGGTCAGCATTTTGGCACAGATGACGAAGTGAAGCAATGTCCTACGAAAGTTCAGGAGTACTGACATATTCTTCTACGCTAAAGCTTTTCAAGCATTAATTAAACACTGGGATAAGTGTATAAATGTTGCAGGGGATTATATCGCAAAATAAATGGCAATTTCACTCCTACAAATTTGTTCTTTTAGTTTGTACAAACAAAAGTCCCGGTTTGACTTGAACGACCCTCGTATAAATATTTTTGTGGTGGGAAGGTTTCCTAATTTTTAAATCTTGCCAGGGCAGCGGCCTGATAAGGCTACTCTTTACGATTTCCAACTGCCGTGGTATTTTTAACGTGCGCGACTTGCACACGGGACCTCCTATTTTTTTCGCCCTTATTCGAGAAGGCTAGGCTTCCGATCTCACTACCCATGAGACCAGGAAGGAGTATAACGTAATTAGGACCACTGGTTCTGAAAAAATATTTCAATAAATTATAATCACTCAACTGGGATTCGAACCTGGGACCTCTTGAATACGAGGCGGACGCCATACCTTGCCCACAGAAAGCGTCAATTTTCTCCAAAACTGTTTGTTGTATGGACATGAATTTTTGCATGCAGTCTTAGATTTTCCATGCAGTTATTAATATATTTTTTGCCCTTACAAAACTCCTGTCATGTTCGAATTTTCTTCTTTACGTTATATAAAAAACTCTTACTGTTGTCTGGGTTAATTTTTAGTAGTTTTACGGGAAAGTTACAAGATCCGTTCAAAAATATTTTTTTTTGGTTTGAATTAGTGTAGTGACTACATGTCCGCACGAGTGCGCACCTATTGTACACAGTCGCGAGCAACTAATTCAAACAAAAAAAAATATTTTTGAACGGATCCTGTTACTTTCCCGTAAAACTACTAAAAATTAACCCAGACAACAGTAAGAGTTTTTTATATAACGTAAAGAAGAAAATTCGAACATGACATGAGTTTTGTAAGGGCAAAAAATATATTAATAACTGCATGGAAAATCTAAGACTGCATGCAAAAATTCATGTCCATACAAAAAACAGTTTTGGAGAAAATTGACGCTTTCTGTGGGCACGAATTTCCGAACGGACTATAGGTGTGATGTGGTCAGCATCACGCCGGCCGGTTTAACCTTCCCAGAGTTACTCAATTCATAAGACTGGGTCGACCCCAGAGCCGTTTGCGGCATAAAAATCCCACATCAACAGGGGATCGAACCATAGACAACCGAGCTACGAAGCCAGTGCACTAACCACTGCGGTACCGCAGCTCCATTTACAGATAGGTATCATGTTTTATTTATTTTATTTGTTTTAATGTATTTAAAATAGTTTTCGACTTCTTTTCCTTCTGTATTAGTTTATTTGTTCATTGTGGTTGTATCATTATCTTCAGCATTTAGCTCTCAAAATGGCATACGGTTTCAACAAATGTTTTAGTCCAGCCCTTCTCATTTTCTCACTGTTCTCCTCCACGTTTACATTAGCTATCGAATTATATGAGGCACCACATCGCTTTCTTATCGTGTGGTCCCTGTGTCTGCCAGGAAACGAAGAAATAATAGCATTACTGCCCCTTCAGGCGTCTCGAAAGAAGCGATTAATTTGAGGTCGTGCACGGAACTAGCAACCTTAGCATACAAAAGAAATTTCTACAGAAATCACTTCTGCAGAAGCACTTGAATGTTTTGGTGCATTCTTCCCTCAATGAGAACAGCTGCAGATTAGACTACGTGCTCCACTGGTATGAGAAGGAGAATGAAGGAATAATAAATTAATATCTCATTTTATTATTTGTGTCTTCATTCATTAATATTCAGACTGCTATCATTCCTAAAAATGTTGCCCACTTACCGGAGCATGCTTTTAAAAATCTTTTTTTTCCAAATCTGTTGCATTTTCATCTTCAACATTTTTTTTAAGTCTGCGTTTAGCGTCGCATTGGCCAGGCGTGTTCCGTTCAACCTAGATACACGGTTCGTCGGTTATATTTTGCACTGTTTTCTGAAGACCTGAGCCTACCGTAAAGACACACAGGTGCAGGACGCGACAATCATTTTGCCTTTACCTTTTGGTCATATGCCTAGAATCTAGGAGAACTCGGCGCAACCAGGAGGCAATTTGTTGGCGGGAAATGAGCACTGTGAACCCTACCTTGGCTACGTAACACAGGGAGACGCAGAAGCACCCCCTTTATCTCCCGTAGAGCTGGCACAGTTGTCGTGAGAAATTCTAATCCACATATATATAAATTAAAACGTAAATATAAAGCCTAACAAATAAATTTAATAAAAGGAAAGAAGAATGGTAAAGAACAGTGCTGTCACAATGACTGTACTCGAAATCCCCCTTGTTTTCTACTTCGTCTGCAAATTGTAACGTTTCACGTTGATAGTAAAGGCCTTCTGCAGCATACACGCGTTTCCCCAACACAATAAAATGTGTACTCCAATTCTAAGAAAAACCTTGAGGTACGCAAGTTGACCTATATTTAAAAATCCATTCATGTCATTTTATACACTATGTTACCAAAAAAAAAAAAAAACGAAAGACAGATGGACTAAAGATAGAAAGAAGGGAGGGCTGAAAGCAGGGACACATGCAACACTAAACACGCGTCGCGCGATACACAATTGCTGCCATCACGCGTGTAATGCCACCTGCACTAGCTTTTTTCAAATCGATAGTGATAAAAAACACTACCCATACCAGAGTTAGGTTTTAAAAAACGTACAAAATTCTTATTAGGAAATATGACATTATACTGGTTTACGTTTGAAAACATGACAGTACCCAGACACCCTAAAGTTTGGAAGTGAGGAGGTAGTAACAGCACGACTATCCTAGAAGAAAATGCATATTGGCTCCATTAAATATATATATATTTGGGTTCCTTAGGACTTGCTGACAAATAATATGTTAAACGTTACGCAAATAGTCTAGGAATTAACAAATTATAGCCAAAAAAAAAATAGTGAGGGTGTCAGACAACACTAGGATCAGAATCGCTCAGTGGCAGATTTTCACCCCCACCATTGTACGGGAAATAGGCTGACATGTTACCTCCTATTTGATTGGAGCGCAAGAAATGTAAGGCTAAACACGATTAGTTGGGCTATAAATACTATCTTGTGTTGTTAGGGGAAACGTGAGAAGGGTAATATTTTTTGAAAAGTAGGTAAACATGGCATGATTGGTTAGAGCTGCCAATATACTCAATTCAGGGCGTCTGTTCCGGGCCACATCTTGTAATAAACTTACTACAGAACCAGTGCGTTGAGCACCAGTGCATATTGTTAGAAATAAAAGCCTGGGACATCGGCAGATCGAAGTTGTGCTATATTCATTGCCATTCAACGTCACTGTGTAATATTTCCATGAATTGTGGTAAGCTTGAAATGTTTGATATCTTTTTAATGAAAATTGAATGTAAATTGATAAATTATGTCTGTATATATGTGTGGTTCAGTAGCGAACTTGAGGTAAAGCCTATATAATGCTCCAGCCTGAACAGAAGGTGTCGGAGGAAAGTGAAACTAAATGGAATTGCCAAACAGTACACTGACACCTATATTATTGTCTAGAAAGAAATAATGCTGGAATTGCAGAGGCGTAGTAACCATTAGGGAGGAATATACTGGTGAAAATTGTTTCAGATGAAGATAGCAGTTGGCCTACCGCTCTGAACTCAGTGTTTGTTATGTATTGTGCTCAGTGTAGAAATAGAGTATAAATTAGTTCTGAAGTAGGAGGTAAAACCTTCTTGTTTCAGGGACTGTGGTCCTAAAGCTATTGAGCAGTACCTGGTCAGAGCTTTGCTGAATCCAGAGGCGGACAGCATACTCCTTGGTCCATATAGCAAACAGTGAAGGGTCTCCAGAACACAGGGGAGCAATCGAGCAGAGGAGTCTTTTCCTGCCGCCTTCACGAAAGTTAAGCCTATGTGGCCAGCGGAGCTCAACATTATGTACCCCCATCTTAAACTGACATTTTATTAAAATAAGAGTGGAAATTAATTGTTTTAATGAAAGGAACTGAGAACATCTCCAATACTAGTTCCAACAGAAACAAACACGTGAAGTCATGATGACCAATAACAATATAGCTTGAAAAAAACAACACCAGTATTACCTCATATTACTACTATACAACTGACACACATAGGATATTATTAATAAAATATGTCACTACAAGATTCATATTGATAAATTCTGTACATATAACTTGTAATTAAAATTGATTGTGATTCCTGGTTCACTTTGTATTTGAATCAGGACACATATATATTAGTGACAGTACTTAATACATATTGATATTTGAAAATTTACCAGTGCCTCATTTAAGAATAGTCTTATAGAGTGTTATATGTATGTGAGTGTCACAGTGTTGTCAAGTGTGGTGGAATAAATTAAAGTGTTTATCTATCTGTTGTTGTTGTGACTTACACTTCATCATAAACATACCCTAGACATATAACGTAGTCATCACAATATTCCAGAATAATTCTGACTGAGGTATACATATGTGGCAGCAAGTAAGGTTATCTGTAAAACACTACACCTATTAGATACAGATACCTTCACAGCTGATCTCAGTCAGTACACTAAGTCCCCTATAGATATTTATAAAATCCCACTTTACCACATATATTGCGGTCTCGTTCCCGGGATTTTGAATCTTTCCCTATTAAAAATATTGGGGGTAATTCACTTCAGGGAATAATAAGAATTAAAAAGTATCCTTGGGTGAAAATAAATAACGTTGAGCTCTCAGTGCCTGTAGTGTCCTTAGATAAATATTGATAGATTGAATTGTTTACATTTATATGTTAGACAATGGCCGACTTGGCAAAATTTCGATCTGCTGCTGTACAGACTGCGAAAGAGTTAGGAATGGACGGGCAAATTATGATTGCTTATGTCACTGCGGAATGTGACAAATATATTGAACGGGAAGAAAGAAGATTAGAAAAAGAGGCTGAAAGAAAATTAGAATCTGAAAGATTGGCCGAAGATAAGAGATTAGAAGCTGAAAAAGAGATTAAGAGGTTGCAGATTGAGGCTGAGGCTAAGAGGTTGCAGATTGAGGCTGAGGCTAAGAGGTTGCAGATTGAGGCTGAGGCTAAGAGGTTGCAGATTGAGGCTGACAAAGAGGCTAAAGCATTGGAAGCCGAGGAAAGAAGACAGGCTGCAGAAAGGGAAGAGAAGAAATTAGCTGCAGAAAGGGAAGCAGAAGAAAGAAGATTGACTGCAGAGAGGGAAGCAGAAAAGGAGGAGAAGAGATTACAAAGGGAACACGAGTTACGACTAAGGGAGTTTGAGTTTCAAGGCCATGCTCCTGAAAATGGTGCCAGTCCCTTTACCTCTGATGCCACTGCTAGCCAAGAAGCCTCAACCTCAGCTATGAATTTTCATTTAGATCATTTCGTTGAGAAAGACGATGATATTGAGAGCTATCTAAATAGATATGAACTATTGGCTACCACATATGGGTTAGAGAGAGAAAGGTGGAGCTTAAAGTTATCTCAAGGTCTTCGTGGGGCAGCTTATGAAGTTTTTGCTAAAATGAGCAGAGGTGATCAGGAAAATTATGACATGCTAAAGCAGGCTCTTTTGTTAAGATATGAAAAGAACGCAGAATTTTATAGGAAAAAATTTAGGAATGCTAAACTACTGTCAGGTGAAACCTATCACCAGTTCTCTGCACGAATAGAGACATACTTGGAGAAATGGACTTCTCTGGGGAAAACCCAAGATCTTAAGGAAATGATCCTTATAGAACAATTAAGAGAGTCCATGGCTCCAGACCTGAGAAAGTTTCTCATGGAACAAGGTGCAGAGAGGTTGGGTGAGTTGCTAAATGTTGCTGAAAGGTATCAAGCAGCTCAAGCAGAGGTAACAGGTAATAAAAAGAAACAGGTGGATAATTTTAGGGCACCACAGAACTTTAATAAATTTGATCCTAGGGATCAAAACAAAGGTAAGCACCAGTTTGATAGGCCACGGTATGACAATAAAATTAAAACCCCACAATTCGATGAAAGGAAATATGATGAAAGAAAATCTTTCAACCAAGGAAAAAGGTGGTGTAAAAATTGTAAGATGAACAATCATGACACTGACCATTGTAGAAGGAAACCTCCTCATTGTGCTGCTATGACATCTGGGAAAAAGGAAAATAAGGTCAAACCTACAGAACTACAGGAACCATACCATCCCCCAGTGTGTGAAGATGTCATCTGTAATGGTGTCACTATAAGGTGTTTATATGATACCGGTTTAGATTACGATTCCGTTGTGAGTTCTCACCTGGTGCAGGCCGATCAATACACCACAGAAACAGTGGAGATTCAAACTGCAACCAAGGATGTAGCTACCATGACACTTCCCGTCGCCCGGATAAAGGTGAAAACGCGATATGTGGAAGGAATCATAAAAGCAGCAGTGATAAATGAGCCAATCTACCCTCTGATATTGGGGTGTAGATATGTCTTCTTGGGGAATCCCAAGAGACCTGTAATATTGGCAACAGTGCAGACCAGATCACAGTCTAAAAAGGAGGAGGATAATCCAATACTCATCCAGATGAGATGAGGAAGGCACAGGCTGAGGACAAAACACTCAAGCCGTGTTTCAAGAAGTTGCCAAAATCTCATACACCTCCAGGCAAGGGAGAGTTTTATATGAAGAACAAGCTGATATATAGGAAGGCTGGATCTGAATCCAATGGTCACGGACAACTGGTCCTTCCCACTTCATATAGGACTAAAGTGTTGGAACTAGGGCATGCGATTCCCTTCAGTGGTCATATGGGGATCAGCGCAACAGGACAGCGTATAGCTTGTCACTATTTCTGGCCAGGAATAACTGAAGATATCAAACGATATGTAAAATCCTGTCCAGAGTGCCAACGAGTAGCACCTAAACATTGGACTGCACCAGCAACTCTGGGGGAAATGCCCATAGTGGGAACACCCTTTGAGAGAGTTGCCGTGGATCTTGTGGGACCTCTCACCCGAACCAAGAGAAGGAACAGCTACATTCTGACTCTGGTGGACACTTGTTCTATGTGGGGAGAGGCGGTAGCCCTGTCATCGATTGATTCTAAACATGTGGCAGAGGCATTACTCACAATTTTCACAAGGTTAGGCTTTCCCAATCAAATCTTGACTGATAATGGCTCTCAGTTCAAGGGGAAACTAACTGAAGAAGTTTTCAGGATCTTCCAGGCCAAACACTTCCATTGTAGTGTGTACCATCCCCAAGGGAACGGCCAAGTGGAAAGATTTAATGGCACGTTGATGTTGATCCTGAGAAAGTTGGCACACGAAAAACCAGATACATGGGACCAGTACCTGCACGCCGCCCTCTTTGCTTATCGGGAGGTACCCCATAGTTCAACCGGTATGGCCCCGGCAACATTATTGTTTGGAAGGCCAATAAAAGGTCCACTTGAAGCGCTGTTAAGAACGTGGACTGATGAAAAGGCAGAGGAAAATATTACATCCTCATACCAATATGTGAATGAGCTGACCACTCGTTTAAAAACTGGCTGGAAACTTGCCAATGAAAATTTGAAACAAGCCAGGAAGAAACATGCTGCCTATTATAACCGAAAAGCAAAAGACAGAGATTTGGCTGTGGGAGAGAAGGTACTGCTTCTTCTACCCGGTAGCCAGAATAAGTTACACATTGGATGGCAAGGTCCATATACAGTTCTAGAGAAGGTGTCTAGAACAAATTATAAGATAGATAAGAAGGGGAAAGAAAAAATCTATCATGTGAATCTCCTGAAGAAATATTTGGAAAGAGAACATCAGGAAGAGACACACTTGTTAACCTTGTCCATTGCCATGGAAATGAAAAAGGAACCACTTTCATCATTTGAATATCCATTACATCCCTGTGAGACAGCGGCACAGGTGAAAATCAGTACACATTTAACGAAAACTCAGAAAGAGAGAGTACAACAGGTTCTAGATACTCATACAGAGGTGTTAACAGACCGACCTGGGCATACAAACTTATTGGAATATGATATGAAACTGATAGACCCCACACCTGTCTGTATGAAACCATATTCGATTCCTTTTGCTAAGGAGAAAGCTTTGAAGGAAGAGATAGACTATTTGTTGAAGGAAGGAATTATTTCACACAGTGAATCTTCGTATAGTTCCGGTGTCGTACTCTTAAGGAAGCCCTCTGGAGAACATAGACTCTGTATAGATTACAGGAGACTGAATGCTATTACAGAAGGACAGGTGGATCCATTGCCGGATACAAATCAGTTGTTTTCCAGACTAAATAAAGCTAAATATTTCTCAAAAGTGGATCTGAGTAAAGGATACTATCAGATTCCAGTAAAGCCTGAGGTTAGACCATACCTAGCTTTTAGTACCTCAGAAGGACACTATGAGTTTAATAGATTGCCATTTGGATTGAAGAATGCGCCTAGTGTCTTCTCTAGGATGATGAGAAAATTATTGGACCCTCTGAATAATCCATGTATCTCAAATTTCATGGATGATATCCTTATAGCAACAGAAACATTTGAGGAACACATTGACTCTCTGAACATGCTGTTTAATCGACTTAGGGAAGCGAATTTAACAGCCCGACCAACCAAATGTTGCGTTGGATGTAAAGAATTGGAATTCTTGGGACACACAGTTTATCAGGGAAACATGACCCCTGACCCAAAGAATTTAGAGAAACTAAAGAAAGCCCCGAGACCACAAACCAAGAAAGACGTGAGATCCTTTGTCTCATTATGTGGTTTCTACCAAAAGTATATCAAAAACTTTAATTCCATATGTGCACCGTTAACTGATTTGACACGTAAGGGAAATCCAGATCGAATTACATGGACACCACAATGTGAAATGGCTTACCAGGAATTGAAGGAAAAGCTAACAAGCAAACCTATTTTGAAATTACCTGACTTAAGTCAAGAATTCATTGTAAGGACGGATGCCAGTAATATTGGGTTAGGTGCAACTCTGCTACAGAGATCAGATGCATTGGATGGGGAATTAAGCCCAGTGGCATATGCTAGCAGAAAGTTGAATAAAGCTGAAATCAACTACTCAACTAGCGAAAAAGAATGTCTTGCAGTAATATGGGCAATAAAGAAATTCAATATTTATCTGTATGGGAAGGCATTTAAGTTGCAAACGGATCACAAACCTTTATCGTTTCTAGCACAGGCTAGGCATGAGAACTCGAGATCACTCCGTTGGTCTTTATTGATGCAGCCATTTGAGTTTAGCATAGAGTATATAAGTGGGAAAACAAATCTGGGAGCGGATTTTTTAAGCCGCCATCCGTGTGATGAGAATCACCCTAAAACCCAGGAATAATAATAAATTTCTCTATGTGTATATAGAATTATAGACTGACATATAACGTCTGTTTTAAGTGGGGAGGATTTGTCGTGAGAAATTCTAATCCACATATATATAAATTAAAACGTAAATGTAAAGCCTAACAAATAAATTTAATAAAAGGAAAGAAGAATGGTAAAGAACAGTGCTGTCACAATGACTGTACTCGAAATCCCCCTTGTTTTCTACTTCGTCTGCAAATTGTAACGTTTCACGTTGATAGTAAAGGCCTTCTGCAGCATACACGCGTTTCCCCAACACAATAAAATGTGTACTCCAATTCTAAGAAAAACCTTGAGGTACGCAAGTTGACCTATATTTAAAAATCCATTCATGTCATTTTATACACTATGTTACCAAAAAAAAAAACGAAAGACAGATGGACTAAAGATAGAAAGAAGGGAGGGCTGAAAGCAGGGACACATGCAACACTAAACACGCGTCGCGCGATACACAATTGCTGCCATCACGCGTGTAATGCCACCTGCACTAGCTTTTTTCAAATCGATAGTGATAAAAAACACTACCCATACCAGAGTTAGGTTTTAAAAAACTTACAAAATTCTTATTAGGAAATATGACATTATACTGGTTTACGTTTGAAAACATGACAGTACCCAGACACCCTCAAGTTTGGAAGTGAGGAGGTAGTAACAGCACGACTATCCTAGAAGAAAATGCATATTGGCTCCATTAAATATATATATTTGGGTTCCTTAGGACTTGCTGACAAATAATATGTTAAACGTTACGCAAATAGTCTAGGAATTAACAAATTATAGCCAAAATAAAATAGTGAGGGTGTCAGACAACACTAGGATCAGAATCGCTCAGTGGCAGATTTTCACCCCCACCATTGTACGGGAAATAGGCTGACATGTTACCTCCTATTTGATTGGAGCGCAAGAAATGTAAGGCTAAACACGATTAGTCGGGCTATAAATACTATCTTGTGTTGTTAGGGGAAACGTGAGAAGGGTAATATTTTTTGAAAAGTAGGTAAACATGGCATGATTGGTTAGAGCTGCCAATATACTCAATTCAGGGCGTCTGTTCCGGGCCACATCTTGTAATAAACTTACTACAGAACCAGTGCGTTGAGCACCAGTGCATATTGTTAGAAATAAAAGCCTGGGACATCGGCAGATCGAAGTTGTGCTATATTCATTGCCATTCAACGTCACTGTGTAATATTTCCATGAATTGTGGTAAGCTTGAAATGTTTGATATCTTTTTAATGAAAATTGAATGTAAATTGATAAATTATGTCTGTATATATGTGTGGTTCAGTAGCGAACTTGAGGTAAAGCCTATATAATGCTCCAGCCTGAACAGAAGGTGTCGGAGGAAAGTGAAACTAAATGGAATTGCCAAACAGTACACTGACACCTATATTATTGTCTAGAAAGAAATAATGCTGGAATTGCAGAGGCGTAGTAACCATTAGGGAGGAATATACTGGTGAAAATTGTTTCAGATGAAGATAGCAGTTGGCCTACCGCTCTGAACTCAGTGTTTGTTATGTATTGGGCTCAGTGTAGAAATAGAGTATAAATTAGTTCTGAAGTAGGAGGTACAACCTTCTTGTTTCAGGGACTGTGGTCCTAAAGCTATTGAGCAGTACCTGGTCAGAGCTTTGCTGAATCCAGAGGCGGACAGCATACTCCTTGGTCCATATAGCAAACAGTGAAGGGTCTCCAGAACACAGGGGAGCAATCGAGCAGAGGAGTCTTTTCCTGCCGCCTTCACGAAAGTTAAGCCTATGTGGCCAGCGGAGCTCAACATTATGTACCCCCATCTTAAACTGACATTTTATTAAAATAAGAGGGGAAATTAATTGTTTTAATGAAAGGAACTGAGAACATCTCCAATACTAGTTCCAACAGAAACAAACACGTGAAGTCATGATGACCAATAACAATATAGCTTGAAAAAAACAACACCAGTATTACCTCATATTACTACTACACAACTGACACACATAGGATATTATTAATAAAATATGTCACTACAAGATTCATATTGATAAATTCTGTACATATAACTTGTAATTAAAATTGATTGTGATTCCTGGTTCACTTTGTATTTGAATCAGGACACATATATATTAGTGACAGTACTTAATACATATTGATATTTGAAAATTTACCAGTGCCTCATTTAAGAATAGTCTTATAGAGTGTTATATGTATGTGAGTGTCACAGTGTTGTCAAGTGTGGTGGAATAAATTAAAGTGTTTATCTGTCTGTTGTTGTTGTGACTTACACTTCATCATAAACATACCCTAGACATATAACGTAGTCATAACAATATTCCAGAATAATTCTGACTGAGGTATACATATGTGGCAGCAAGTAAGGTTATCTGTAAAACACTACACCTATTAGATACAGATACCTTCACAGCTGATCTCAGTCAGTACACTAAGTCCCCTATAGATATTTATAAAATCCCACTTTACCACAACAGTACAAGTCTGGTTTCTACCCGAGGTGGGTAGGAATTCCACAGGCAACCCAGCGTCACAATGGCAAGATGATGACATATTAAGGCGCATGTCCAATTTGTAGCAAAGTTGATTTTGCTGGGGAGGCTATGATGGTATCCTAAAAGAATGAAAAGGTGTCTGCTATAACCGTGTGAGGTCAAGCAAAAGTAGGCCTCTGACTCTATAAATGATGATGATGAATTATGTGCAGAGAACCTACAGCTACCTCCCTAGGTCTCACATGGTCAATCTTCTGGCTCTAGTGTATGGTGTACCTAGTGTCTAGGGGAGAAATGAATGATGGTACACAACAATCAAACACTTTAAGTTTCTATTAAAGAAGTTAAAAACTAGCAGTTAAGTTTTTCTTTAAAAAAAGTATTTACAATTTATTTTGCCTGTCCATTCATAGCTTGTGGACAGGTCTTTGAAAACAAAGACAAGATAGTTTACAGAAAAAGAACAATTTAAAATGTTGGGACAATCTGCCCAATAACTAAAAGTTATTATGTATTTATACTGTTCTTCCTGTAGGAAATATTAAGCTAATTCACTGTATTTATATAACGGGAGAGTCACTGTATATGAGGGTTGTAGTTCATCCTACCCCCATAATATTCCTGTGTAATATTTTGAAACACAAGAGAATGTCAGAGATGCCCCAGATGTTTTACTCTTCACCTGAGAGTCCTTGTTGTAAGATAATACGATGGGTAGTTGCAGAAATTTCAAGTTCAACAATCGCCAAAGCTCCTACTGGATATTCAACAGCATATAAGTCTGGTTGGAGACTGGTTGGCGTTTATAAGCACTCAGCAGGTTTCCTGTCACCAGCCGGCAACAGGAACATAGACCCTCTGCAACAAAAGGACACCCTGGCCTTTTATCTCTGATCATTTATTCTAACACTTAATTCCCTACGTGGGTATGGGGTCAGCCTCGCGTGCCTTACAAATGCACTAGCCCCGAATCGTACAGGACTCCCACATTGTTGTGACCACACCTCAAGTCCTTATAGTAGATACGCCACTGTACGTTCACATACTTTTCCTCCATACAGTAATGTGGAGAAACCACATTTCCTTTGTTATGATATTCTCTTCTTTTCTTTTTACTTATATTTGCTTCAGGCATGTTAACAGTGTTCATTGAACACAGAGGCTTGCTAAACTATTTTTAATACAATAATATGTCACATAATCATAATAACATACATCAGTTAGACATCGTTTACTGTGAGGACTCAACAATGTCTGCTTCCGACATGTCCTTCACCTTTTCCCCAATAGCAGTATCTAACTTTGTACTTGGACAAAACATAGTAAATTTCATAAAATATCCTTACCACAATCAAGAAATATATAAACAAATGACGCTGATTTTGTGAAGATATGGCCTCAGCTTCCTCTGAATCGCACAGACTGTGACTTGATTCTTTATTTAAGTTTATAATTAACACAGCTGTTTTTTCAGCGTATCTGTATAAAAATATTAGTTCAACTGGCAATGAATAATCAAAGCCTTTTGCTAATATCTACCAGCCCAGGCAATCGTAACGTTCTGCTACTTGAATTCAAATGCAGTTTGAATGAAAAACCCAAAATAATTTTGAATAACTGGTGGTGGATTGGCTAGTCTGCTCTAGTCATGCCCAATACAAAAGATATCACGTTAGGATTACATTTCTCCTACCATTTCCCTTTCCCATTCATACTCTGTTCACCTCACGCTAATTTGAATGTACCTCCCTGCCTCTTTTTCCAGCTCGCGTCCCCCTAACGTTACCGAAAAAACATGAGCAGGAACGCCAGTGTGTCTGGTCGTGTGTTCTTAGAGATTAGTATTTCTTCAATAACTTCTCTAATACTGGGAATATTATATATTTTAAAGTACATTCTTACTCAGCTAACTTTACGTCACACTACCATATAATTCTTATGGGGAACTTCATAATGGTTTAAAATTTCCAATTTATTTCATCGTCCATCGTCAAATAAAATTTTACACAAGTCCACCATCTTCCCCTCCTTCATCTTGCGAGCATGTATTTTTTCCAATAACTACTTGTGTTAGTTACATCAGAAATGCTACCCTAGGAGGAAAAAAAACTGTCTGCGTGGTTACGCCGTGGCTGGCTTTTTCGCAGTGTGAATATATGCGTTGCAGACTGTGTCATCGAAGCGGGGTAGACGGGGCGGGTTTAAGAATTTGCGTTACTAGTTAGCATTGTATCGTGTAATACTACCAAAAAATGTAAGGATTACTACTGATTTTGCTACAAAGTTGACAGAAAGTGTTACTTCAGATAGCTATACTGGGGTATACTTCCGCCAATAGTTAATTGTAAGGCTAGAAGTGTATACAGCAGATTGGGCAAAGTTAAATATTAGTAGTGTTTCTCGAAAACGAAACTAAAGCGTGTCAGACTTTTTCCGTGAAATCGTTCTATGGGCTTAGCACTGTGCAAAAGTCAGCGGTGCTGGCTTCGAAGATGCCAACCGTCAGACACATGCGGGCTAATGTATTTATTATCGTTTTATGCCTAAATCGTACTGAATTGAGCGTTTATTCTCGCATATTTTGCAACACAATTATAAAAGACCTTATGGCCTGGTGTATTTAAATTATCTTTAACAGCAAACTACAATCAGCATTCTGACTAGACATTAGCATAACATTTTATTTATCGCTCCGTTACACATGTTTGTTGTTTAACTGTTACATTGTTTTGTCAGTTAAATGTATTTTTTCTTATTTTGATCTCTTTTATACATGCAAGCGCTCGAGTGGCCGAGTGGGTAGAGCACTTGCTTCACGAAGCACAGAGGTAAATTGGTATACACGTAAGCGCTGGAATGGCAGAGTGGGTAGAGCGCTTGCCTCACGAATCAAAGAGGCAGGCCTCGAAACCAGATTACCTAGAGGGTAAATTGGCACGTGACTATTCTTAAAGTCAGGGGAGGCATATGCAGCAGTGAAAGGAACTGGTTACCCTATCTCAAAAAGATTAAAACTTACTATAGATAAAAGTCTCTGACACCTCTCTCCTACGGCAGTATTTGCTATAGGGCAACCTGTACATTTTTTCAGTTAGCACAACCATCGTATTAAAAATATCTCGTCATACAACTTATTGACATAATTCGGCTCTTTTCCTTTACTATATCTTCAATCTCTATCACTGCACAATCATTATCTTTTTCAATTTTTATTCCTGACAAGTGTAAAAGCCCGTCATAAGACGGGAATTACATTCAAAAGCACCAATACCTAACGGCAATTTTACTTATTAAAAAGTATTTAAACAACCCACTGCATCACCACAGTACACGAACTACGTAGCAGCAGCGAGGATCCCAATGTGTGTATACGGGATCACACATTCTATAAATATTTTTGTGCACACCATCATTTGCGCATTGTTCTTTGTCGAGTGTTACTATTTTCGGGAGAGTGCATGTAAGGGAAACAATACAATTAATGTCTAACTTTCAATGAAAGTTTCATCCCTTAGCGTTAGTGACAGAAAAAGCTGGGATTTTATATATAGTGATGAACCATAGAGCGAACACAGCACCTGGACCACTGGAAGGAAGCCCGGGTAACAACATGCATGTACTCTTACAGCAGTGGGTTCTGTAGCAGTTTGTTTGAGATAATTAGGCCGACAGCTAGTGTCCGAGCGTCTAAGCCAGTGGTTCTCAACGTGGGACATATGGCCTCCCCAGGAGCCATGCTAAATATGTCTATAAATATGTCTTTGTTTTTGTTTCTGTTTTTATCTTTGTTGTTGTCCGTGTTGTTGTCTTTGTTTTTATGTTCGTTTTTGTATTTGTCTTTGTTTTTGTCTTTGTTTTTCGTTTTGGTTTTGGTTTTGTCTTTTATTTTGTTTTTGGTTTTGTTTTTGGTTATGATTTTGTCTTTGTTTTTGTCTTTGTTTTTGTCTTTGTTTTTGTCTTTGTTTTTGTATTTGTCTTTGTTTGTGTCTTTGGTTATGTTTTTGCTTTTGTTTTTGTATTTGTCTTCGTTTTTCTTTTTGTTTGTGTCTTTGTTTTTGTATTTGTCTTTGTTTTTCTTTTTGTTTTTGGTATTGTCTTTGTTTTTGTATTTGTCTTTGTTTTTCTTTTTGTTTTTGGTATTGTCTTTGTTTTTGTATTTGTCTTTGTTTTTCTTTTTGTTTTTGGTATTGTCTTTGTTTTTGTATTTGTCTTTGTTTTTCTTTTTGGTATTGTCTTTGTTTTTGTATTTCTAGTGGGCCATTGTAAGATGGTAAAGTTCCTTTTTTTCCAGCTCAGTCACTATGACGGGGAAGGGGGGGGGGGGTTGCGGGGGAGGGGGGGGGGGGGTCACAGAGGTAAAAGAGGCTCAAAAGGCGGCTATGAGCAAAATAAAAAAGGAAAGGTTGAGAGCCCCTGATCTAAGCGGTTAAATCGCTTTTCATTTTCCGGCAAAATTCCGGGCTCTGTGATCGAAATGTGGTAGATTCACGCTCATAATAGCAAAACCTAGTATTGTGAAGTATCTAACGCTTTACTCCGCTACTGCAGTGTCTGCTGTGAGACTACCCGTTGAAGTTGCCAACCTCTTGTTAGTCGTTTCTTACGACGGATTGCTCGAGGGAACAGAGAACCATTTTTTTTTTGTCTCTTCTAAATCCTCCGGAAACTAGACGGAATCTTGTATTCTCATGGTGCAGGTCAAATGAGGTTGCTTCATCATCATCATCGTAGAATTGCATCATCATCATCATCATCATCATCATCATCATCATCATCGTGGAATTGCATCATCATCATCGTGGAATTGCTTCATCATCATCATCATCATCATCATCATCATCATCATCATCATCATCATCATCATCATCATCATCATCATCATCATCATCATCATCATCATCATCATCATCATCATCATCATCATCGTCGTGGAATTGCTTCATCATCATCATCATCATCATCATCATCATCATCATCATCATCATCATCATCATCATCATCATCATCATCATCATCATCATCATCATCATCATCGTGGAATTGCATTATCATCATCATCATCATCATCATCGTGGAGTTGCATCATCATCATCGTGGAATTGCATTATCATCATCATCATCATCGTGGAATTGCATCATCATCATCATGGAATATCATCATCATCGTGGAATTGCATCATCATCATCATCATCATCATCATCATCATCATCATCATCATCATCATCATCATCATCATCATCATCATCATCATCATCATCATCATCATCATCATCATCATCATCATCGTGGAATTGCTTCATCATCATTGTGGAATTGCATCATCATCATCATCATCGTGGAATTGCATCATCATCATCATCATCATCATCATCATCATCATCATCATCATCATCATCATCATCATCATCATCATCATCATCATCATCATCATCATCATCATCATCATCATCGTGAAATTGCATCATCATCATCATCATCATCATCATCATCATCATCATCATCATCATCATCATCATCATCGTGGAATTACATCATCATCATCATCATCATCATCATCATCATCATCATCATCATCATCATCATCATCATCATCATCATCATCATCATCATCGTGGAATTGCATTATCATCATCGTGGAATTGCATCATCATCATCATCATCATCATCATCATCATCATCATCATCATCATCATCATCATCATCATCATCATCATCGTGGAGTTGCATCATAATCCTCGTGGAATTGCATCATCATCATCATCATCATCATCATCATCATCATCATCATCATCATCATCATCATCATCATCATCATCATCATCATCATCATCATCGTGGAATTGCATCATCATCATCATCATCGTGGAATCGCTTCATCATCATCATCATCATCTTGGAATTGCTTCATCATCATTATCATCATCATCATCATGGAATTGCATCATGATCATCATCATCATAATCCTTCAGCTCCCCAAGGACCATAGGCCGTCAACCAACTCACACCAACGCTTGTCCTGTCACGTGACATTATCTCAAGGTCTTTCCATGTCTTCTTCATGCTCTTCATGTCTGTCTCCAGTTCTCTTCTCCGTGTTTTTCTTGGTCGCCTTCTAACTCTCATACGTTGAGGATTCCAGGACAAGGACTGCCTGGTAATGTCTTCCTTCTAACTCTCATACCCTGAGGATTCCAGGACAAGGACTGCCTGGTAATGTCTTCCTTCTAACTCTCATACCCTGAGGATTCCAGGACAAGGACTGCCTGGTAATGTCTTCCTTCTAACTCTCATACCCTGAGGATTCCAGGACAGGACTGCCTGGTAATGTCTTCTTTCTAACTCTCATACCCTGAGGATTCCAGGACAAGGACTGCCTGGTAATGTCTTCCTTCTGACTCTCATACCCTGAGGATTCCAGGACAAGGACTGCCTGGTAATGTCTTCCTTCTAACTCTCATACCTTGAGGATTCCAGGACAAGGACTGCCTGGTAATGTGCTGCTTGGTACTTTAAAACAGGACTGATATAGAATGATGCGCAATGTTATTTATTTTCGTAAGTGTTTGATACACTAGACCTTGTCGTCAAAGTCGAGTAATGACAAGTAATCTGACTTGTATAGTGCCACATAACGTCTAAATCATTGGCGTTCGTTACATGGAGGAATTGGAAGCGCCCCACAGTGGCAACAAAATACAAAGGGATCACTATTTTAGAAGTCCCTACTTGTATCAATGTTTACCCCCCAAAAAAAATAAAACGAACCAAAAATAAAACAGAAAAGCTTACGCCGTATTATCATGGGAAACAATACAATTTTGTTGTTTGAAGGAAAACATTGATTATCTCCCCTTATGCTTGCGAGAATTAGCCAAGCCTGATGAGGATAATATATGGTACATTGTAATGGTAGACTATCCCGGGGGTTTCTGAAGGGGCACAGAAATAACTTGCCTACCGCCCCTTCATGCAGTATATACATATATGTGTGCATGTGTGTGTGTGCTGGGCTAGAGAACAACAAATACATGGTCGGCTGGGAAGGACCCAAACTTTTTTGGCTTGGGACGTCGCAACCCATGGAGCTGGCCCTGACTCCAGTCTACCGTTTCTCACTTTTTACATAGAATGAAACTTCTTTATCGATTTCACAACCGCTTCAAGAGCACACGATTGCTTTGGTGTCAGCTTCCTGCAAGGGAGGCCTGCTGCAGTGGTAGACAATGTCTCGTAAATAGCGAAGGAAAATGAACGAATCATGCTAGATAACTCATGTAATCTTTTATGTCAGTAATAAAGTACTCTGTAATTTGGTTATATCCCTTTAACTAGTAGAAGTTACTTTCAAGTAAGCTTACTTTCAAGAGGCGGGGTCGGAGTTCTAGAAGTACCGGGTTCGATTCTCAGTTGAGGGAATATAAGTTATGGAAATTTTTTTTCACAACCAAATGGTTCTAAAGATGTAATACTCCCCCCTGGTCTCCTGGGCAGTAAGATTGGATGTCTAGCCTTCTCGTAGGCCTATCAGGCCACTGCCTCGGCAAAATTTAAAAATTAGAAACCTACCCACAACAAAAACATTTATAGAACGTGTGATTCCCATACACACACATTGGGATTCGAGCCGGTGCTACGGAGTTCGTGCACAGTGCTAAGATCCTCCTTGTGTGATCTAAAGAAGGAGATCGGAGCACTGATGGAGTAGTCCGTTTGCAATGAATATAGTCCTTAAATCCAAACCAAAACAAAACAAAACCAAACATATAGAAGTATGTAAAGAATAACATAATTGGGTAGTTCCATAGTAGATGTTGCCGTAGGGAAGTGACGTGTTAGAGACTTTATTATACTAAATTCAGCTTTAGGAAGTTAGGCGCCCAGTCCCTTTCATTGATGTGCTAACTCAAAAGCAGTCAAGTACCCAATTACAGCTGGGCAGAGTGATGGTGAGCGCTACCAACTGTCCGAACCGGTGCCCCGTAAGTTTGTCACATCTTTCACACACACACACACACACACACGCGCGCGCACGCACGCACGCACGCACGCACGCACGCACATACACACAATTATTAACTTGTATATTTACTTTGCTATATTATCAATCAATGATCAATCAAGCAATACATTTAGCTCCCCGAGGAGCATAGGCCTTCAACAAACACATGCCAAGTCTTCCTGTCCTGTGCCATCCGCTCAAGTTCTTTCCATGTTTTCTTCATCATTTTCACCTCTGTATCCAGCTCTCTTCTCCATGTGTTTTTTGGTCTACCTCTGCCTCTCTTTCCCTGTGGATTCCAGAACAAGGACTGCCTTGTAATGCTATCAACAGGTTTCCTCAATGTGTGACCTATCCATCGCCAGCGTCTTCTTCTCAACTCTTGTTCCACTGTGTGGTGGATTTGATGTCATGAATTTGTTGTTAGGTATTAATATGTTATTAAATGAGATTAGCTATGAAGGTCTCTGAATTTACCCAATAGTATTGTGAACTTTTCAGGGTACCTTTTAGCTACCACCCCTTTTATCTCATTCAAAATGTATTTATATTATTATATTAAATGACTTCGTGTAGTGTCTAGGGTTATGAATGTAGAGTGTAATGTACAATAATCAACAAACATACAAACAAATAGTTTATTATTCACAACAGCACACAGTACTACCACAATAACATACAAACGACACTCTAAAAGGCTATCTTATTTAAGACTGTGGTTGAAATTTGTGTAAATATGATTTTTACAATTTTATTATCCTGATTCTAATTTATTTGGAATCAGGATTGACAATTTAAAAGTGAAATCAAAATAATCATTTACATCAGTCAAATAGCACAATAGATCCTCTGTCCATACATAAAATATTTTCTAATATACGTCTGTAGTGTTCTCCTACTTTAAGGTAATACTGGTAGTACCACTAGGTTGTTGTTTGAAATCATACCCTTTTAGTAATGTTTGTTTCTAGTTGTCACTTGTGGAACTATTAAATATTTGTCCCAGTTTATTCACTGTCACTTTTTATATTTCTTGTTTAATTCTGTAGTTGAGCTCTCAGGAGCCGAACGAGAACTTATCTTGGCAGTAGAATATAGGTTGAACCTTTCCTCTGCTCGCTTGACAATCTGTTCCCTATTTGATAGGCAATGGCCACTAGCATGGGCTCGCAGTAAACAGGCAGAGTCCTGAATCAATCAGTTTTCAAGCGTTTGGTACCACATTAACGTCAGTACCCAGGACCTCTGAAATGTGAAGGTATGCATACTTCCTAATATCTAGCATACACTAATAGTCCACAGTTAAGGACAGGTACATTACAAACAAACAAAAAGGGTCATATCCTTATACAAACCTATGCCACCATTTTCTTTTGATGTGATAATGTACACCAGCATTCCTTTCCCTAATAGTTACAACGCCACTGCAATTCCAGCTGTAATCTCTTCCATATAATAGGATAGGTGTTATGCTCCTTTATGACAATCATACATATTCTTGTAGTTTTACACCTCTCTGACAGTCTATCACATGGTGGATCAATCTTTAGGCTTTGCCTCATGTTCGCTATAGACCCACTCATGTCCAGACATATATTATTATTTCACATTCAATTTTTATATAAAATACAGGTTAATAAATGTCAATCTTACCACAATTTGTTCAATGAAATACACCGAGACGATGACTGACACAGTTTCGATCTGTTTTGTTGTCCAGGCTGCCCAGAAATTATATTTGAAAGCACGGCCTGATCTCATCTATCGCTGGTGAAAATTTTTCTAGTAATGGCGTCCCCCCTAACGCTTATTCTGACAATATCGATTCAGTTGGCCAATCACTCTTAATTTTACAAGGGTAAACAGTCTTTCAAAAAATATCATTCAAACCCTTTCTACGTTACTAGGCTATTTATGTTTATTGAAAGGTCAGCCAATAATATTTCCTCTCACTTCAAATGCCACCCAATCGGATTCACTGTACTATCCTAGCCTATCTGTCACCTACTTTTTCCCCCCAAAAATATGCGATCCAATCTAAGCAGATATGACTTGACCTGACAGTATCTCTGATCTCTATGTATGGTTTTATCAATAGTTGATTAGTTAAGGGACTATTTATATAACTAACACCATATTCTTGGTCAGCAAGTCTTCAGGTACACGAATCTACGATTTCCAAGGGGCTATGTGGTTTGGTTCAAAATTCTATTTTTTTTCTATGTTAGTTGTTTATTTTTAAACTACCTCTCGTTCACTCTTTTTCCATGTACTTTCAAGCTAAATACGAGAGCTTAGGTCATTCATAATAAGAGCTTAACAAGTTTCCATGACCGTAGTGTCCACAATTCTAACTGTTTCATCGTATTGGGGAAACCCCTAAGGCAAGGCTTTCCACTGTGCTACAGTTGGCTTTTAGTTTAAAATTAATGCGAAACGAATTAGCATTTCATCTATCCTTGCCCCTCCTCGTTCCACAATGCATTTTAGGCAAATATTTTCTTAGAACTAGGAAAAGTGGGTGTTTATGTCAAGGACGAATTTGAAAAATTGGGTACCGTTTTGTTCGGCTGTTCGTTAGCAAATAATAATCTGAAGGCGTAGGCGACACCAACCGTTCTAGCAGAAAATTCTTTTGTACTTTCTTATCTTTGCCTTTATGCCCTATACTGTTATATATTAATTTAGATATTGTATTTAGAAATCACTACACACTGGCACTTGTCTGGTTCTTGTCATCAATTCCACATTTGTGACTTTGTCATACCATTTCAGTCCTTCTATTCCACGCAAGCATCCGTTTATAAAAGTCTGTAGCTTTTTGGTTGTGGTTTTTGTTGTTCTCCATGTCTCAGAGCTATACAAAAGGACTGACTAGACATTTGAGTTGAAGGTTCTTATTTTCGTGTTTTGCTATATCATAGTGCATTGATATCCTCTGAAGCCTGATCCGAGGTGAGCCATTTCGGTTATAACTGGGATATATCGTGTTAATTTGAAGAAAAAAAAATATCGTTGCGCCCTGACCTGCATATTACCAAGTTAAGTAGGCTTACTTTCAAATTCACTTATAAACTATTGCTTTAGTTTGGTTTGGTTTTAAAGACTATCTTCATCGCACATCGACAACTCCATCAGTGCTCCGATCTCCTCCCTTAGATGACACAAGAAGGATCTTAGCACTGTGCACGAACCCCGTAACACCGGCGAGAATCCCAGTGTGTGTATATAGGAAGCACACATTCTATAAATATTTGTGTGGTTGGTAGGTTTCCTAATCTTTAAATTTTACCAGGGCAGCGGCCTTATGGCCTATTCATTACGATTTCCAACTGCCGTAGGATTTTTTACGTGCACAACTTGCACACGGGCCTCCTATATTTTCGCGCTAATTCGAGAAGGTTAGGCATCCGATCTCACTTCCCATGAGATGGGGGGGGGGGGGGGGGGGGTTTAACATAATTAGGACCACTGGTTCTGAAAAAAAATTTCCATAAATTATAATCCCTCTAGTTGAAATCGAACCTAGTACCTTTAGAATTCGATGCGGACGCCATACCTCTTAGCCACTACGCCCATCTTATTTTGCATTAAGGCCACGTAAAGTTCCGGAGTGCCTCTAAAGATACAAGATAGAATAGAGTTACTCTTCCCTCGTAACAGGCAACTAACATGAAGTCGTTCAAGTTCCTGTCACACTCATCATGTAAAGAAAGATGCTGAAAGAGCAAATTAATGCTTTAGTTCAGGCATCCTGAAGATCAGCTACAGTTGTGGTACTATGTTGAATAAAGAGCGAACAAATAAATAACGATCATGATGAATCCTTAGAGACTAATCTTGTTTTTCGCTTTTCTTTTTTGTTTTGTTTTTGTCTTTTTGTTGTTTTTTTTGTGTCTTTTGGTTTTGTTTTTGGCTTTTTGTTGTCTTTAGTGTCTTTGGTTTTGTTTTTGTTGTCTTTAGTGTCTTTGGTTTTGTTTTTGTCTTTTTGTTGTTTTTTGGGTCTTTGGTTTTGTTTTTGTCTATTTGTTGTTTTTTGGGTCTTTGGTTTTGTTTTTACTTTTGTCTTTTTGTTGTTCTTTGTGTCTTTGGTTTTGTTTTTGTCTTTTTGTTGTTTTTGGTTTTGTTTTTATTTTTATCTTTTTCTTGTTTTTTGTGTCTTTGGTTTTGTTTTTGTTTTTGTAAAATGTTTGCACATGGCCTGTCTACACTTTTAGATGCAGAGCTCTATATTGAGTCTACTGTATGAAGATGAAAACAAATTGCCAAAAACGTACAGATGTACTTAATTCAACTCGTGGACGATACAAGATCAGCACAACAATGACAGAAACTATGAAGATCAGCACAACAATGACAGAAACTATGAAGATCAGCAGATCAGTGACAGAACCTATGAAGGTCAGCAGATCAGTGACAGAAACTATAAAGATCAGTAGATAAATGACAAAAATTACGAAGATCAGCAGATCAGTGACAGAAACTATGAAGATCAGCAGATCACTGACAGCAACTATGAAGATCAGCAGATCAGTGACAGAACCTATGAAGATTAGCAGATCAGTGACACAGCCTATGAAGAGCAGCAGATCAGTCACAGAAACTATGAAGATCAGCAGATCAGTGACATAGCCTATGAAGATCAGCTGATCAGTGACAGAAACTATGCAGTTCAGCAAATCACCAAGCCCACTTAATAAACATGTCAATGACATTAGGCTTAAACAAGTTCCACAGTTGAATATGGAAGACATTTTTACTAAAAAATGCAACACGTGACGGAGAAATTGAAACAAGATGTTAAAAGGACATTACAGTGACTTACCAACTGTCACTACTACTCAAACATAAGAATATCAGTATGGAAACTAAACGACAGCAGATACATTGTATATGCTTACCAACTCTTTGCTTTCAGTGTCAAACATAGTCCCTGATCAAAGCACAAGAGGAGAAAGCCATTAATGCTGCCAGCAGAGACAGAATTAGAAAGGATGACATCATTTAAATAACAATTTGCCTTGTTTTGGCGAGGCGCGTCCCGTTCAACCTGGTTGGTTATATTGGACGCATGTCCAAATATAAAAAAAATCTTTAAGCCGGATAACATTAATAATGCTTGTGATTAGATAACATCAGAAAAATGGTATTAACTTACATCTTGCATCAAGCATTTAGAGAAATAGAAAAATTAAGTGGTTTATCCATCTCTTGATAATGGCGCCCGATAAACTACCACTACGCGCCTACAACATCGGAAGATCTGGTTTTTCAGAGCACGGGAAAGACCAAAAGATAGATGGAAAGACAACATCACAGACATCCTACAACAACACGGGCGACACACTTGGTTCTAGAACGGCAATAGTAAAAGGGAAAAGGAACCCATAACACGCCCATTGAGGCATATTGGGAGTATGGTGTTAGGCCTATATTATCTTGACCGTCGGCAGACGAGGGTTGATGTGGTCGGCATCACGAACGGCAATAGTGGAAGGAATAAATTATAGTAAGTAAACTACATTATAATCACTATACATTATGTGACATTACTTGTTTTTGGTTCCACTCTTGCCATGAAGCGTCTTCCGGAGCTGCAGTGTTTGTTCTTGAGGCAAGTGTATCGCATTGACTGATGTGAGTCATTGTTGTTGTAGGGTTTCTGTAGCAATGTCGATTCATCTGTCTCAATGAGAAATTTAATTTCTAAAATATGAACAACCAACATTCCTCATTTCTCTTTCTTCGATTTATTCTATCACTGTTCATAACCAATTTATTCATTCATTTATTTAGATTGGCTAAGGAAGGTTGTTGTTGTTGTTGTTTAACTAGGGCTGTTGAGCTTCTCGCTCTTTAGCAGCCAATACCAAGTTGAAGACTCCTTGATATTATCTACACTGTAGATCTAGGCTTTTCCTGTGGCTCTTCTGCCATTCCGAAATGTGTTGAACTGAAGTCATGAGCTCCAGTTTCTCCAGTTTGGCTTGCATTTAAAGGATCGCCACATCTGGTTCAAAGCTAGGATTAAGAAGTACGTGGCATACTGTGCATTCCCCGCTATCCAAGGGTGGGGTTGGGGGGGGGGGGGGAGCGCCTCTCCAATTATGCAGAGCTAAAATACTGAACTCTGGTTCTGGTCTCTCTCAAGGAATTGTCACGTCCTGCACAGACCCACTTCTCAGCTTCCTTTGTCTATCACTGGGTCTACAGTGAGATCCTTCTGCATGCAGTCAACTAAGTCAAAGCCAAAGAATTACGCATGGGGCTCAAGTGACTTCTCCAAGATTAGTGTGCAATGCTGGTTCTCAACAAGTTTTATCACAAGGGGAATCCCTGGAAGTGTGTGGATGATTGCAAGAGTCAATGAGGATGTAATTAGCTTCACAGACATAAGTTCACTACCACGTGCATATTCTGTACCATTGTGCAGAGCTGATAGTCATATAAAGATGACTCCAGATATGCCCCCATGCATGCTAAGGAAGGTGGAACGCTATTTCAAACTGATACATGCATAACTTATGAAGAGGTTGCTGACTCGGAGTCAACGAGAAGACATGTGCACCATTATAGCAGGTAGACAGTGGAGTTGGGTTAACCACATCATTAGAAGAGATCGTATCATCAGAACGGCCATGCTATGGACTTCAGAAAGAAAGTGAGAGGCCGGCCAAAAGCTACCTGGCGGAGAACTGTAGAGGCAGAGATAGTTGAGGGGAACTGCGGTAAGACGTGGAATACAATGGATGGGTTTGAAAAAAAATCGAAAAAAGGTGATTCGTCTTACGAGGACAAAAGACAAAGAAAATAGTCTACGTTACGGCCACAAGGCCTTCGTCAGGAAAGGAAAGAAAGTGAAGGCTAGATAGGACACATAAAAAACTTAATAAAATAATCAAATAAAAACTGGGTACTTCCCTGAAGGTAAGAACCGAAATTCGCTGTCTGTTTACGAGCGCGTGGCTGAACAGAAAGCGACTTCCGCTCCCGGGTGTACACAATACATACTGAAAAACTAAAAAACGAAACCGGACAATAAACTACCCAACGGGATAAAAGTGGGGACTGGAAATAGAAGAGGACAGAATGAGTGGGAGATAAATAAATATGAAATAAAAAGACTTCCTCGATAGCATTTTCCAGCCTATCGTTGAGAGTCTTCCCTCCTTCATCAAAGACACCAATCACGCTCTTACTACTTTCTCCTCTATCCGACTCCCAGTAGACCGCTCCTACCGTCTTTTCTTGCTAGACGTCTGCTCTCTGTATACCTCTATTCCCCACTCTGATGGTCTCCGAGCTCTTCGGTTTTTTCTGGACCAGCGCACTTGCCCTTCTATATCCACTGACACTCTTCTCCGTCTTGCTGAACTGGTCCTTAAACTGAATTCCTTTGAATTCAATGGTCAATTTTTTGACCAAATCAGTGGTGTTGCCATGGGAACGAAGATGGGTCCCAGCTATGCCTGTCTATTCATGGGCCACTTGGAGCATCAGATATGGCAACAATACTCCGGTCCTTTCCCTGGGTTTTACCGCAGATATATCGATGATGGCATAGGTCTCACAGATATGTCTGAGACTGATTTACACCGCTTCATCGACTTTGTGAACCACTTTCACCCTACCATTAAGTTCACCTCCCTCGTCTCCACAGTTTCTGTCAACTTCCTTGACATTACTATTTCTATCACGCCCTCCGGCCTTAATACCTCAGTATACTACAAGCCGACAGATGCCCACAGCTACCTCCTGTATACCTCTTCTCATCCTCGGGCCTGTCGTGACTCCCTTCCTTTTTCACAACTTCTCCGCCTCCGCCGTTTATGCCAAGACGACGATGACTTCCACTTACGAGCAAATGAGATGTTGGATTTCTTCCGTAACAGACTTTATCCAGAACATGTTCTCACCTCTGCTCTCCAACGTGTGCTCCCCATCTCTCGTCAGGAGGCCCTCAAACCTCACCATAAATCCACTTCGGATAGAGTCAAATTAATCTTAACCCATCACCCTCACAGTACTACTGTCAAACAGATCCTTTTCCGCCACCTCCCTATCCTCGAAGCAGAGCCTGTGACCCAAGAAGTATTCAGTGAAGCACCATTGATGGCATATAGACGTGACAAGAACTTGAAGGATCTTCTTGTTCACAGCCGTCTCCCAAAGGAGAATGCCACTCACTTTGGTACACTACCCTGTGGTCGGACACGATGCAACACGTGCAAGTATGTCATCTCAACCCAGAAGGTGTCCTTTCCTAAGGCTACGTACACCATCACTAGTAGCTTCACGTGTGAATCGCGCAATGTCATTTATACGATCATATGTAAACGTTGCTGCAAAACCTATATTGGCCAAACAGGAAAACGACTTGGGGACAGATTCAGCCAGCACTTAAATGACATCGCTCAGCAAAAGTCCACACCAGTTGCCATACACTTCAATGGTCCTGACCACCATGGTCCCATCGACATCCAGGTCACAGCGATCCGATCCTGCTCCTCTGACACTGCCAGCCGAGAACAGCTTGAGAACCGTCTTATACACCGCATGGGGTGTCTAAAACCAGCCGGTCTCAACACTTTTCACACCTTTGTCTGAGGTCACCGTTTCCTCTCTTGCTCTATTTGACTCTTTCCACTCTTATCTTATTCTTCTATTTGTATGCCATATACATCTTTTTATTTCATATTTATTTATCTCCCACTCATTCTGTCCTCTTCTATTTCCAGTCCCCACTTTTATCCCGTTGGGTAGTTTATTGTCCGGTTTCGTTTTTTAGTTTTTCAGTATGTATTGTGTACACCCGGGAGCGGAAGTCGCTTTCTGTTCAGCCACGCGCTCGTAAACAGACAGCGAATTTCGGTTCTTACCTTCAGGGAAGTACCCAGTTTTTATTTGATTATTTTATTAAGTTTTTTATGTGTCCTGTCTAGCCTTCACTTTCTTTCCATTCCTGACGAAGGCCTTGTGGCCGTAACGTAGACTATTTTCTTTGTCTTTTGTCCTCGTAAGACGAATCACCTTTTTTCGATTTTTTTTTCAAACCCATCCATTAGAGGCAGAGATGTAAAGCATGAACCAGGGCTGTGGCACCACACGAATGATGGCTGCCGATCGAACAAATGATTATGATGGTGGTGATGATGACTTACTTAACCATTGCGGATTAAAATGTTGAACGATGTTACTTTATCCCATAGCGTCGAGTACCAGAGTAAATAGAACGCTGGACTATAGAAGAAAATTACCGGCGTGTAACGGATAGCCTCCCCTGATTTGCAGTAGTGTTCCAACAGTGACTAAAACTCAAGAGTATCTAATATTGGCTTCCAAGGTATCTACCTGCGCGCAAGATTACTCTTGGCAGAGATGTAGATAGAAGATTAATGACACTTCTACCTTAATGGAGCATTCACAAGATATTTCCAGAAGTCACGAACAATGTTGCATTGGGCTGAACAATTGCTAACGCATTATATCTGGTCCGTCGCCTTTTGTGACGTATTTAAGCAATGGTTCTGGCCCGTTAACCCCCCATTTGGTGTAATCAAACGAATGCCCTCTTGTACGTAATGGCTCTCTCTCTCTCTCTCTCTCTCTCTCTCTCTCTCTCTCTCTCTCTCTCTCTATAAATATGTAATTATTAAATAGTCTTGCTCATACGTTTGCTTTCATATTTCTAATGACTGAATAAACAATTATTAGTTTAGTTTAAAATAACATACAACAAATTTAATAGTCAGTTAGTTCAACAAGTCAAAAAGAGGATTAAATGGTGGTGAAAGGTAAATTAAATTTTTCCTCATAGAGGTTGGCTCCGGGCAAGTCAAAATCCGTGTTTTGCTGCTGCCTGTGACTAAAATAAAACTTAACTCCAGATGGGTCCTGCAGCTGTGGTTCATCAATTCTATGATGACGGAAGCCTTCTCCACCTCTCTTCCCTTGTAGGCGGTTAGGGTGGATGCTTTTCTCTCACAATAGCGGCGTGAATACTACAAATCGTCTGATGTCTTGTAACCACGAACCCAAAATTTTGGGAATACACAATCTCCTTGCACAGATTTAGCCTGGACACAGCTCTGTATTAGATGCTTCGAAATCCCTTTGGTCTGGAAATTTGAGTTAATTCCTTTGACGGCGGGTGTTCTGCGAAATCCTGGTCTGAGAAAACTTTTGATTAATTCCTCTATGACATGTCATCAAATTCCTAGGATTAAAGTCTTGTTAATTAAAGTCCTGGCCCTTTTAAGTTTCCAGTCTTGTAGTAAAAATGCGGGTTTACTTGTGAATTCCAAAGTTGCCCAATACTCGATCTGTTATTTATAGTTGTGGACTTTCTAAGTCCAAGGTCTCCTTTTTCTTTCTGGCTTTTAGGAGTCGCTGATATGACTTGTGCGCTGCAGTCTCTTTGTGTGATCTGTGTCTGTGTTTTCATCACACTATATTCTCAGTTCTTAGTGCAAATCACAGATTGCACTTCCGACTAGTGTGCCAATAAAATACATTGTATAATCCGGCCTCTCACTTCAACTAATCCAATCGAATCTCGTTCAGCACTACGTGGGTAGGGGTGTTTCAAATTCAAAAAAATACCCTCACGTATTTCAAAATATTAAATTTAATATCCACGCGTGACCTCTTCATATCGTTGCGTCAGACTTCCGCCGTCATCCTATGCACAACTCATAAACACCGTCTGTGAACTTATTTGATGTCCAGGTGCTACCTATCGCCAATATTGTCTCTCGAGACAGATTATCGTGATTATCACACACAGTGATGGTCCCGTGAAACGATAAACGCATCTACCACCTGTGTAATCTACCCACCTCAGACGGCTATCTTAGACTGTGGTGTCTGCTAATGCACACCACATGTTAGATTTATTGAGTTGGAGTCAGTGCTGATAAATGCGGCACTATTGGGAATATTGAAAGTGAGGTGCACCAGAGAAATAACGTATGACTGGTGTGTGTTGTTAGGAGGTTTTACGAAAACCCTTGAACAGTGTGGCATCTGTGTTTTGGCTGTGTCTTAACTTGCGTTCCAATGAGAACTAATTACGTGGTGGTTCCTTTTTAAAGTATATAGACGATATAATAAATGGATACTCTTGAAACAGGGTTAATCCTGTCATGATGATTTATGGATCAATATATGCGAATGGATATGTATGCTACAATGGAATCAAACATGTGTATTAAAGAAAAATGAGTTTGTTTATGAAGGGAAACGGCCTTAATTCCTTGTCGTTGGTTGGGCCAGTTACAGAGCCCGTATTTATGTTGTTGGATTTCGTGAGAACGCACATAATCATTAGGAGATTTCACCCTAGACGTAATAGAGCAACGAGTAGTTAGTAATATATAACAAAAGAACGAGCAATCAAGTACAAACTAACATAACGGATATAGGTTTCGAGTGTGGATGTAGGGAGCTATTTATCTGAAATAATTATAAATAGAACCCAAAAATGTGGATGGAGCAACCCACCAAACAGACAGACAATATTGGCTTCTATGGATATTGATCGGGTGAGACCGTCTTTTCATGATAAGAATCTCGCTTGCTGAACGGTGATAATGACTGGGTATTGTTACAATAATACCCCAGTTCACCTGGCGGAACGTAAATAAGTCTGAGGAGTGGTAAACAAGATAAAGAAAGTCCCAAATCAAATACTTCCGTAGGGGAGTGGAGTGTTAATGACTTTCCCCTACTAGATTTAGCATAGAGAGTAAAATAATGGTGTATACAATATGCCACATAATAATGACAAGGGAGGGAAAACTAAGAAAATATCACTCGCACGGGAATGTAATGCAATCCTGCCGCAGTGGACTTGAGATCGCACAACCGTATCGTCACAGACCCCTATCCAAAGATATTTGTAGAGTATCCAGCTTTGGGCGGTCTCATGTCCGTGGGTTTACTGTGCACTGGTTTTGTTTCTCGGTGCCATAATTTTTTTCTTCTCCATATTTCGGCGAGAGTGTCAATTACTCGCTTAGCAATGTGTACAGTTCAATACGTACAGACGAACGTCTTTCTATTGGTTGGTCCAAAAGCACACCTCTTTGAGGTTACGCATAGTTGTACCAACGAGAACAAATGTCCTTCGATGAAGATGTATGAGCCTCTTTCATAACGGAGGGTCTTAAAGGGAGGGGCACTAAGAGTTGCTTCTCTTGCCTAGTCCGTCGATAAATAATTCCCCCTTCTGTATGGAAAGTTCCAGCTGAGGCATGGGTTATTTTTATCCTACTCTGTTCAAAGTATGTCTCTAGGGTTATATCGTCCTTCCGCGCTTGCCGTAACTCTGCCTTGCTACACAGAAATGTCGAGTTCAGGTACGAGTTATCCAATGTTGGCTGTTGGGTACTCTGCTCAAACTCTTTCTTGGCAGTTTCATTTATCTAGTTGTCCGAATTATGGCGAACCGAGCAATCTTGTGCAAATTGTCTAACATCATGTCGCAAGCCTGGCCAGAAGTAATTCAAAGAAATATGCCTTACCAGGGCATAAGAACCTTTAATGTGATGCGGTAGGTTTAAATGCATTTTTTGCATTAGGCAGGTATGAGAGGGGAGTGGGACAACTAAGTGCCTCTTTTTCCCCACCCGTCTATACACTAAACCTTTATACCTGTAAAATGCTTCTTGAGGAGTATGGAAGTAATTGTCATACAATTTAGAAAAGCAAGGCTTTAGGGTGTTATCTGCCCTTTATGCCTGCTTCAGCTCCGAAATTTCCGGGCTGTTTAAAGATAAGAGCTTAGGTGACGCTTGGGCGTTTCCTGTGTTCTCTCTCTCTCTGGTGTCGACTTGCAGTCACCTGAGGGATCTCCAAGAAACATATATTTTTCTCCCTAAAATGAGAGGGTAGACTAAATCGTCTACAACTGCGGCATTGATTTTACCCCTTACATATCGGGTTGAAACATCAATTTCCGCAACTGGAAGAGTCATAAGCTTTATGCTCTTCCGGGGCCCTGTGGGTCTAAAGTTTCACCAGTGTACTGGTGGGCGTTCACCAAAGATGAGGAAACTAGAGCCGAGTATTCGAGACCCGAATAATACAGGCACCGTATGGTTTGGTTACCCACGGTTACTTCCTCAGTAATAGAAGGGTGGCTGGAATTGTGTTCACATGCCTGGGAGTCATGTTTTTCTATCGGCCCCTGTTGCCAGTAATTTTAATGAAAGGGAAGTGATCTGGGAAAAATGTTAGGTGAGCAGATTAGATTATGGGTTGTCGTTGCTTGAAGACGTGATTGTCTTTAATGTTAGGTTAAATTGTAATAGTAGAAGTAAGGTTAGAAAGCGTGTGAACGCTAGTCATTTCAATTGTGGAGATTTGTTCACTCCGAACTGTTTTGAGCTACGGGTGTTTTAGCTAGTGGTGGCTAGCCCGTGCAAGTAGTGAGACTGAGCGGTGTTTTTTTAACAGCCGGGTCTCGTATCTGTTTTAGGCGGCAGATGTGTATTCCCGTGGGCAGTGAGTTTTGGGCATCGATCTGGAGAGGTCGCCCCATAGTGTGTGTTTTTTGGATGGTAAGCCTGTACAGTGCTGAAGATAAGAGGTCATGATTTGTGTAAGGCCATTATTTCCTTAGAGAGGATAATTTTGATATGTGAAGACATGTTGATAAGTGATATTATTGCAAACTGCTGGGTGAGCAGTATTGTGTGTATTTTGGGATGTTAGGATCCATTGACTTATATTGTGATATAATCTTATAGTGTGATATAATCGCGCTAATATGAGGAAAGGCGAGATTATTGCAGACTGCCGGGTATGGAGTCTTGTGAGAAATTGCTGGTAGGACTCATTAGATTATGATAGCGCTTATGTGAGAGGATTCATTATTATTATGATAGCGCTTATGTGAGGAGTATCTGGAGGATACCATATTTATGCAGTAGCACGGCGATGATGTGAGCCGTTTGCTATCTGTGAGGAGGCCATATTTATATTGTAGCACTGCGATGATGTGAGCCGTTTGCTATCTGTGAGGAGGCCATATTTATATTGTAGCACGGCGAGGATGACCGTTTGCTATCTTTGAGAACTGTGAGGAGGCCATATTTATATTGTAGCACGGCGAGGATGACCGTTTGCTATCTTTGAGAACTGTGAGGAGGCCATATTTATATTGTAGCACGGCGAGGATGACCGTTTGCTATCTTTGAGAAGGATCCATTATTAGAATATTATAGCGCTAATGTGAGGACAGGTGAATAGCGCTGAGTTGAGGAGTATCTTTAAGGAGGCCATGGATACTGTAGTATCTGCATGATTCTGAGATGTGAGAAGTACTTTGTTATTGTATTGCTGTAACCTGTAATTTATCTATGACTGTGTATTCGATGTTAACGTAACGTGTTGTGGTGTAATAAACATTCGTTAACTATCACCAGCCGTTACACCCTTCCATGCTTCTGATGTGTGTATCTGTGGTGTGCGACTGTACTCCTATACACACCCCACTTATGACACCAACACACAACAGTAGTAGTATTATCAACAGTACACCAGCCATTAAACTATTTAAAAGAATATTACCAGCGTACATGTATCAGTGGTGATCAAACTCGACTATTATCAGTTATGTACCCAGTATGAATCAACGTAATTATCAGTACTGGCCAGAGTGTCCTAGTATTATACGTACTATTATCAGTACTTGTATCAGTGGTGGTTTTCAGTCTAGAAGGAGCTAACATCTACGTATTCGCGTTTATAGCCTGGGTGGCGTAGTTTAGGATCATTTAGAAGTGCCTCTGTGGCGTATATGATTCAGAAACTGTTACCTCAACGCTGATGTGTATTTGTAACAAGATAGTAAATTAGGTCAGATTCTGGACCAGTCATTACAAGTGGGAACACTGAAAGTTGTTATGTTTGGCTCTGTGTGGGCGTGGCTTAATTCAACTGTACACAGGTATCAGCTGACTGCGCATATCCATCCTCATATCTTGGCGTGTTGTAGCAACTAAACTAACTTTATCAGTTGGTTTCGATATCAAACAGCTGTTATCTGATAGCGACATTGATGCCATAATTGTTACAGTGCTTGTTCCAGTCTTTCCATATACAGATTCAACTATAGGTGCAGTATTTTGGAGAGTTCGTCTGCACGTATACCTCAAGTGACAAGTTGCGGAGTTGCTGTGATCGGTTCCTGTCGTCTGATGCATTGTTGAAGACATACTGTGCAGTGGCAGAGATCTGAAGACAAGAGAGCTTAGTCCTTGTACCTTTCTGCAGTGGAGTAGTTTTAACGTCAGAACTTTGTGATATCCAGTGTGTTGGCGAAAGGGTCGGGATTATCTTCAGATAAGTGCTTTTGTTGTGTGTAAATGTTGCCACTTCTGTCCATGTCAAGAAGCCTCAATCTTCACTATCCTATTCCATTGATAACTATTGTTGTTGTTGTCGATAATTATATCGATTAATTATGGAATATGATGATGTACAGGGATTGATGATACAATATTTGAGATCTAAACTTGATTTGGTATAATGAAAGTTTAATTGAGACATATAAGGTTGACTAAGTAAACAAGTCACAATGGATTGTGATACAGATCCAGAGGATATGAGACATGTATTAGAGTATCTGTTTCAAGAGGGGACAGATTATCAGGGATTAAAAGGCCCAGAGCTTGAGTCACATGTTATGGACAGGTTTTTGGTCTGTGCATCGAGAGCTCTAAGAGAGTTTGCTGAGGAGAATTTTCAGTCTTATCCTCATTTAATGATGGCTAAAGAGTTAGCGCATTTGCTACTTTGGGAATTTCGTGGATTTGTGTGCAACTATGTTAATGTTAAACACGGTCACATAAGGAAGGGAATACAAAAGATGATTCAATACGGCATTTCTGATGATCAGAAAAAGGAGTTAGAAGATAAGAAGCAAATAGGAGACATAAAACAGAGTACACAGGAGCAAAGGGAAAGTTGCTTAAAAGGTACTGCTGAAATGAATAAGCTACATAAAAAAGTGACTAAACTTACAGGTGATTTATGTAAATCAAATTCTGAGCTTGCTTGTGTTCGAGCAAAATTAGACTCGGCATTGTGCAAAATTAAAGAGATGGAAGCTCAGATGGGGGAAAAAAATGGCGAAGTTAGAAATCTGATTCAAAAAGTTCAAGAGAAGACGGAGATTTGTAGAAAATTAGAAGTTCAGATTAAGAAATATGAGAAGTTGTGTAATGAAACACTTACTGATCTATTAAGTGACGATGAGATTTGTGGTCGACAAATTAAAGAAAAGGATACCATATCCCTAGAGAAGGTTGATAGGCTTACGAATAGTCATGATATTGAGATTGAGATGGTTGATAAAGAGAGAGTGAAAGAGTTAATGATGGAGAAGGACAAATTGATTAAGATTGAAAATTTGCTAGCAGAGGAAAGCTGCAAGGTCTTAAAAGCTGAGAGTTTAAACAAGAAATTAAGTGAACAGATTGCACTTAGAGACATTGAGATTGCAGAAGCAAGAAGAAGAATAAATGGTCTGCTTGACGTAGTCTTGAATAGCAATATGTGGTCTTCTGTCAATGTTGACAGTGATAGACAGAAAGTTGCTTATCATCAGAGCACTAAAGCAAAAAGCCAGCCTTATACACTTTTTGCGGATTCTACGGTCAAGAATGGTGGACATAGGTCGTTTCGTGGGAAATATAACTTCCAACGCAATACCAATGCTATTTCCAATAATATTGTTTCTTGGCGACAGTCCAACAAAGAGAATTCTACAGTAATAGGCAATCCTGTAGATAAGGAAAGAAACAGTGCTAAATCTCATGTCAGTATATTAAAAACCAACAGCGTATTTATTGACAGATCTGATAAATTGGTAACAAGTAACAAACATACCACTGCTTGTTCCATGAAGGAAACAAATGTTGTAAAAAAAAAATAAAGAGATTGTCAAACCTTCTAGTCATACCCAGTCAAGGCAGTGTGACTCATTTCTTAAACACATTGCCACAAGCAAAGAAAAAAATAATTTTGATAGGAGACATAACCCTAAGGTTATAAAGTACCAAGGGAGTTCATCCTACGGTAACGTTTCTTCTCCCAAAAACAAGAAAAAATGTGACAGATATCGAGATTTTGATTCTAAAAGTTTAGAAAACTATAGCAGAAGTAATTATATGAAAGTTCATCAGTTTAGTAATAATTTTTCTGCTAAAAAGCCAGTTCTATCTGGTGGACATTGTTATCTAGGAAGAAGTATTAAGCATAACGATTGTAACTGGGATTTAAATCAGTACAACGGTTTTGATAGAGCAAATAACAATGCTCTCAAAAGCAATTATAGAGATCGCAACCAGGTTAGCTGTGCTCCATATAAGAGCAAGATTATTAGCAATCAGAGTAATGGGAACAGTAATAGGTTCTTAAATGCTTTTGCTTGTCATGCTGATAGGTTTGAGAGATCATCTCGGTCTTGTGAAGGTAGTAAATTTTTTTTCAGCCTACCGCACTGACAACTGTGAATTATAGGTCAAGTTGTCCCTAAGACGTCTATGTTGTCTGCTATGTGACGAGAGTTGTTGACATCGCAGAAGGGCCACAACTTTACACCACGGAGTTTGGGTAATTGTAAAGTGAATTTTCCGTGTTCACTCTTAATCTTACCATGGATTAAAATAGATATTTTCATTTGTATTGTCTCACAGCGAGCGACTTTGCGAGGGGAGTCACCATTCTAATTTTACATTACCTGCGAGAGATATAGATCACTATGTGCCATTTGTCCATTCAAGCGAGCCTAGCCAGTACATTAACCCATCGTGTCATGATGTCACCTCGCGTGTTGATGAGATGTTCGCAAGACCTCGAAGGAATTTTTTTTTTAAAGGTCCTGTTTATTTTTTGTTCTGTTTACAAACACTGAATGTTGTTGTATTCTTTAGTATAGAACTTTATAAGTTGTTAATGGAATATTTTGTAATTTCTTTGTAACATTTGATTGCCATAATTTTTTGGTTGTTACTTATATGACTGTATTTTAATTATGCATTAGTTGATTTCTTGCACAAACTTATTTACTGAGACAATGTAATAGTCATTTTCATAGATAGTCCTGAGTATTTTATTCACTACTTAAAATTTTGGTTTTGTTTTTCATCATGGGTTTGATACCATGTTTAGGTAACATATTTATATACAGATTATTTGAAATAATTGTTTAGTGAAAGGTAATTTTAAACATAACTTGTATGTATTATTAATGATTTTGCGTTGAAGTTAAGGACGTATTCTGAAACTTGGTTTCCATTTTTTCTAAATTATGACATTTGATAATTTAAATAATTCGATTTTTTGTCAGCTAGAATTAACTTAAATTTCCTATTAAATTAAGTGGGTAGAATTAACAGCGACGGCTGATACTCTTGTTCATTTAAAGAATTTAGATATCTGATTATAATACATAGTTAAGATAAATAATATTACACTTATATATATTTATAACTTCGTTTGTAGTTAACAGTTTATTACCCAATGTGACGTTTCTTTGATGTATTTTTTTTTTAAAAAGAAGAAAAAAAACTTACACGTTTTTCATGTATGTCTGTTTAAAGATAAGATTATTTTTATGTTACTCAGCTAATTTAATTGTTAGTTATTAATTATAGCTAAATATTACTTAGAAATAAAAAAATACTATTTTTATTTAACCTAACGATAAGAAACATTTTTTGTATTGTAATTTTTTGAAAAAAATGTGTTTTGGACATTGTGATATTTATTTTTTTCTGCGCCAGCGCTAGATTGTATGTTAAGGTTACTATTATGTAGTGACATTAATTCTTTGAAAATGTTGTGATGTTTGGATGTATTTTTTGGTTGTTAGCGCTTGCTTTATTCGTGTTACGCTATTTATACTTTCATTCTTTGTAGTGTTAAGTTAATTATATAACTTTAGATAATGTAATTGGTTCTTATAGTTCTATTTGTTTTACATGTATGGAATTGTTGTCTTCATTGTCATCTTATGATTCTATTTGATGCTTATCATATTCCCATTTCATATTTTGTCTTTTCTCTTACGATAGTTGATTTTATGTTTAGTTTGTACTATGTATACTTAGTTTGGTTTTGTATTAGATTATTTTTTGGTATGCTTGTATGAGTATGTTGGATGATTTAGTCGTTATCTTACATTTATTGATGATAATTTTGTAGATGTGCTATGTTCTCTTGTCATAGGTATATTTTTGTAGGTAATTGACATAACTTCATTGACAGTTAAAATTTTTGGGAATTAATTAAAGAGATATTTGATATAACTTCATGGACCGTTAAATTTTTGGGAGTTTATTTGTTGTACCTATTTCATATAATTTCATTAACCTTTAAATTTTTGGATTTTAAATTTTCAAAAAAATAATAAATCATTTTTTTTCCCGGACGGGGTGGCAAACTGTTGCCAGTAATTTTAATGAAAGGGAAGTGATCTGGGAAAAATGTTAGGTGAGCAGATCAGATTATGGGTTGTCGTTGTTTGAAGACGTGATTGTCTTTAATGTTAGGTTAAATTGTAATAGTAGAAGTAAGGTTAGAAAGCGTGTGAACGCTAGTCATTTCAATTGTGGAGATTTGTTCACTCCGAACTGTTTTGAGCTACGGGTGTTTTAGCTAGTGGTGGCTAGCCCGTGCAAGTAGTGAGACTGAGCGGTGTTTTTTGAACAGCCGGGTCTCGTATCTGTTTTAGGCGGCAGATGTGTATTCCCGTGGGCAGTGAGTTTTGGGCATCGATCTGGAGAGGTCGCCCCATAGTGTGTGTTTTTGGATGGTAAGCCTGTACAGTGCTGAAGATAAGAGGCCATGATTTGTGTAAGGCCATTATTTCCTTAGAGAGGATAATTTTGATATGTGAAGACATGTTGATAAGTGATATTATTGCAAACTGCTGGGTGAGCAGTATTGTGTGTATTTTGGGATGTTAGGATCCATTGACTTATATTGTGATATAATCTTATAGTGTGATATAATCGCGCTAATATGAGGAAAGGCGAGATTATTGCAGACTGCCGGGTATGGAGTCTTGTGAGAAATTGCTGGTAGGACTCATTAGATTATGATAGCGCTTATGTGAGAGGATTCATTATTATTATGATAGCGCTTATGTGAGGAGTATCTGGAGGATACCATATTTATGCAGTAGCACGGCGATGATGTGAGCCATTTGCTATCTGTGAGGAGGCCATATTTATATTGTAGCACGGCGATGATGTGAGCCGTTTGCTATCTGTGAGGAGGCCATATTTATATTGTAGCACGGCGAGGATGACCGTTTGCTATCTTTGAGAACTGTGAGGAGGCCATATTTATATTGTAGCACGGCGAGGATGACCGTTTGCTATCTTTGAGAACTGTGAGGAGGCCATATTTATATTGTAGCACGGCGAGGATGACCGTTTGCTATCTTTGAGAAGGATCCATTATTAGAATATTATAGCGCTAATGTGAGGACAGGTGAATAGCGCTGAGTTGAGGAGTATCTTTAAGGAGGCCATGGATATTGTAGTATCTGCATGATTCTGAGATGTGAGAAGTACTTTGTTATTGTATTGCTGTAACCTGTAATTTATCTATGACTGTGTATTCGATGTTAACGTAACGTGTTGTGGTGTAATAAACATTCGTTAACTATCACCAGCCGTTACACCCTTCCATGCTTCTGATGTGTGTATCTGTGGTGTGCGACTGTACTCCTATACACACCCCACTTATGACACCAACACACAACAGTAGTAGTATTATCAACAGTACACCAGCCATTAAACTATTTAAAAGAATATTACCAGCGTACATGTATCAGCCCCATGATCAGGCAGGCAACATTATAAGGGCCTGTCTTAAGCCTCTTACAGTCCGATGTGAAGTGCTTGTCAGATTTGCACGCCTTACAATATCGTCTTCCAGTTACCTGGGCAGAATTGCTTTGTTTTTGCCTATGGTGATCCTGTGGTTGTTGTTTCTGTTGTGTCGTGTTGTGTGAGGTGTTGGTCGTACTCTTGGAGTCAGTGAAGGGGCGCTCCTCTCGTTTGGGGTGACTATTGTGTTGGCGCCTTTTAGTCGGGTTTACTTCCGACTGGGCGCTCTGGTACCGATCAGCAAACAGTACCACCTGATTAAGACTTTCGGCCACGTGCCCAGCCAGGAACCGTCTCATGTATGGGGTGAGCGAATCCTTGAATTGCTCTACGATAATCATTTCTTGCAACCCTTCATAAGATTCGTCGAAGGCGCTGAATGATCCCCACTTCTCCAAGTACATAGCCAGACGTGTAGCAAACTGCTTATAAGACTCGTCCTTTTGCCTCTTGGCTTTCCGGAATTTGCACTGAAAAGTTTGCGCATTGAGCGCAAAACGTTGCAGCAGAGCTTTCTTCAACAAATCATAATTGTTGTTATCTTCTGGTGCCATTTTGAGGAAGACATCGTAATGCCCTTTCGGCTTTCGGCCTGTTCCTTGTCCTTAGCGAATGCCATTTCGGCCTGTTTCTGTCGTGTTCCCGTTGCTTATCCTTCTCTTCCCTTTCTAATCTTCTCTCTTCTTGGGCCATGGCTTTCTTGGCTTCCTGTTCTGCTTTGGCCTCTTTCACCGAAGTGGCAACGAAGTCTGATAAATCTTTGCCTGATAAGCCCATCTCTTTAACAACATTTAAATAAAAAGTATAGAGATTTTGTTATTCGGCCATTCTGCGCAAGGAGGCTGTTTTTAGGCGACACGAAAATTACTATTGCAACTTCTCTAAAATAAATTTAGTCGCTCTAGTTGACTAAAATTATAAACTCAACCACAATGTCAACAAACAGAAATTATGCTTCAGCAATGGACAATTTTTTCCTCTTCCAGTTAATTTTAGAGAAGTTTTTGGATTTTATCTATTATTAACTTTACTCAACTGATTCTGTACGTAATTATTTTCTCCTCTGGCCGGAATTATTTTTAGACCCCAAAAGTTTGCATATTCATAAGTTAGGTTTACTGAGATAAAATATCTAATTATAAGTAAAGTATAGCTTATTATATATGAAATTAAAGGAAAATGAATGGGCATTATGAACATATTAATTGTTTTTACTAAATTTATAATTTAGTAGTTATATTAGGCTAAAAATTACATACCAAAAAAAAAGATATGAAATTATGCAAAAAAATAAAATTTCCACTTCCATCAGAAATTGTTGTCACAATACATTATAATTGTTTTCAATTGTAGGTAATTCTTTTGGTAATACAGAAAAAGTAATAAAACTGTGATTGAACATCCAGTTTTTTTCATTTTTTACATAGTAGTAACACAAGTCTCGCTGAAGAAATTCCACTAAAACTTTTTAAAATTCACAGCTTGCATCCTAAACTTCCATGTCCATGAAAACACAACTTCAATCACATAAATGGCACTAATTTTTCAAGAAAACATAACTACACATTATTGAAAAGGGGCTGTCAGTATAAAAACTTATTTCGTGCTGCTGTGATACTGTTCGAAGCAGTACTTTGCGCACAGTGGAGGATTGGCAGTACATCCTTTACACACAAAAGAACTCCTGGATGCTTTACAATGAATGCACTTTCTCTGGTTGCTAGACCACATAGTAAGATGCAGAGATCCTTGAAGCCTCTCAACAGCATTTGACATTCTGGGTCTACCAAGTAACAGCAGAGAAGATCCTTGTTGTACATCCTCTGGCATCAAAGTGGCTGCTGCCTCGGTCAGTTCTTTGATGAATTGTAACTTGAAATCTAAAATACTATGTTTCCTTTTCTCATTTCTTGTCAGAGTATAAAGAATAAAAGCATTACTCTGGCATATTTCTAAAAGCCAATGGAACAGTTTTTTTCCACCATTTGTAAGTTTTCCTGTTGAAGTTATTATAATAAGACAAAATTTGATCGACGCGGTCGCATCCGTTCATGGAAAAGTTATATTCATGTATAACTTTTGGTTTTGTTTTCAAATTCTTTCTCCTATCTGATTTACTAATATTTTCTACTGAAGCCTTGGAGGACACAATAATCACAGGCTTTTTTGCCTTTTTATCTTTCCACGCAGTCACAAGTATTGAGTTATTGTCATCAAGAAATGATTTTGTTTCAAGATGACAAAGCTTCAGTGTCTTGATTTCAGCAGGAAAGTTTTTCCTATTTATATTTAGAGTGCCTGTAAAATATGTTTTCTGGCTAATCAAGTAAGTTACCAGCTGATGTGTAGTATAATATCGATCGGCAAATACATGATGGCCTTTTCCAAATGGTGCCAGCAGCGTTTGAAAAACTTTGACTGCCATGCCTCCGTCAAGATCTGCCTCTGGATTATAAGAGGTTTTATTGCCAAAATATGGAAGCAAATTTAAAACATACCCAGTAGTTGAGTCACACAATCCAAATACTTTGATGTGATACTTCTTTGGCTTACTGCAATTATACTGTTTATACTGCCATCGTCCTGTAAAACCAACCACCATTTCATCCAGCGAAAAATTTTCAAATGGGTAAAATGCATCGTTGAATTTTGCTAACAGCTAATTCATAAAGAATTCTATTTTGGCTGTACTTTCAGAATCAGGCTGTAAACAGTGCAGCATTGTATGAAAAATACTTTCAAAGCGTTCACGTTTGAACATAGTGTGATAAAATGCAGTATAAAAAATTTCATTTCTCGACCATCAGTGCTTGATGCTTGGTCGAACATCAATCCCCATTGCTATAAGTATGGCCAAAAATTGTATCAGCTCAAAAATAGTAAGAGGTGTCCAGCTTGAATAAATAGACCTCCTTTTCTGTGGATTGTTCATCGTGCATTCATATGATGCATATGCATTTATTGAATCACATAAAAGCTGAAGAACATCATCTGTCAACAGAGCCTTGAGACAGTCCAGTGGTGTAGAGCTGTCACTTAGATTCGCATTAACTCCTGGTGTTTTATTTGGCATAACTCTAAATGAATTAAACGTGGCACCTTCGCTTACTTCTCTCCAAACAGATTGTATAGGATCAGGCTCAACTTTCCTTTGTTTTGATTTACTGGAACCTGCCTGCGGCGACGCCCCCTTCTCAGCTGCTTCAGAATGATTTATTGTAGACTCGTCAGAATCGCTATAAATTTCAAATTCTTGATCAGAATCTGATGAAAATTCGCTCATGTCACTTTCACTGCTATCTAATACAGTTTCCAGCCAATCTCTGGCCTGAATAGCTGTTAAACGAGCAGGACGTTTGGATTGTAAACCGCTTCCATACTCTGTATTTTCAGCCATTGTTTAACACCACGAAACACGAATAAAAATTAACCAAATATAACTGAATTCCCACCAATATTTAACAAAGACTGTTCCTAAATGCTTAGAAATGTGTTTTCTTCCGTTCTGGATAAAATTCCGGTCACTTTAAAATACTGGATCGGAAAAATAATAAAAATTAGTTCGGATCTATAATTAGACGTTACGGCTATACAAACGGAATTTCTCGTCTATAATTAGACTCTGCGTAGTGAATCAGTTAACATATTTCGCCTATTGAATTTATTTATGCAAGACGTATGAGCAGATCTATATAAACTAATAACTAACAATACTCTTTCAGTAATCTAAAATTTATGTCCGCATTCTAGGGAAATTAACCATCGAGTACTTTATCCCAGGACTTGCCCCAATTGTCACGGATTGCCTACCCTGCTTTGCAGTAGTGGTCCAACAGTGACCAAAATTCAAGAGTATCTAATATTGACTTCCAAGGTATCTACCTGCGCGCAAGATTACTCTTGGCAGAGATGTAGATATAAGATTGTAGTAAAATCTGCGAGAATAATCACTCATTTCAGTAAGATTTTAGTCATAAAATGATAAAAAATACAACAGCCCTATTGTGTCTGACGGTTATGTTCTCACACGCCAGCATAGCGCTGAATTTAGTGCATAGGAACGGCTTAGAACCGCTCCCCCCGTTTAAACCTACTCGCGTTCCTTGTGACGTACATTTTTAACATTTTGCCCGATTTGATAGAGACTGTGGCAAGACTTACAATTAACGCTTTGGCGGAAGTGTGCCGCCAACTACTGTCTGGATTAACGCAGAAATTTGACTTTAACGCTGGTAATCAGTAGTGATCCTTACAAATTTGGTAGTGTAACACGATACAATACAAATTATTAACGCCAATTCTTACCCGCCATGCACTCCCCCCGTTTCGTTTGACACATTCTGCCATGCAGATATACACGCGCGAGCAAAGCCAGCCAAAGCAAAACCACGCAGACAAATTTATTTTCATTCTCGCGGTAGCATTTCTGACGTAACTGAAACAAGTTAGTTATTTGAAAAATACATGCTGGCGAGAGAGGGGAAGATGGCCGCCTTGTTAAAAATTTTACTTGACGATGGACAGTGGAAAAAATTGTAAAATCTAAACCAATATCAAACTGACCATAAAAATTATATGGTAATATAGCTTAAAGTTCAATGAGCAAGAATATGTTTGAAATAATATGATAGTCACAATATTAGCCCAGTTATTGAAGAAATACTAATGTCTACGGACGCACTAACAGACTGACGGTTGTTCCTGCTTGTTAATTTTTTAACGTTAGTAGGGACGCCGGGTTAGAAATAGCGGCATTGAGGTACATTCAAATTCGCTTAGGTAAACAGAGAGTATAGGGGGAAAGGGGGGCGGTAGGAAAATGTAATCCAAAACAAAACATCTTTTTGTATTGGCATAACTAAGGCAGGCTGGCCAATCGACTACCAGACGCAGAGTTGGAAATTATTTTGTTTTTAAAAAAAAAAAAAGAACTGCATTTGAATTCTGGTAGTCGAAGGTTTTGATTGGCCAGAGATACAAAATATTAGCAAAAAGCTTTCGCTGCTCAGTGCCAGTTGAGAAAATTTTCATTCAGTTACGCTGAGATCAGCTGTGATAAATTTAAACTTAAATAATAGATAAATATTCACAGTCTGGGCAGAGCACAGGGAAACTGAGGCCATTTCTTTGTAAAGTCAGCGTCAATTGTTTATATTTTCTTGAATTGTGGTAAGGATGCTGATGCGTGATGCCATATGATGATGGATGGTATCCGCATGTCTGGTTTTGTGTGGTGTGCAGATGTGTTCAGTCAAAACAATGTTCATACAAAAATAACAGGGCAATCCACATAGGACGTCAGTAAACTCACGACGTATAAAGTCAATGATTCTTGTAACAGCCGTTGACGTTTTTCTTCATTATTTATTGTGGACGCCACAGTGACAAAATGGTTACGCGAATATGTAGGCACATCAAACAGTCATTGTCACAGCAACATTCAATACAGCAATAGACGGTAGACAGCATTACAATGATGAGTCAGATGCATGTTATATTTCAAAGTGCTGTAAATGTAGTCAGGTGAAAAACTCCATCCCTTTCTATAACAGCCAGGAGATAACCAGATGTATGAGATCAGTTCACTCTCCTTAGTTTGACTTCAGCAAGACAGACACGTCTGCCGAAGTATAAATAATGTCCTCAAAAATATCCTCTAGATAATAAAGGTTTTCCAAACCTAGTTCATTTAACAAAGTAGCAAGTAATGGTCCTTGGTACCTGCATCAACCGATGCAGTACAATACAGCGACATGTGAGCTAGGAAAACATCTCGTGACGACGACTTTCGAAGACAGGCTATGAACCAGAAATCGTTCACGACCAAAAATCGATAGAGTTAATGAAAATGTTAATTTACCTTGCCTTCCGGAAATACACAGAAATATTATGCCTCCCGGCATGTGCAAATACACTAGAGGTATTATCTCGAATAAACGAAATATCCATAAGAGGACTCTCACATTCCTGACAGAACAAAAAAATAGCGGAGATCCCCTCTTCAACGAGGCATCTCTTTCGCCATTCCAAATCGCTCACTCCACTAGTGGTGGGCGGAAACCGATCGACCAAGAAGCAAGACAAGTCATGCGCAGTCCAGCGCAAAAAACCCACAGCTCAAAACTTAACTGCATTCGATACCAACGCGAGAAGACAAATGCTTACCGAGAAAAGTGACAATAAATTTCAAGCAGTTGTTGCCCTTGCGTTATAAAATAGATATTGAAATAAAACGATGTTGCGAGAATTTATCACGCAACATATCACCACCTCCTCCCGATAAAAAAAAAATGTGGAACATATTTTTTTTTCCAATATCAAAGAGCATGCGATAAGCGGCTCAAAACGCACGAATTATGCGCTGATAATTAACTAAATTGCCAAACAATAGGCTAATTATAGAGTGTCTGGTGAGGATATACCTCAACAGAAAAATAAATATGTCTCAAAAAATATTCACATCGGGGAGGTGTCACCAACACACATCACGTTAGCATGTAAACACAATATACGTATGCAAGTTACTATAATCATCATTAAACAGCATACTCTAATATTGTCTTTAAAAATGGATGTACAAATCTGATAGGAAAATTTAAATAGTACATTCTTTGACATGTAATGACAAAAGTACATAGTAAAGTTAAACTACATGACGATCCAGGACATATGCTCTGGTATTCCGAGGGTAAGTACACAATCTAGAACTCGTCATGCTTGATACTAGTAAGGTAAGTCCTCAGCTCAACAATGACATTCTGAGAAAGTACAAGCAATATAATGCTAATTAATAACTAATATGCTTCATAAGGTACAATACATTATTAATAATTGTGGCTGTTTAGTAAACTAACGGCCCTTATATTAACTACTCAGTCCTCCTCTATCATCTTAAAAAACGAACAGAAGAAGATGACAACAAAGCACGATAGTGTGTACATATAAAGTAAGTACAGATGTGCTAATCTATTGTAGAAATATAGGTGTGTTATGACTCTGTAATATATAGAAATATAGGACAGAAGTATTAGTTGGAGTCATGTGGGCATCTAGACAAAATGTCAGCCATCACATTATCCGCACCACGGATAGCTCGTACCGTGAAGTGAAAAGGTTGAAGAGCTATAGCATATCGAGTGGATCTCGAACTCTTCAAATTCTTAGTCTGAATAGCTGTAAGAGCTTTCTGATCAGTCTCTAGAATGAAATGTGCGCCCAGGAGGAATCTTTGTAGTTTTAGAATTGACCAAACCATCGCTAACAACTCACGGTCTAAAACCGAGTAGTTCCTCTCTGCCGCATTTAGTTTTCTAGAAATGTACATAACAGGATGCAGAGTATTTGCATATTCTTGCATCAGTGCTGCTCCAATCCCAGTGGATGAAGCATCACTCCGAAGAACAAAAGTCCTAGCAAGAGTAGGTAATCTTAAGATGGGAGGAGAAGAAAATATATTCTTGATTTGGTCTAGTGAAGATTGGCATTCTTCAGACCAACGGACCAGATTAGGCGAACCTTTCTTCAACAATGTTGATAGAGGTGCCATGATCGAAGATAAATTTGGAATAAATCTCCCATAAAATTGAATTAAACCTAAGAGACTCCTAACTTGTTTCTTCGTTTTAGGAACAGAGATGTTCAGTATTTTGGAAGTATTGTGGTCTTCTGTCTTCAAGAGACCATGACCAACACGATGACCCAGGAAAGAGATTTCACCAAAACCAACAAAAGCTTTAGAAGGTTTTGCTGTCAAATTATTCTCACGTAGAGTGGACAGTAAGTCATATAACCCTAAATAGTGATCTTCCCAGGTATCACTGAAGAGACAGATGTCATCTAAGTATGCGATGACATCCGAACGATGTGACAGAATTCGACGCATCATGCGAACGAAAGTGGCAGGGGCGTTCATGAGACCAAAAGGCATAACATTCCATTGAAATAGACCCCTAGGTGTAGAAAAAGCAGTAAGAGGTTTGGCATGCTCTGCTAAAGGCACTTGCCAATAACCTTTAGACAAGTCAAGTTTAGTGAAGAATCTAGAATTAGAAAGTCTAATCAGTAGATCTTCTAACAAAGGCATCGGTTCAGCGTCGAACTTTGTGACCTGATTCAATTTGCGATAATCAACACAAATTCGTATGTTCTTATCCTTCTTCCGGACAATAACCATGGAAGAAGAATATGGTGAAGTCGATGGTTCAATTATATTTAATTGAATCATTTCATCCAATTCCTTTTCCACTTGCGACTGAAAGTGTATAGGAATAGGATACGGCCTAACCCTAATTGGATTATTGTCGGTAAGAATTATGTCATGTTCTATGACATCTGTGTGTCCAGGAATGTCAGTGAGAACATCCTGAAATGTTTGTAACATCGACGAGACTTGTCGATGTTCGTCACCAGAAAGATTAGGAGAAACAGAAACGTTTTTCCAAGATTCCGTGGAATGTAATGGAACCACTGGAAGGGGAAGGTTGACATCAGAGAAGGTAGCTTCCTCATCCTGAATGACCGTGAGGTGCAGGAGCATCATCCGTTGCCTGGAAAATAGGCAGCAAATAGTCCGGACGTTCGTGAAATTCCGAAAGCATGTTTATGTGGAAAGTTTTATGCTTTCCATCAATATCGACCACATAGTCAACATCGGAAATCCGAGAGACTATTGCATACGGACCTTTCCATGCAATAAGAAGTCTATTTTCCCTACTGGGGAGTAGGACGAATGCTTTGTCACCTGGACAAAGTTGTCGTAGACATCTATTCTTGTTAGCAAACTGCCTTGCCTTCTCTTTAGCAATTTCTGATGAAGCAGTTGCTAGCTTACATGCCTCAATGATCTTTTGTCTAAGAGCAATGACATACTCATATGAGGATTGAGTTTCATCGCTAATATCATCGGCAGTGATGAGATCGTGTAATAAAGACATAGGGCCGCGTGGACGCGCGCCAAAGACAAGTTCGAAGGGAGAAAATCCTGTGTGTTCATTAGGGACTTCTTTATAGGCAAAGAGAGCCGCGGGTAAAACCCTGTCCCAATCTTGAGGATGATCTTCAGTTATCTTACCAAGCAAAGTCTTGAGCGTTCTATTCAGACGCTCAACTAACCCATTAGACATAGGATGGTAGATACTACTGAGAGATCGTTCAATATGTAAGGTAGACATTACCTGTGACATAGTGTCAGATATGAGTTGAGTGCCATGGTCTGACAATATTTATCTGGGGAACCCCAAGCGAGAAAATATCAACCAAAGAGCATCTGCGATATCTGTAGTAGATATGCTCTTAAGAGGAATAGCCTCTGGCCAACGTGTGCACATATCGACACATGTAAGGATAAACTGATGTCCTCTGGCCGACTTGACCTTAAAAGGGCCAATAATATCTATGGCCATTTTCTGAAACGGCCGAATAGGAATGTCAGCAGCCTGGATAGGCGCAGCCTGTCGTGGTCCTCTAGATTTGACCTCCTGACATACCTTGCATGATCGGCAGTAAATACGAATGTCCTTATTGACAAAAGGCCAAAAGAAAGCCGCAAGGACTCTCGACTTCGTACGGGCAAAACCCATATGTCCAGCACATTGCGAGTCATGAGCATGTTGTAATATTTGGACTCTCATGCTCTTGGGAACAAGAATTTGCGAATGTGCCGACGTAGTCGAATCTTGTACCATACGTACAAGTACGCCGTTTCTCATTGCAATCCAAGATTTTCTATTTGTATCCTGATTCGGATCACCTTTCTTCGCAAGAACGAAGAATTTTTTTAAAGAAGGATCTTCTTCTTGCAATTTTATGAAAGAGTCACGAGTGATTACTAAGTGACTATCTTGGCTATCAACTTCATTATCACTATTCAGTGAAGTTTCGGGTGTTTGTAGAGCTTGTGCTCTTGTAACTACTGCATTTGTAGCTTGCATGTTATTATCTTCCCAAGCAGCAATCTGCTGTGGGGTACACTCCCTAACTCCGTGAATACGACCAATAATAAGGTCCGCAATAGGTTTAGGTAAGAGACAAGCATGCACATCTCCAGTAAAGAAAGGAGTGGCAATGTGAATTACAGCAGTAGGATATTTTTCTAGAGTGCCGCCAAATGTGACACATTTAATAACCCTTCCTGTAGCACAAGATGGATCTACAAGCGATTGTCTAACACCAATAGTGGTGCATCCGGAATCGAAAAGTAGTGAGACCGTTGTATCATTAACAAGACCCTTATGTAGGATTAAAGAACCCCTCCCGTCATGCGCAACAGCAGCAGGAAGAGCGGGAAGTGGGTGACCACAACTCAAAGTAGTTATGGTACCCGGTTCGAATAAAGTACTGCATTGGGGGCATTTGTTTGCTCTCTCAGAGTCAAAAGCAGAACTAGTGACAGCGTCAAAGTTTTTACTATCAACAACATGATTACAGGCTCCCTCAGTTTCCTGTTGTACAGCATTAGCCTGCTGATATCTCTTTTTTTTGTGTTGAGATCTACCCCGACTATTATTACCTCTGAAGTTATCAGAGTTATTATTATCTCTGCAGTTATTATTGTCTCTATTGTAATTGTTATCCTGGTTCGAATTCCAGTTTCCACGATTACTATCATGTTCACATTGATGCGAACATCTATTTGTTTGGTTTTGAGGTCTTCGGCAGGAATAACCTCTATTACCATATCCTCTTTTGAAATGCCTATAATTATTAGGGTGATAGTAACGACCACTATCAGGTTGTCTCCAATTCTTCGAAGAAGAATCACCATGAAATTGATTTCCATGATTTTGACAGAAATTACCGCTACTCTTTCTATCAAAATTTTGTTGGAATCTACGAGCAAAGTTTTGGCCATACGGAGCTGCCGAAGCAACTGGTAAACCTTCTTTCACCTTAGAGTTACCCATGGTTATGTGTGGGTGCGCAGTTACGTATTGGCAACAGAAATCTTCCATTTCTTTTATTGTTTTAGGTTTACGTTCATGAAGGAAAGCAAGGAAAGACTCATTGACAGACGACATGACTTTGTCTCTAAGTATTAAGTCCATAAGTCCTTCATAAGTTTTTTCCGTCTTAGATAGTTCAACCCATCGTGAGAAAGTAATGCGTATTCTTGCAATAAACTCGGAGAATTCAACTCCATTTTCAGGTAACATGTTTTTAAATTGTAGACGATAGCCGTCTTCGTTAAGCTGATATTTCTTTAACAAAGCGGCCCTGACAACCTCATAATTGTTCTTGTCAGGTTCATCCACCATATTTAATATACTTAGAGCTTTACCTGTCAGTATCCCTGATAACTGATAAACATATTTTGCTTTGTCTATGTTATGAGCTGTACATGCTTGTTCAAATCTGTCCAGATAGAACATTATGTCATCACTGGAAGGACTAAATGTTGGTAACTTAATCTTAAAAGTATCATTATTAGCCTTATGATGCGTGATGCCATATGATGATGGATGGTATCCGCATGTCTGGTTTTGTGTAGTGTGCAGATGTGTTCAGTCAAAACAATGTTCGTACAAAAATAACAGGGCAATCCACATAGGACGTCAGTAAACTCACGACGTATAAAGTCAATGATTCTTGAAACAGCCGTTGACGTTTTTCTTCATTATTTATTGTGGACGCCACAGTGACAAAATGGTTACGCGAATATGTAGACACATCAAACAGTCATTATCACAGCAACATTCAATACAGCAATGGACGGTAGACAGCATTACAATGATGAGTCAGATGCATGTTATATTTCATAGTGCTGTAAATGTAGTCAGGTGAAAAACTCCATCCTTTTCTATAACAGCCAGGAGATAACCAGATATATGAGATCAGTTCACTCTCCTTAGTCTGACTTCAGCAAGACAGACACGTCTGCCGAAGTATAAATAATGTCCTCAAAAATATCCTCTAGATAATAAAGGTTTTTCCAAACCTAGTTCATTTAACAAAGTAGCAAGTAATGGTCCTTGGTACCTGCATCAACCGATGCAGTACAATACAGCGACATGTGAGCTAGGAAAACATCTCGTGACGACGACTTTCGAAGACAGGCGATGAACCAGAAATCGTTCACGACCAAAAATCGATAGAGTTAATGAAAATGTTAATTTACCTTGCCTTCCGGAAATACACAGAAATATTATGCCTCCCGGCATGTGCAAATACACTAGAGGTATTATCTCGAATAAACGAAATATCCATAAGAGGACTCTCACATTCCTGACAGAACAAAAAAAATAGCGGAGATCCCCTCTTCAACGAGGCATCTCTTTCGCCATTCCAAATCGCTCACTCCACTAGTGGTGGGCGGAAACCGATCGACCAAGAAGCAAGACAAGTCATGCGCAGTCCAGCGCAAAAAACCCACAGCTCAAACTTAACTGCATTCGATACCAACGCGAGAAGACAAATGCTTACCGAGAAAAGTGACTATAAATTTCAAGCAGTTGTTGCCCTTGCGTTATAAAATAGATATTGTAATAAAATGATGTTGCGAGAATTTATCACGCAACATATCACCACCTCCTCCCGATAAAAAAAAAATGTGGAACATATTTTTTTTTTTAAATATCAAAGAGCATGCGATAAGCGGCTCAAAACGCACGAATTATGCGCTGATAATTAACTAAATTGCCAAACAATAGGCTAATTATAGAGTGTCTGGTGAGGATATACCTCAACAGAAAAATAAATATGTCTCAAAAAATATTCACATCGGGGAGGTGTCACCAACACACATCACGTTAGCATGTAAACACAATATACGTATGCAAGTTACTATAATCATCATTAAGCAGCATACTCTAATATTGTCTTTAAAAATGGATGTACAAATCTGATAGGAAAATTTAAATAGTACATTCTTTGACATGTAATGACATAAGTACATAGTAAAGTTAAACTACATGACGATCCAGGACATATGCTCTGGTATTCCGAGGGTAAGTACACAATCTAGAACTCGTCATGCTTGATACTAGTAAGGTAAGTCCTCAGCTCAACAATGACATTCTGAGAAAGTACAAGCAATATAATGCTAATTAATAACTAATATGCTTCATAAGGTACAATACATTATTAATAATTGTGGCTGTTTAGTAAACTAACGGCCCTTATATTAACTACTCAGTCCTCCTCTATCATCTTAAAAAACGAACAGAAGAAGATGACAACAAAGCACGATAGTGTGTACATATAAAGTGAGTACAGATGTGCTAATCTATTGTAGAAATATAGGTGTGTTATGACTCTGTAATATATGGAAATATAGGACAGAAGTATTAGTTGGAGTCATGTGGGCATCTAGACAAAATGTCAGCCATCACATTATCCGCACCACGGATAGCTCGTACCGTGAAGTGAAAAGGTTGAAGAGCTATAGCATATCGAGTGGATCTCGAACTCTTCAAATTCTTAGTCTGAATAGCTGTAAGAGCTTTCTGATCAGTCTCTAGAATGAAATGTGCGCCCAGGAGGAATCTTTGTAGCTTTAGAATTGACCAAACCATCGCTAACAACTCACGGTCTAAAACCGAGTAGTTCCTCTCTGCCGCATTTAGTTTTCTAGAAATGTACATAACAGGATGCAGAGTATTTGCATATTCTTGCATCAGTGCTGCTCCAATCCCAGTGGATGAAGCATCACTCCGAAGAACAAAAGTCCTATCAAGAGTAGGTAATCTTAAGATGGGAGAAGAAGAAAATATATTCTTGATTTGGTCTAGTGAAGATTGGCATTCTTCAGACCAACGGACCAGATTAGGCGAACCTTTCTTCAACAATGTTGATAGAGGTGCCATGATCGAAGATAAATTTGGAATAAATCCCCATAAAATTGAATTAAACCTAAGAGACTCCTAACTTGTTTCTTCGTTTTAGGAACAGAGATGTTCAGTATTTTGGAAGTATTGTGGTCTTCTGTCTTCAAGAGACCATGACCAACACGATGACCCAGGAAAGAGATTTCACCAAAACCAACAAAAGCTTTAGAAGGTTTTGCTGTCAAATTATTCTCACGTAGAGGGGACAGTAAGTCATATAACCCTAAATAGTGATCTTCCCAGGTATCACTGAAGAGACAGATGTCATCTAAGTATGCGATGACATCCGAACGATGTGACAGAATTCGACGCATCATGCGAACGAAAGTGGCAGGGGGCGTTCATGAGACCAAAAGGCATAACATTCCATTGAAATAGACCCCTAGGTGTAGAAAAAGCAGTAAGAGGTTTGGCATGCTCTGCTAAAGGCACTTGCCAATAACCTTTAGACAAGTCAAGTTTAGTGAAGAATCTAGAATTAGAAAGTCTAATCAGTAGATCTTCTAACAAAGGCATCGGTTCAGCGTCGAACTTTGTGACCTGATTCAATTTGCGATAATCAACACAAATTCGTATGTTCTTATCCTTCTTCCGGACAATAACCATGGAAGAAGAATATGGTGAAGTCGATGGTTCAATTATATTTAATTGAATCATTTCATCCAATTCCTTTTCCACTTGCGACTGAAAGTGTATAGGAATAGGATAAGGCCTAACCCTAATTGGATTATTGTCGGTAAGAATTATGTCATGTTCTATGACATCTGTGTGTCCAGGAATGTCAGTGAGAACATCCTGAAATGTTTTTAACATCGACGAGACTTGTCGATGTTCGTCACCAGAAAGATTAGGAGAAACAGAAACGTTTTTCCAAGATTCCGTGGAATGTAATGGAACCACTGGAAGGGGAAGGTTGACATCAGAGAAGGTAGCTTCCTCATTCCTGTATGACAGACAGGGATGAATAATGACCGTGAGCTGCAGGAGCATCATCCGTTGCCTCGAAAATAGGCAGCAAATAGTCCGGACGTTCGTGAAATTCCGAAAGCATGTTTATGTGGAAAGTTTTATGCTTTCCATCAATATCGACCACATAGTCAACATCGGAAATCCGAGAGACTATTGCATACGGACCTTTCCATGCAATAAGAAGTCTATTTTCCCTACTGGGGAGTAGGACGAATGCTTTGTCACCTGGACAAAGTTGTCGTAGACATCTATTCTTGTTAGCAAACTGCCTTGCCTTCTCTTTAGCAATTTCTGATGAAGCAGTTGCTAGCTTACATGCCTCAATGATCTTTTGTCTAAGAGCAATGACATACTCATATGAGGATTGAGTTTCATCGCTAATATCATCGGCAGTGATGAGATCGTGTAATAAAGACATAGGGCCGCGTGGACGCGCGCCAAAGACAAGTTCGAAGGGAGAAAATCCTGTGTGTTTCATTAGGGACTTCTCTATAGGCAAAGAGAGCCGCGGGTAAAACCCTGTTCCCAATCTTGAGGATGATCTTCAGTTATCTTACCAAGCAAAGTCTTGAGCGTTCTATTCAGACGCTCAACTAACCCATTAGACATAGGATGGTAGATACTACTGAGAGATCGTTCAATATGTAAGGTAGACATTACCTGTGACATAGTGTCAGATATGAGTTGAGTGCCATGGTCTGACAATATTTCTCTGGGGAACCCCAAGCGAGAAAATATCAACCAAAGAGCATCTGCGATATCTGTAGTAGATATGCTCTTAAGAGGAATAGCCTCTGGCCAACGTGTGCACATATCGACACATGTAAGGATAAACTGATGTCCTCTGGCCGACTTGACCTTAAAAGGGCCAATAATATCTATGGCCATTTTCTGAAACGGCCGCATAGGAATGTCAGCAGCCTGGATAGGCGCAGCATGTCGTGGTCCTCTAGATTTGACCTCCTGACATACCTTGCATGATCGGCAGTAAATACGAATGTCCTTATTGACAAAAGGCCAAAAGAAAGCCGCAAGGACTCTCGACTTCGTACGGGCAAAACCCATATGTCCAGCACATTGCGAGTCATGAGCATGTTGTAATATTTGGACTCTCATGCTCTTGGGAACAAGAATTTGCGAATGTGCCGACGTAGTCGAATCTTGTACCATACGTACAAGTACGCCGTTTCTCATTGCAATCCAAGATTTTCTATTTGTATCCTGATTCGGATCACCTTTCTTCGCAAGAACGAAGAATTTTTTTAAAGAAGGATCTTCTTCTTGCAATTTTATGAAAGAGTCACGAGTAATCACTAAGTGACTATCTTGGCTATCAACTTCATTATCACTATTCAGTGAAGTTTCGGGTGTTTGTAGAGCTTGTGCTCTTGTAACTACTGCATTTGTAGCTTGCATGTTATTATCTTCCCAAGCAGCAATCTGCTGTGGGGTACACTCCCTAACTCCGTGAATACGACCAATAATAAGGTCTGCAATAGGATTAGGTAAGAGACAAGCATGCACATCTCCAGTAAAGAAAGGAGTGGCAATGCGAATTACAGCAGTAGGATATTTTTCTAGAGTGCCGCCAAATGTGACACATTTAATAACCCTTCCTGTAGCACAAGATGGATCTACAAGCGATTGTCTAACACCAATAGTGGTGCATCCGGAATCGAAAAGTAGTGAGACCGGAGTATCATTAACAAGACCCTTATGTAGGATTAAAGAACCCCTCCCGTCATGCGCAACAGCAGCAGGAAGAGCGGGAAGTGGGTGACCACAACTCAAAGTAGTTATGGTACCCGGTTCGAATAAAGTACTGCATTGGGGGCATTTGTTTGCTCTCTCAAAGTCAAAAGCAGAACCAGTGACAGCGTCAAAGTTTTTACTATCAACAACATGATTACAGGCTCCCTCAGTTTCCTGTTGTACAGCATTAGCCTGCTGATATCTCTTTTTTTTGTGTTGAGATCTACCCCGACTATTATTACCTCTGAAGTTATCAAAGTTATTATTATCTCTGCAGTTATTATTGTCTCTATTATAATTGTTATCCTGGTTCGAATTCCAGTTTCCACGATTACTATCATATTCACATTGATGCGAACATCTATTTGTTTGGTTCTGAGGTCTTCGGCAGGAATAACCTCTATTACCATATCCTCTTTTGAAATGCTTATAATTATTAGGGTGATAGTAACGAGTACTATCAGGTTGTCTCCAATTCTTCGAAGAAGAATCACCATGAAATTGATTTCCATGATTTTGACAGAAATTACCGCTGCCCTTTCTATCAAAATTTTGTTGGGATCTACGAGCAAAGTTTTGACCATACGGAGCTGCCGAAGCAACTGGTAAACCTTCTTTCACCTTAGAGTTACCCATGGTTATGTGTGGGTGCGCAGTTACGTATTGGCAACAGAAATCTTCCATTTCTTTTATTGTTTTAGGTTTACGTTCATGAAGGAAAGCAAGGAAAGACACTGGCCACCAAATGATGCGTGATGCCATATGATGATGGATGGTATCCGCATGTCTGGTTTTGTGTAGTGTGCAGATGTGTTCAGTCAAAACAATGTTCATACAAAAATAACAGGGCAATCCACATAGGACGTCAGTAAACTCACGACGTATAAAGTCAATGATTCTTGAAACAGCCGTTGACGTTTTTCTTCATTATTTATTGTGGACGCCACAGTGACAAAATGGTTACGCGAATATGTAGACACATCAAACAGTCATTATCACAGCAACATTCAATACAGCAATGGACGGTAGACAGCATTACAATGATGAGTCAGATGCATGTTATATTTCATAGTGCTGTAAATGTAGTCAGGTGAAAAACTCCATCCTTTTCTATAACAGCCAGGAGATAACCAGATATATGAGATCAGTTCACTCTCCTTAGTCTGACTTCAGCAAGACAGACACGTCTGCCGAAGTATAAATAATGTCCTCAAAAATATCCTCTATTGTAATAAAATATTGTAATAAAATGATGTTGCGAGAATTTATCACGCAACACCTTACCAGAAGATGAACCCTTGTTTGAATCATTACCATTACTCATGATCGTCAATTTCAATTTTTCCAACTCTAAAGCTAAGACCTTTTCTTCATGTTCCATTTTTGCTTTCTCTTTCCTCTCATCAGACTCTCTCTGTAATCTTCTTTCCTCAGCCTGAGCCTCTTTTTGAAGTCTTTCATTTTCAGCTTCTTTTTCAAGTCTTTTATTTTCAGCCTCTTTTTCAAGTCTTTTATTTTCAGCCTCTTTTTGAAGTCTTTCAGCTTCTAGCTGTAGCTGGAGTTTTCTCTCCTCAGCTTCTGATTCCCTTTTTTGTTTTTCCATTTCCATTTGGAATCTTTTTTCATCCACCTGCATCTGCAGTTTCTTTTGTTCAGCTTCCATATGCAGTTTCTTTTGTTCAGCTTCCATTGCTTTATCATATCGAGCAGTTGCAAATTCTTCTAACTTATCACCAGTCTTCCCAAGCAATTTACCCTGCTCAATAAAGTGCTCAAATGTAGACATGATGAGTAATATATAAGTCCAAAACCTGAAATAATTAACTAATTTATTTCAAACCTAAGTGTAACAAGTCTTAATTAAGCACTTGTATATTCACATCACCTTATATTATCCCAGTCTCTGTGGGAAACAAGTCTCCAATCAAAGAACTTGTATATGAAATACCAACAATCAATTCTTGATCATAAGTGCACTTCTCATTCAATAGTGCACGACACTATTCATCATTCATTTATCATCAGTGTAGTAGTAACAGTGCATTAGCATAGCCCATTAACTAATTACTATAACTGTAAACAATGACTATGTAAACACATGCAGAATGTAAACATTGAAAATGTAAACAATACAAACAATGTAAACAATAACAATGTAAACAATAACAAAGATCAGCAACAATACAAAAACGTTCGCAGAAATCAACTAAAAATAAAGCAGAAATTAATGAAATATCACAAAAAATGTGACGATATCTGCGATAGAATTAAACAAAAATACATGACACCACAGTGTATAAACAAAAATGTTGTATGAAACTAAATTATAGACAAGAGTAGGCTAACAAATACAAACAAATCAAAACAAAACTAAAGAATGCGAAATAATAACGAAAACAATATTAAAACATGTCATCACAGCTAACATAAATAGCAACAGAAGTCGCTTAGCAAATTCCAGTATCGGAAATTTGCAAACCCTACAGAAAACGCTCACAATAGACGACCTCTATGACGTGGCATAATCTAACGGAGACACCACCCAACCGAGAACCCGCTGAAATATAAACATATAAATATACGAATAACATATAAACATATAACATATAGAATGAGATGATACACAGAAGACTCAGCAGAAGTATAAGGGCACAGTTTACATACAAACAGGCCACTTAACTTATAGGCTTCCAATCGTAGAACAGCAGAAAAACGGATGTCAATCAACGTCCTAAAGAGCGAAGCTCCAACGATGATGGCACATCTGAACTGCTTCCACTGCTAACACGATGGTACAAGAGCTTCTGAAATACTGTGTGTTGAGTTGTTTCGGCACTTGACCTTCTAATCCAAAAGTAAGTTGATGGAAATCGGTACTTGGCCTTCTTCAGAAAACAACCCGTTTCAACCGGCACTTGACCTTCACAAAAACGACAGCACTGGAACCTTGACAGCAGCAACTTGCTTGACTTGCGTAAAAGATAACAGCAGTCCGAGTTATCCGGCAACATGTAACAACGCCGGGTACTGTCAAAATCTTGTTTCCGTCAAAAAGTTGAAATTTTGACTTTTACCGGGCAACGCCGAGTACTTTGAAAATTTTGAAGATGTTGACTGTATTGAAGAATGTTAATTTCTTGAAGGATGCTGATGAATTCTTGTTGAAAATGAAGTGGGTAAGGGACCCCGTGTTTGCTGGTACCAGAATCAAACCAGCTTATGGCCACCAAATGATGCGTGATGCCATATGATGATGGATGGTATCCGCATGTCTGGTTTTGTGTGGTGTGCAGATGTGTTCAGTCAAAACAATGTTCATACAAAAATAACAGGGCAATCCACATAGGACGTCAGTAAACTCACGACGTATAAAGTCAATGATTCTTGTAACAGCCGTTGACGTTTTTCTTCATTATTTATTGTGGACGCCACAGTGACAAAATGGTTACGCGAATATGTAGGCACATCAAACAGTCATTGTCACAGCAACATTCAATACAGCAATAGACGGTAGACAGCATTACAATGATGAGTCAGATGCATGTTATATTTCAAAGTGCTGTAAATGTAGTCAGGTGAAAAACTCCATCCCTTTCTATAACAGCCAGGAGATAACCAGATGTATGAGATCAGTTCACTCTCCTTAGTTTGACTTCAGCAAGACAGACACGTCTGCCGAAGTATAAATAATGTCCTCAAAAAATATCCTCTAGATAATAAAGGTTTTCCAAACCTAGTTCATTTAACAAAGTAGCAAGTAATGGTCCTTGGTACCTGCATCAACCGATGCAGTACAATACAGCGACATGTGAGCTAGGAAAACATCTCGTGACGACGACTTTCGAAGACAGGCTATGAACCAGAAATCGTTCACGACCAAAAATCGATAGAGTTAATGAAAATGTTAATTTACCTTGCCTTCCGGAAATACACAGAAATATTATGCCTCCCGGCATGTGCAAATACACTAGAGGTATTATCTCGAATAAACGAAATATCCATAAGAGGACTCTCACATTCCTGACAGAACAAAAGAATAGCGGAGATCCCCTCTTCAACGAGGCATCTCTTTCGCCATTCCAAATCGCTCACTCCACTAGTGGTGGGCGGAAACCGATCGACCAAGAAGCAAGACAAGTCATGCGCAGTCCAGCGCAAAAAACCCACAGCTCAAAACTTAACTGCATTCGATACCAACGCGAGAAGACAAATGCTTACCGAGAAAAGTGACAATAAATTTCAAGCAGTTGTTGCCCTTGCGTTATAAAATAGATATTGAAATAAAACGATGTTGCGAGAATTTATCACGCAACAGATGCTTTATGAATTACTATGTTTATTCCAACTACCAAAGTTAGATACTGCTATGGGGAAAAGTGAAGGACATGCCGGGAGCAGACGTTGTTGAGTCCTCACTTTGAAATGTATCTAACTGGTGTATGTTGTCATGATTTTGTTTGAATATTATTGCATTAGAATAGTAAGAAGCCTCTGTGTTCTATGAACACTATTAAGCATGCCTGAAGCATTTGTATTTATATTTTAAAAAAGAAACAGAAGAGAAAATCATACCAAAGGAAATGTGGTTACTCCATATTATTGTGTTGAGGAAAAATATGTAAACGTACAGTGGCGTATCTGCCATAGGGACCTGAGGTGTGGTCACAGCAAGGTGGGAGTCATGTAAAATTAGGGGCAAGTGCCCCTGTACGGCACGCGAGGCTGACCCCATACCTCCTTAGGATAATAACAAATATAGTGAGTGATCAGATGTTAAAGGCCAGGGTGTCCTTTTGTTGCAGAGTTTCTATTTCCTGGTGCCAGCGGGTGACAGTAAACCTGCTGAGTCAGAAACATACTATCAAGTCTCCGACCCTTCATATGCTGTCAACAGATAACGGGAGGAGCTTGGTGCACGTTTGAAAGAGATTTTCTGCATCTACATATTGTATTTCATTCTACCAAGGAATCCCAGGTGATGAGTTAGGCATCTGGGTACATCTGACACTTTCGCTTTAACAAACACTGATATTTCAACATATACTCAGGAAGTTTTGGGGCGTGATGAAACTACAGCACCTCATACACAGTGACTCTCCCTGCTAGATTAATAGAGTAATAGCTGTGAACATTTCCCACAGGACAGAGATAAGTATATATATATATATATTAACTTAATAGTGTTGGGCAAATTGTCCACACATACTTTTAGTTGATCCTTTTTATGTAAACTATCTTGTCCTAATTTTCAAAGACCTGTCCAAGAGATATGACTGGACAGGCAAAATAAATTGTACAGAAAAGATTATTTTAAAGAAAACTTTAACCACTTTTTTATTCACCTCCTCATAGAAAATTAAAGTGTTTTTGTGGTGTGTACCATCATCTCATTTCTCCCCTAGACACTAGGTACATCATACACCATACACTAGAGCCACAAGAGTGACCGTGTGAGATCTAGGGAGGTAGTGTTAGGTACCCTGCACATAATTCATCATCATCATCTTTTAGAGTCAGGGGCCTACATGTGCTTGACCTCACACGGTTTATGCAGACACCGATTTCATTCTTTGTTAGGATACCATCATAACCTCCCCAGCAAAATCAACTTTGCTACAAAGATTAATGTCACTTCTTTCTTGTTGGAGCCTTCACAAGATATTTCCAGATGTCAAGAACAATGTTGCATTGGGCTGAACAATTGTTAACGCATTATATCTAGTCCGTCGCCTTTTGTGAAGGATTTAAGCAATGGTTCTGGCCCGTTAAGCACCCAGTTGGTGTAATCCAACGAATGCCCTTTTATACGTAATGGCTCTATATAGATATATATGTAATTATTAAATAGTCTTGCTCATACGTTTGCTTTCATACTTCTAATGACTGAATAAACAATTATTTGTTTAGTTTAAAATAACAATCAACAAATGTAATAGTCAGTTAGTTCAACAAGTTAAAAGAAGGATTATATGAAGGTGAAAGGTAAATGAAATTTTTCCTCACAGAGGTTAGCTCGGGGCGCTATCAATATCCGTGTTTTTCTGTTACCTGTGGCAAAAAAAAAAAAAAAAAAAAAACTTAACTCAAGATGAGTTCAGCAAGCTTTGGTTCATCATTTCTGTGATGACGGAAGCCTTCTCCACCTCTCTTCCACTGTAGGCGGTTAAGGTGGATGCTTTTCCCTCACAAAAGCGGCGTGAATACCACAAACCGTCTGATGGCTTGCAACCACGAACCCAAAATTTTGGGAATACACAATCTCCTTGCCCAGGTTTAGACTGGACTTAACTCTGTATTAGATGCTTCGAAATCACTTTGGTTTGGAAATTTGTGTTAATTCCTCTGACGGCGGGTGTTCTGCGAAATCTGCCTGGGAAAACGTTTGTTTAATTCCTCTATGACTTGTGATCAAATTCCTAGGATTCCAGTCTTGTTAATTAAAGTCCTGGCCCTTTTAAGTTTCCAGTCTTGTATTTAAAATGCGGGTTTACTTGTGAATTCCAAAGCTGTCCAATACTCGATCTGTTATTTATAGTTGTGGAATTTCTAAGTCCAATGTCTCCTTTTTCTTTCTCTCTTTTAGGAGTAGCTGATATGACTTGTGCGCTGCAGTCTCTCTGTGTGATCTGTGTCTGTGCTTTCATCACACTATATTCTCAGTTCTTAGTGCAAATCACAGATTGCACTTCCGACTAGTGTGACAATAAAATACATTGTATAATCTGGCCTCTAACTTCAACTAATCAAATCAAATCTCGTTCAGCACTACGTGGGTAGGGGTGTTTCAAATTCAAAAAATACCCTCACGTGTTTCAAAATATTAAATTTAATATCCACGCGTGACCTCTTCATATCGTTGCGTCAGACTTCCGCCGTCATCCTATGCACAACTCATAAACACCGTCTGTGAACTTATTTGAGGTCCAGGTGCTACCTATCGCCAATATTGTCTCTCGAGACAGATTATCGTGATTATCACTCACAGGGATGATCCCGTGAAACGATAAACGCAACTACCACCTGTGTAATCTACCCACCTCAGACAGCTATCTCAGACAGACAATATTGTCTTCTATATGTGTTGATCGGGCGAGACCGTCTTTTCATGGTGAGAATCTCGCTCGCTGACCGGTGATAATGACTGGGTATTGTTACGATTATACACAGTTCACCTGGCGGAAAGTAAAAAAGTCTGAAGAGTGGTAAGCAAGATAAAGACAGTCCCATTGCAAATACTTCCGTAGGGAGTGGAGTGCAAGAGATTTTCGCCTACTAGATTCAGCATAGAGAGTAAAATAATGGTGCATAAAACATGCCATAAAATAATGACAGGGGAGAGAAAAATTAGATAATATCACTCGCACGGGAATGTAATGCAATCCTGCCGCAGTGGACTTGAGATCGAACAACCATATCGTCACACGGGTGTCGAAACCTGGTATCGGCAGACTTCATCTATCCAAAAGTGGACATAGATGCCTGACTCTGCTTTTGCGTAAAGGAATGCAACGGAAGAGAAACCCTCACCCCATCTCATGAAGCTCAGATCTAGTAACGTGATGTCTCTAACACTTCACTCTCCTACGGCAGCATCTGTTATAGGGCTGCCTTTACTTCATCACATAAATCTGCAGTGCTTCATGGCCCCAGTTGTCATTCATATTACTGTCCTTCACTTTCCTCAACGACTTTCTCCTGTATGAAGTAACTGTTAGTCGCATAGCAAATACTGTCGCAGCGGAGCGAAGTGTTAGAGACTTCACTATACTAGTGCCCAGCATCGAGAGGTAGGGTGACCAGTTCTTTACTTATCTGCGTTTTTCGTCCCTAACTAAAGAGCAGAGTCAGGTGCCTATTTACAGCTTGGTAGTTTAAAAGGTGATTATACCGTGATTCGAACTCGGCCCTTTTGCTGCGAGAGACCAGCGCTCTAACCGCTCTGTCAATCGGACGCTCCCTGTAAGAAAGACTTACTACTTAAAACCTGATTTCAAGCTCAAAATGATTACCTTACAAAAGCAGCTGTCATTCAGTTACATTATTTCTTCGAGTTGTCTTATTAATGTCTTCAACATTTTGTGTCTTCAACATCGGCTTCATTAATATGGCCTACTTCACCCTCGTGGTTAATGTCACTACTTCCTATGTACATAAATATCCCTTACGAACATTTCTGTAAACACCGATATCATCGTAGGAACATGTCCCCCTGCTCCATCGTTTAAGAATCCCCTGGTCAGACTCTCAGTAATAACAGCTCTGAAGAGCCACCATGCTAAGGCATTAATAGATCTGAAGAGAGTTTCTCTTGAAAGACTGGCTAAATGCTTCAACAAGTACACAATCCAGTGGATACCAGCCCATTGCAACATACCAGGCAATGAGGAGGCAGACAAACTTGCTAAGGAAGGAGGAGAGCTACAACAGTATGATATAGGGACAACTTACGCAATGGCAAAAACTACTATAAAAGCTACATTCAAGTCCAAATGGGAAAGAAAGTACACAGGTCAGGTAAAAAATGATGTATATCATCAGCTGTCTAAGCAAGACCAGGTCACTATTTTTAGCTACACGCTGGACACAACAGATTGAAATACCATCTAAACCACAAGTACAAAATTGGTGCAACAGATCTCTGCACCTGTGGAACCAGCCCGATGACAGCATAACATCTGCTGCAGTCCAGCCCAACAACAGCAATGACCGGAGTAGCTACCTCACTGCACGAAAAAAAAAACTGTTTGGAGATGCCAGGAATTTTGAGCTGACCACTGCCATTAATAGTCATTAATGTGGAAGTCTGAGGACAAACGAGAAAGAAGACGATTTACCGATTTGCTCAAATATGCTTCATCCACATGTATGTCAGTCTCCTTCACACACACACACAAACACACACACACGCACACACACACACACACACATGCAAACATGCACATAATACACCCACATAAAAGCACGCGACACGCGCGCCTGTTTAAAATGCGGATATATGCGAGCTGTCCCTCGTCATAACATGTCAGCATTTCTAAAAGCTCTAATTTCCACATCTAGTGTGGTGAATCCTTCTGTCTTCGTTTAAGCTAAGGGAGAAATTACGGGAGTGGGTGCTGTTGGGAGAAAGGAGGTTCCACCCGTCGCCGCAGCTTTTTTTCCATCCCAAACAAATGTTTAGTGCTTGTGTCATTTATTGTTTCGTGGGTGTATTTCTTTGTTGGGACGCAGCGAACAAAGAAATACGTGGATGCATCTTCTTTTTTCCTTTCATAAACTATGATATTCCTCCTTCCCGCCTTCACAACAACACTCACTACATAACCTCTCCATTACTTTAAATCCAGATCCAGCCCCATCGATCAGCTGTAAGCGAAGCTCCGATCTATGGGTCGAGATTCAAAAGCCCGACTTCATTACCGCCGTGTCTATCAAGAGAGGAGAAATTCGTGGACCGTACAAATGCCACCCTGGAACATTCCTCGTGCTTTACGAAGTTAATAAACGCTGTCGCGAGTGTCAATTACCTCGGTTATAAACAGACGAGGATAGAAAGAAAACAACGAGAAGGACAGACATAGAGAGAAGTAAAAGTGAACGAAAGAGGTTGTGCAGACAAGCATAAGACGGGTAAATAGCCAATGAACAATTGAAAAGCTGAGTCTGGGAAAAAAATTTACCGCGGAAATTTCGTAAACTGTTTTCTAGTGAGAGAATTTGAGCCCTGATTGTTGTGCAAGGGATAAACAGATTGCTTGAAATTAATCCAGCAGGCAATCTGGTAAAGTGGGGTTAGATAGAAGTCTAAATGGATGGCTGTACGTGAGTTGGTAGAGCGAGCAAAGTTATGGGTATAATAGACATGAAACTTGACGTGAGTAACTTATTATTATGAGCATGGAGGTCGGTAAACTAGTTCTTATTGTCAGACCGTTGATGCTTCTGGGAGAGATTTGTATACACGTGAGCACTAATTGACAGACAGGTAGTCGAAAACATTGGCTGGTGGAAAATAAGTCAGATACATACAGTCTAACAGATGGACTGACAGATATAAATATTAAACAATGGATATATTGGCAAACTGGGAGACTGACATAGACAACAGATGAGTAGATTAATAGATAGATAGCCAGAACGACAGAGAGATAGATAGGTAGAAATACAGATAGATAGATAGATGGGATAAGGGTGGATAGATAGATGGATGGATGGATGGATGGATGGATGGATGGATGGATGGACGGACAGACAGACGGTCAGACATATAGAAAGATAGATAGATAGGTATATAGATAGATAGATAGATAGATAGATAGATAGATAGATAGATAGATAGATAGATAAATAGATAAATAGATAGATAGATAGATAGATAGATAGATAGATAGATAGATAGATAGATAGATAGATAGATAGATAGATAGATAGATAGATAGATAGATAGATAGATAGATAGATAGATAGATAGATGGATGGATGGATGGATGGATGGATGGATGGATGGATGGATGGATGGATGGATGGATGGATGGATGGATGGATGGATGGATGGATAGATAGATAGATAGATAGATAGATAGATAGATAGATAGATAGATAGATAGATAGATAGATAGATAGATAGATAGATAGATAGATAGATAGATAGATACCGGGCGTAGGATTTAAACAAATTCAAACCATTCTTCCTGTTCTCTCCCATCAGATCATAATCTTTCCAAGCGTCCTTGAAACCTTGATCCTTCCTCATATGCTTTTCAGTCTCCCCTACATCTGTTACCCTGGGGATTGCAGAACAAACACTGCCTTGTAATACTATCAACTAGTTTTTCTCAATATATGTACCAGTAAACACTATTCTTCTCATCTCTTGTAACATTATTACTTGTCTGGTTCTTGCTATAGGTTCCACTTAGGTGATCCTGGTCATACAATTTAAACCCGTCTATCTGGTGCAAGCACCCTTAATGGAAGTCTTTTAACTTTTTGCTTGCCATTTTTGTTGTTCTCCATGCTTTAACATGTTGAGCCATACAATAGGACTGATTTGTCATTGTAGTTTTGATTTCCATAAATTTCCCAATGCAATGAAAGCTTCTTTTGTCCTTCATATACGTATATTCATGGCAGTGTCTGTTCCTCCATCTCTATTTCTGCCACAAAATATGTTTCAATTCACGTCTTGTAAGTGATGTTTCTCGAAGTACAATCTACTCCTTCTGATGATCAGACTGTTGTATCGCTCTGTAAAGAGTTTCCTATCATCATACTTATCAAGCGATGCATTCATTTATTTACATAATGTAAGTTTTTTCTCCGTGCGTGTTCGAACCTAGTAGCTAACCAAGTATTTTCATTTTGTTGTGCACCTTGTTACAATTATGGGATAGAAGAGCTAAGTCGTCTGCAAAAGGTGCTATTTTGTCAGACAAAACAGATATACATGTGACAGCGCCATCTTGAGGTCTGTCGTTCTAGGCGCTGGCCCCATCTGGGCAGTCATATTGTCTATGTGGTTTAGTGCTTTTTGATCACGTTATCTTCAAGCAGATTTATTACAAGGCCATAATAAGCCTACGAATTAGTTGTGTTTTTGCTCTAGTTGTGTAAATCTGTGTTTTCATGCATTCTAGAGCAAAATATCGCGAGTGTTGTTTAAGTAGCCAAGATTAATACGCCTAGCGCAGTAAAGTGAGTGATTAGCCTAGTGCCTATAAAAAGAGATAGCGAGCTACCAGCGGACCTTTCCTAGTATCAGCCGCCAGAGAGAACAGACGACAGAGCCAAGCTGTAAATGCCTTGAGCACACAGTCTATGAACACTGACTGGGTGTTTGTTGGATTGTTTGTTTGGTGTTCGGTTCTGTTCGGTAGAATTAAATGTTGATCTGCATAAAGCTTTGGGTTGCTTGAATTGTTAAGTCTGCTGCTGAGAGGGTTGCAAGCAACCAATAATTGCAACCCCTGTCAAACGATCCTTTATAAATTTTCTTAGTGTACGGGTCTTGGGTGTGAGGAACCCCTAGCGCCCCTGTCACATACAGTTAAACATTAAGGACATATAAATTATGTTGCGTAGTTCTTGCATGATGAGAAGACGACTTAAAAAAACTGAACTGTAAAAGTTGTAAGCTAATTAGTACATTTAATTACACGATCTACCACCATCATTTTTATTTTCTGCTTCTTCTTCTTCTTCTTCGTTTGCCCTCAGACATTAATGGCTCTAATAAAAGCAGTAGGGAGCCGGGCTGGTGTAGTGGTTACCAAACTGCGCTGGCGACCGGGTGACCCAGGATCAAACCCGGGCGAGGACATTCGACGATTTTTTCGTCGACCGGGATTTGGACTGGATTAAATCGAACCCTGGCGAGACAATTTGAAGAAGTGTCGTCGACCGAGGACTGGCGGCTCCTGAGCCGACCCAGCTCTAATGGGTACCTCCGAAATCGGCGAGTATCTGCCTGAATGGCGAGGGACACCTGTCTCTGTACAAGAAAAAAAAGAGATACTCACGTAAAAATCAGTCTCAGGTTAGACATACTAACCTGAGATTTCGTCTCGAGTAATAGCGGGCGTACGCAAAAAAAAAAATAAAAATAAAAGCAGTGGTCAGCTCAAGGTTTTTGACATCTCCAAACAGTTTTTTCGTCAATAGAAGTGGGTTGTTGTTGCCATATGCCACTCCGTTCACTGTTGTAAGTTGGGCAGGACTGGAGCAGATGTTCGGCTGTCACGGGGCTGGTGCCACAAGAGCAGACATCTGTTGGACCAATCCTTTTCTTGTGAAATAGATGATACCTCAACCTATTGTGACCAGTACGTAAGGGGAAAATGATGACCTGGTCACCGTTACATAGCTGGTGATAGGCATCATAATTTATGTGACATGGGTGTTCTCTGTCCCATTTAGACTTGCATATGGTGTTTATAGTTGTTTTTTTTCTTTCTTTTCGATTCCTATGGATCATGGAGCCACCATTGCAGCTGGTCCTGTTGCTGAAAGCTGGCACCAAGCATTCACATGGTTTTGCAGTGGTGGTCTCTATAGCTGTTTTACATGACGAGGCTGACAGCCTCTTGATGAACATCATAGTAGTCACCCTGTATGATATGCCAGAGTTAGTAGTAGTCCTGTCCTCCTTTGTCTCTTAAGACAACTTTGGGAACAACACGAGGAGTACGTTCTATATTTGCATAATTTGTTTTTAAACATCGGTAGCAGGAGACACGTAAAACACAGAAAGAACAAAAGTTGTTGCGCAAGACTTTGTCTGTTCAAAGATCCCCGTCATTACACAGGGTTTTGAGATCCATTAGCAGTTGTTATTATCATATTAATAACTATGTTGAACCAACAGAGATCTCTTTAAAGAAAGTAAACTATTTTAACGTATGTAGTTTTCCCGGTATATTGTACACATTTTTGTTGCGTGATTTGACACAATCTTGGTGTTTGTTTCCATTTCGGAGGCTTGCTGTTGGTTTTATTCTGACAAATTGTGAGGCATATCTAGTAATTTAAAACATGTAATCACTCAAATTATGAGAAAAAAAAAAAAACAAACAAGCAAATAAAATTTACGATTTCTTTTATATCTAAAAGTGTAAGAGACAAAAAACATACGGAACACGTTTTCAAATATATCCCTTCAGGTTTTTCAAAAGTTAATAAACGGTATTTTGATTTTCATTTATAATATATAAATAGGTCAAGAAATCACCGAGAGGATGGAGAAAAAGAAGACAGAGAGAGAGAAAGAGAGAGAGAAAGAAAGAAACAGAGAGAGAGAGAGGGTTTACCGAAGTTTCTAGAAATACAAACAAGTAACCCACAAACAAATTAATGATTTATGTGGTGTTCTGTCAGCTGCCTGTGAATGCTGTGACGAAATAATAGTCCTATTCCTTCGTTCACTTTTCCTTTACTCTCTCCTCTCCTCTCCGTCAGTATCCAACCGACCATTCCTTTTTTATTATGGATTTTGCACAAAGGGCCTCTTGGTGAACTATGCAATGTAATGTAGGCACGTCAATTTTATTTTGCTTCAAAAGTCCAACAAAACCAGTATTTTCCCAACCATGGCCTTGCAACCATCGGTACACACAGCAGACAATTTTTCAAACCCACCAAATTCTTCCATGGCATTTTGAACTGCAGAAAATATGTCATCCCCTTTACTTGTACCATGCAAAGAGCAAACTTTCAGTAATTCTTCAGAAACAGTAAAGTCTTCCTGGATCACTTTAACAAAAATAAGAAGCTGGCTAGTGTCTGTGATGTCTGTACTTTCATCAATCGCCAGTGAAAAGTATGGACAATTTTCAATTAAAGATTTCAAGTTCTGGGACTAATGCAAACTGATATCTTCTGTTCTCCTAGCTAAGGTTTGTTTTGAAAGAGGTACATTTTGAAATTCTTTTACTACTTTTTCTTCATTGAACGCTTCTGCCATTTGAAATCCACACTTTTTCCCAAACTCTCCATCAGTGAACGGCTTTTTTGCTTTTGCAAGCTCATAACTAATCACATAGGTCGCCATGAGCGATGATTCCTGAATCTTATTTACATGACTAAATATACTCTTTTGCTGATTCAGTTTTTTCTTGAGATGTTCAATCACAAGCTTTCTCGACTCGCTGCTATGCTCGTCGTTGTTTTTCTGATGATGTGTGATGTAGTGACGTTTCAAGTTATATTCCTTCACTACGGCTAACACTTGGGCGCAAACTAAGCACTGAGGTTTATTATACTTATTGAGAATGAACAAATAATCGAACTCCCATTCTGGTTTAAATGCGCGATTTTCACTGTCCACTTTTCTATACTTAGAAAACATTTTTACAAATGCAAACTCTTATACATGAAAACGTGCACAACAGCTACAAACCCAGAAGTGTCACTGGCTGATTTATACTTAACACATTTCACAAGACCAACTGTGCACCTCAACTCCTTCCTATAGAAATGTACCTACCATCCACCTCCACTCCCACGATCACTTTCCCATACCGATGCTAAAGACATAGCAATACCATTGGATCTCAGAGATTTCCGACCGCAGAAAAGATCTGTCATTGCTTTAAGTTTCTCATTATCAAAATAGGTACCGACACTGTCTTCGCCTGTCCACCTGCACGATCAGAGATTTGACGTTATCATTTCCGTTTTGTCGGCACTATCTAGTAGAGCTCAATTGGTATGAGAGAGAGAGAGAGAGAGAGAGAGAGAGAGAGAGAGAGAGAGAGAGAGAGAGAGAGAGAGAGAGAGAGAGAGAGAGAGAGAGAGAGAGAGAGAGTTGGTTGTGTTGTGGGAGGTGGGGAGATTTTAATCGTACATTTTGGGTCTTTTTGGTTTTGTTTCTGGTGCCTGTGCGTGCTATTTTGTAATATTTGTATTAGCACAGTGGTCGGAGTATACAGTAATTTTCAATCAACAATAAGAGGCCGGCCAAAACAGGTTGGCAGGCCGGTTAAAACTGGTTGGCGGGCTGGGTCTTGCCCGCGGGCCGTAGTTTGGCCACCTCTGCTCTAGACTATACTGGCAATTAATTCTGTTTTGTTTAAGATACTTGCCAGTTTGCATTTTTAAAATTGCGATCATACGATGCATAATAAGAGTTGAAATATTGTCAAGAGCACAATCGAGTAATTGACAATCACAACATTTTCTCTCAAAATTTGTCAGGCGGAAAAGAGAGTTCATTGGTTGAAACTAATTTGTGTAATCTGTGTTGTTGTACTAGTAATTTACACACCAAGCTAATTTGTACTAAACAACTGCTAATTCTATACTAGTTAAAGTAGCAACTGCGTTGTTGTGTAGCTTTGTAAGGAGAATTCTTGCACAAAATCTTCACACCTTTTACTTAATTACTGGTAAAGATTTCTGCTTTTCTGCAAAAGCCCTTTCTGACTTTGTGATCACTTCGGTGATAAAATACCCGGACAGAGGCAAAACAGAGAAGGAGAGGGAAGAAAAGGTATTGAAACGCGAGGAAATAAAACTGGTACACAAACACGAAAAGGAAATTGCAGGAAAAAAAGGTAGCCGAAAAAGCAAAGATGGAAGCCGAAGGAAAAGACGTGCAAAAGGCATTTGACGAGAAGAAAGCTGAGAAAGAGAGAGAACGGAAAACGGACAGGGCCCGCGGATTCCGATTGAAGGAACTAGAAAATGAAGGGACGAGGACAGACTCTATTTCCAGTGCTAGTGGGTCGGGAAGCTCCTAAGGCAGCGATGGGGAAGCACCTCTCATGCTGCGGCGCCAAGTGCGGCCTCTTTCCAGCTGGATGTCTACTCCGAGGCCTCAGAAGAAATAGGTGTTTACTTGTCTAGATTCGTAGTCTTCGCTGCTTCTTGTGGCTTAGAGAAAGACAGGTATAACTGAAAGTTATCCCACAGTTTGCGTGGATCTGCCTACGATATGTTTATGAGGATGCCAGTGGAGAACCAGAACAACTACGAAATCCTGATAAAAACCTTGCTCCATCCTTTTCAATATAATGCTGAGACATCTCATAGGAAGAAGTTAAGCGACAAAAGGACGAGGCATTCAGGCAATTCGATACGAGGCTAGAAATGTATCTTGAGAAGTGGGGATCACTCACCACTTTCAACGAATCTCATGAAGGCTGCAGGACATGATTATCATGCACCAGTTCAAGGACTGACATGAGACGGTGCCCGGCAGAGCACGGGGTCGAAACTCTCAAACAGGTGGTTATCTTCGCAAAAAGATTCCAAAACATGCAGGTAGAAGATAATCCTACTAGGTAGCGCGGAAACGATAATCGCCTGAACCCAACAGATAATCCCTTCACGGATACTCATGCCACAAATAACACAACACACAAAACGGCACAACCGCAGGACGGCACCAGGAAAAAACAGAGCAATCAGCCTCAGGGAACCGTGAGGCGATGGTGCAAATCATGCAAATCTGGCACGCATTTCAAGTCAGACTGTAAGAGACAGAAAACTGACCATTACCATGTTGCATGCCTATTAAGGAGGTCAACAAGAAATCATAACATTACGACATACCAACAAAATCCAAAGTCACCCGCTCCCCCACCAAAGAGCACCTAACTATTGGTAACCAAACAGTATACTGCCTTTATGATGAAGGGTTACATTTCGAAGCTCTAATCACGCCATCATTGGTGGAGGTCATCCAGAACACTGTTTAAACTGTAGAAATACAGGGACCCCTAAAGAATGTCACACCCGTGATTCTTCCTGTTGAGGCAGTTGAAGTTTTAATGCTATTTATACAGGGAAAAATTAAAGCACAATGCGAGCAGCATTAGATGATTTAGTATATCCTCTGATCCTAGGCAGGAAATATGTCTTCCTAGACATCAGGTGGCAAGATACTCAGGAGATGCATTTGTTTTCTCTCAGTTTCTGGGAACGGTGTCCAGAGGTCGACGCTCGACACCTGTAACAGACGGGTCTTGATAGCACTTGAAGAGGCAACATGAGCAGCTACTCCGGCACCGCCAGAAACGTACTGCGACCAAACCAGACGACTCCAAGAGACAACTCACTGCAGATATAAGCAAAGCTAAGTCAGAACGTACGGCCCCAGTGAAGGAACTTCTTTTATAAAAATCGACACCTTAATTTTTTAACATACAGTGATTTCAAATTCCCTAAAGACAGAAACTAAATTATTTAACTGTTTACTGCTTTAACCATTTGCATTCGTTACCCTTATTTCAGCAATATTTCTTTTAATAAATCCTTTGTTTTATATGGAGATATAGATTATTAGTTGAGTTAACTACTTGGGAGTGACTTTTATGTCTGCACCCATGTGACTCATTAAAAAAAAATACATATTTAGATATTCAGAGTTCTTAAATTAATATTTTATCTGAATCATCTTCAGCTGGGGGCTCGTAAAATACGAGTCAAAACACAAATTTCTCACAGAAGTGGGCGGGTAACACGAAGTTTATAACAAACGTAGATGACTCAGTGAGCTACACGTAAATATAGACATTCCACAAAGAGAAGAAATCATCATAGCTATCAAAAGATTAAAGAATGGAAAAGCGCCTGGTCACGACAATTTAAATGCTGAGTTAGTCAAGACAGACCCTGAACTAGCAGCATAACTATTAGAACCACTATTTGCACAAGTCTTGAAAACAGAGACGACACCAACGGAGTGGAGTAAAGGAATAATTGTCAAATTGCCCAAGAAGGGCGACCGTGCAGACTGCAACAACTGGGGAGGAATTACTCTCCTCTTAGTTCCCAATGAAATACTAGGCAGAATAATTATCCAGAGAATTTCAAAAGCAGTAGACCATAAACTGAGGAAAAACCAAGCGGGATTCAGAAAGAACAGAAGATGTACAGATCATATATTTACCCTCAGGAATATTATAGAGCAGTGCTCAGAATGGCAGAGACAGTTATACATTAACTTTGTTGATTTTGAAAAGGCTTTTGACAGCATACACAGGTATAGCCTATGGAAAATACTGAGGGCTTATGGAATTCCTAGCTGCATTGTTTCCATTATAAAAAGCCTCTATTCTAACTTTACATGCAGTGTTGGGTAGAGCAACCTAACTTTCGAAGTGAACACAGGAGTACGACAGGGATACCCCTTATCAACAACTTTATTTTTGACAGTCATAGACTGGGTGATGCGCCAGACAACAGAGGGCAGTCCAAGAGGAATTAGATGGACAACATTTTCTACACTGGAAGACCTGGAATGTGCAGATGACATTGCACACTTGCACATTCACATCAACATATCCAAGAAAAAATCAATAGACTGAATAAGTGTGACGGTATTGCCTCCCCTGCTTTGCAGTAGTGGTCCATTAGTGGCCAAAACTCAAGAGTATCTATTATAGGCTTCAATGAAGTCTATCTTTACATAAGATTACTCTTGGCAGAAACGTAGATAGAAGATTAGTAAGGCTTCTATCACATGTGAGTCTTCACAGGATATTCAGATAAGCGAAAACAATGCTGGCTGTAGCTGAGCACGTTATTTCTGTAATCTGCCGACACCTTTTATGAAGAATGTAGCTCGTTTAGCCCCCACCGCTGAGTTACTCAGTGGAATTATTATTATTATATAGCTCTGTTTAGAAGTGTGTGTAGTGATTTGACTGAAACAAACATGCAATAACTTTAAAATGATTGAATCGAAGTTAAATTTGTATAATTACAAATAACAACATTTAATATTAACGTTAAGTTTAACAGTTTAAAAGAAAGGAATAATAGTTAGTTACAAAATGAAGTGTTCATCACTCGGGTGATGGGTTTTGGATAAGAAGTTCAAGTGGCAGCATATAGGTTAACTTAGCTGCCAATGGTGATTCTAATCCTCCTCCTGATGGGTAGGTTTTCTGTACACTGCTGTCGCACGTCTCTGGTCAAAGTTCAGGCGCCGCACGTTCCCAGAACGTCAAAGAGTAACGGTCAAGCTGGTTCTGCGTCTGTCTATAAGACCTTCTTATGATGGCGTCTCGCACAACGTCAGTCACGTCTACCTTTACTTGGTTCCAGAGATAGTACTTTCTGCTGCTCCCCACCAATAACTATGATAGAAGAATAGAAACGAATGCTCTTCTGAGTATTGCTTTTTCCAATCCATAGTTATGGGTTCCTATATTCCCATGCCACCATCCCATGTCAGAATTAACCCTCTATGAGAATTAAATTTAATCACTCAGGATAAAACTTCGTTTACATTTAAACTGAATAGCTTTAGCTTTACTGTCGTACCGATATGTTTGTGAGTTATTTTTGGTCCCGTCTGAGTAGAGTGTATGCTGATAAGTATGTGAGAAAAAGGAGTGAGAAAAAGATGTCACGGATGAATAGCTTAAGGAGAAGATATGTCTGTGAAATGAGTAAGTTTCTCTAGTCCAGCCTATCTATACGACTTTTTATTTAGTACAAGACAACCTGGCGCTCCTCATACATATAAATATAAGTTTAACTACACACACACACAGCTATGTGACAACAAGACACACAAACGTGAAAAACTACGGTTAATTGTGTATGGGTCTGACCAACACACAAAGTTAAGTTTCTTTTGTTGTTTATTATCATTTTAACTTGACAACATCAAACATCTAAAGAAAGATCAAATAAAATCAGATTAACATACATATGAAATAGCAGAATAAATGTGCCCTCCCCCTATTGAGAAAAGAACCCAAAAAGTTAATAACTCAAAGGTCAAAGTGTAGAGTGCTGAATCCACCAGATATATGTAGAGTGTCTATTTAGAGGTGTGTAACAGTACTCTACTGGATATGTTGATGTGGAGCTATAAAGTGTTGATGTGTCTTGGTAGTAGCACCACTCAACATGGAGGGTTATCGCCCTCGAACACCAAGGATGATGAGGCGAGATCTTATGGTGTCGTGGTCTGGTTTATGTGTGACGTGTTTATGAAGTCAAGTATCAGATAGGGACGTCACATCAATTCATAACGTATAAAGTCAATAAATCGTTGAACAGCAAGTGATGTTGTTGGTAACATATAATATACGCCACAACGACCAGATACATGAAGATAATTATGCAGTAACATCACTGGTATAGAACAATAGTCATTACATCATCGACGTAGTCAATACAGCAGGAACAGCAGACAGCATCAATAATAATGGTACATTATATGCCTTCTTAGGATATCATAAACAGCTGTGCATGTAGTCAGGTGGTAAGCTTTCCCTTTCCATCATAGCTAGTAGATATAAAATGGGAGATTAAATCTAGTCTCCTATATTCGACCTCAACAAGACAGGCATGTCTTCTGAGCGTCATATTATCGTCCTCTATGTTCCTTAAACAACAAAGGTATCAAACCTAGATCCATCAATAAACTTCAGGAAGCAAAGGGTCCTTAGGACAGGCATCAATCGATGCGTGACAATATAAGTGGATCGTGAGCTGAGCGAACTTGTCATATCATAGACTCTTCAACAAGGCAGGCTAGGCAAAAAATGTCAACATCACAAGATGGCGATAAAGTTACTCAGAAAAATTCAATTACCTGTTCATCAGGAATTAAATTACATAGATCACATAGGCCTCCCGGCACTTTGAATAGCATAGAGATATATCATCTCAAAAAAGGAACAACAATGATGAGGACTCTTTCCTGAATAATATAAGCGAAGACGCCAGCACAAAGCTACGTCTCGCTTCACCAGCAATTCTGCCCAGTCTCAGAATGTTGGGGCGGAACCCGTGCAAAAACGATCAAGACCAGACATGCGCAGATAAGCGCGACTCGAACGGTGTTCAGCCAACTTACGAACCAAAGAATATTCTGGAGAACAATCGTACAGATTCGAACCTAATAAGGAAATGAATCTTGAAACATTGCGATTGCCAACTGTTTCTAAGAACTGACGACCTGAGCGCTCCGTATATGGACATGACTCAAAATCGTTCGCACAAACTATCGGCAACTATCGTCACACGATTAGACAACTAGTAGAAATAAAAAAGTGACTACAATATATGAGTTATTTCCCATGCATTAGAAAATAAATACATAGTCGAAAAAACGTTGCAACAATCGTCGCAACCCAAAGGTTAGCACTTTGGTACAGAATAGACAGTAAAGAAACAAGTTCCTACTAAATGCTACCCAGTAAAGTAAACAAGTTTGAGCAAAATCCAATGTTGGTAAAGTTCCTGTAACAAAGAAAAATATTCATTCTCTCTGTCACACAGTGGCCACTTAATCACGCTTACCTACTCTTGGGGATATCCCTTGGAAATACAATTATCCTGAATATAAAAGTGCTAGGTTTTATTTCCCAAATTGGCCCCAGTCCATCCTCTAACAAGTCAAGTCTAGCGAGGTGAACGCCGAAGCTGGTGTTTTAATTTTCCCTGGATGAACAAAATGTCGCCGCGAATAGTTAGTGTAGCAAAACGTGCTCTTGAGGTTCACAGTTAAAAAGGGAGGAAAATACTTCCAGTATTGGGAAACATCTGGTTGCTAAAATGTTACAATTGATAAATGATGGTAATCCTATCGGCTGGCTCTATGGTAGAGTGCCGATTCTGAAACAGCGTAACTTTCTGGATAAATCCGCATAGATACGACTGTCAGGAGTCGGGAGCATAGTGTTATTTTGTATACCCCAGTGGGCTGGTAAAATTGAAAAAATATTGCTGGGTTTTGTAAGTCCAGTTACAATTTACAAAGTTAAAATGTTCCTCATGTATCTTTGTCCAGTCCTTGCTCACAAATAAAATTGGTGACGCAAAAGGTAAGAAAAGACAACATTAACCAATCCGTAAATTAAGAAAAAGACCACTGAACGCCCTTGTGATCAGGTCTGCTAGGAATAAAGAACATTTATGGGAAAATGCCACTATTCTATATAGCTAAATATACTGTATTAATGCACACAGACGGGGACAAGACGATCTCCTATACACTCCGTCAGTCCTGATTAAATTTAAAAGGCACACGTTATCTTTAGCCTACCCTATCGTGCGTCGCTTAGCGAGTGCAGGTTTGGTTGAATTATGCAGCTCTTCCCCTCCTGCCCCCGGTCAACGATCAGCGTACAATGTTAATTATTATTCAATTATCCATACGTGCATTTACATAAATATCGCCTGTCGTTAATAGCTATTAAATTGTCGGCGTCTGTTCATCATCGTATGGTATCAAATACTAGGCACTTATAATAAATACGCACAATGAAATAAAACGTGAATTCTTTTCTGTCACTATCAGTCGCGGCTAGCATTTAAATTAGTCAACTAAAACCGCCTCTTCTTGTGTGAGAAAGCGGGTGGTGAATATTAACATTATAACTGAACATCTAGTATGAAATGGCTGTGCGTTATTTATTTCACTAGTTATAACAGCTAGAAAATCTAAGTGAACTATAATGGTAAAAGCTTAACACTCTAAATCACGTAAACGCTAATTTCTATTACCAGAAAATCAGAATGAAAATCCCAACGAATGCTATTAACACATCTTCCACAATGGTTCTACAACTACATGCTTAGACTATCTAACAATTCTGAGTGACAACTGATAGCAGATTTAAGAAAACACAGTTTATATATCATCATGTTTCTCTGATCTATTGATGATGTTACTTTTCACACTATTGCATATACCAGAAAATCAGAAACATGAGTTCCCCAGATAAAGCTTTAAGGTCGGCTTTCTGGCGAGGTTTCAACAGTCATCAAATGACATCCGTGTAACGGGTCTCTCGAAGATTTTGCCCGCGGCTCGACATCAAAGCGTTAGCTCCCCTTTCCGGAGACTTCAAAGGCCGTTAAGTCTGTTTCACGTGTTTTCTGACTGAGATCGTATGCCTGACAGATACTGGCGTGGGAAAACGAGGTAAACGAAAGCTGATTCGCTACCTGTTTTGACGGGCAGGTTGTGAAAGTTTGCAAACATTGTGTTAGCTCGTGTTAAACACAGAAAAAGAGGTGGGACTAAAAGTGAGTAAACACAGACTGTAAATGCATGATTTTGCTAGCAAATCATAGAACGCTAACGGGATTACAAAGATTGTCAGAGTACCGTAGGCTTTATTTCCATTATACGTCACATTTACATTACATTTACGAAAGAGAGGCCGACCAAAAACAACCTGGCGGAGGACTGTGGAGGCTGAGATGCAAAGAATGAACCAGAGTTGGGGCACTGTACGAAGGATGGCCACCGACCGAGCAGAGTGGAATCAATTTGTTGTTGCCCTACAAGACGCCACTAGGCGTGATGGCCACTGACTGCTTTGACGGTCGGCGGCTAAGGATCAAAGAAGAAGACATTACATTTAAATGAAAAGGTTAAATGTACAGATATAATATGTTTTACATTTACATCTCTACTGTTTGAAAAGTGTTCAAAATATAAATTCCTTTATGTTTCATTTACATTTACACTTGTGGAAAAGTTTAAAACATCTATTAATTTTAACATCAAAATGCTTTTTCGTTTAGATTTATACAGAGTG